>WAAD01034595.1:223902-240067 GCA_013389945.1 Fregata magnificens | reverse complement strand
GCAGCCCAGATGGGTTTACCTCTGCGTTGCCAGTTAGTCTGCTTCCATAGCTGTAGCCACCCCCGCAGNCCAGTTAGTCTGCTTCCATAGCTGTAGCCACCCCCGCAGGGCATTTGCCACCATCCATAAGTCAGTATAGAGATAGAGCACTGGCCATTTTTCTCGTTCAGCAATATCCAAAGCCAGCTGGATGGCTTTCACCTCTGCAAACTGACTCGATTCACCTTCTCCTTCAGCAGTTTCTGCGACTTGTTGTATAGGACTCCGCACAGCAGCTTTCGACCTTTGATGTTTTCCTACAATACGACAGGATCCATCAGTGAACAGGGCATATTGCTTCTAATTTTCTGGTAGTTTATTATATAGTGGGGCCTCCTCAGCACGCGTCACCTCCTCCTCTGGCAATATGCCAAAATCTTTGTCTTCTGACCAGTCCGTAACTACTTCTTCCAAGATCCCAGGATGACTGGGGTTTCCTGTTTGAGCCCATTGTGTGATCAGTGCGACCCACTTACTCCCCGTAGCATCAGTTGCATGATGTGTACAGGGGACCCTCCCTTTGAACATCCAGCCCAGCACCAGCAGTTGGGGTGCCAGGAGGAGCTGTGCTTCAGTACTAACCACTTCTGAAGCAGCTAGAGCCCCTTCATATGCTGCCAATATCTCTTTTTCAGCTGGAGTATAGTGGGCCTCAGATTTTCTATATGCTCGACTCTAAAACCCTAGGGGTTTAGGAGAGACCTCAAGTCTCTCCAGGCGCTTTCTCCCAGAGGCTCCAGGTAGGGCCATTCTTCCTGGTTGCAGTGTAGAGCACATTTCTTACATCTTGCCCCAAGGGCTACTGCATGAACTATCTTTTATTTAACTTGTTCAAAGGCTTGTTGTTGCTCAGGACCCCACTTCAAATCATTCTTCTTCTGAGTAACTCGACAGAGAGGGCTCACAATCAGATTATAATTTGGAAGATGCATTCTCCAAAAACCCACAAGGCCTAAGAAAGCTTGTGTTTCCTTCTTGCTAGTTGGTGGAGACATAGCTGCTATCTTGTTGATGACATCCATTGGGATCTGATGACGCCCATCTTGCCATTTTATTCCTAAAAACTGGATGTCCTGTGCAGGTCCCTTGACCTTACTTTGTTTTATGGCAAAACTGGCCTTCAGAAGGATTTGGATTATTTTCTTCCCTTTCTCAAAAACTTTTTCTGCTGTGTTGCCTCACACAATGATGTCATCAATGTATGGCGGGTGTTCCAGAGCTCCACCCTATTCCAGTAGTCTGGATCAGTCCACGGAAATGGTAGGGCTGTGTTTCTACCCCTGGGGCAGTTGATTCCTGTTGTATTGGACACCCCTCCGAGTGAAAGCAAACTGTGGCCTGCACTCTGCTGCCAAAGGGATTGAGAAAAACACATTAGCAATATCAATGGTGGCATACCACTTGGCTGCCTTTGACTCCAGTTTGTATTGAAGTTCTAGCACATCTGGTACAGCAGCACTCAGCGGTGGTGTGACTTCATTCAGGCCACGATAGTCTACTGTTAGCCTCCACTCTCCATTAGACTTCCACACCGGCCATATGGGAGTGTTAAAGGGTGAGCAGGTCTTGCTGATCACCCCTTGGCTCTCCAGATGATGAATCAGCTTATGTATGGGAATCAGGGAGTCTCGGTTGGTGCGATATTGTTGCCAGTGTACTGTTGTGGTAGTGATCAGCACGTGTTGTTCTTCGACCCTCTGCAACCCCACAACAGAAGGGTCCTCCGAGAGACCGGGCACGGTGGACAGCTGTTTAATTTCCTCCGTCTCCAAGGCAGCTACACCAAAAGCCCACTGGTACCCTTTTGTGTCCTTGAAATACCCTCTCCTGAAGCAGTCTATGCCAAGGATGCACGGAGCCTCTGGGCCAGTCTCAATAGGATGTTTCCTTACCCTCTAATTCCAGGCCGCTGGCCCCGTTATCCCAGCATCGGAGCAGCCAGGTGACAATGTGCTCACCTGGACTACGGCTGAAATCCTTTAGCATATCTCGCAGCTCACTCAGGGACAGAGATTGGGTGGTTATTGTCTCATCTATGAGTTCTTCCTCTCCCTCTGAGGAAGAGGAGGAACCCTCCCGCTGAGTTTTTCCTCAGGGGGAAGCAGGGAATTCTTCCTCTTCCTCCCCCTGTTCTCCTGATGGCCCTGTTTTAGAGTAGTCTGCCTCCTTGCTCGTGGGACAGTACGCTTCTTCCTCCTGCTCCCTCTTAGGATGAGCTTCTTCATGCTTTACTAAACAAGCTGACTTTCACATCCAGTATTCCTTCTTGTGTATAGGGGTGACTGATACCAGCACAGGTTGGTTCTCTGGTTCAGCCACAGTGCCTGTCACAGGGGTTGGAGTAGCCGCAGTGCCTGTTGTTTTGTCATCAGATCCAGAAGCCTTCTCTTCCCCTTGAGGGTTCTGAATAGTGTTCAACAGGCATGGTGCAGGCCCTAGCACGTTGCAATGATTTGTGTCTCTCTGGAATTGCCAGAGTGACAGCATACTTTTTCCAAATATTTTCTGGTTTTTTAGGATTCTGCATTTATTCAGGGGTGAAGTTCCAAAATGCTGGAGGTGTCCGACGTACTTGCCCATGCTATCCCACACACCCTGCCACTCATAACTATGCAGCCTTGGGGCAGATACCTGGGTGGTATTCTTAAATCATTGTTTAACCTTAAACAAGGCCTGAAACACATTCAGGAGACATAGCAGTAGGAACGTGCTGGTTTGAACATCCCAAGGATATTCAAAATTCTCAAGAGCTATTGTAACTAGCCCAGAGGAGAAGGGGAAGGTGAAGGAAGGTGTCTCCCCCATAGACTGGCTCTCTGAGGAGAAGAGGTAAAAAGTGTAATTATTTATAGTTTCCGAGAGATGGCTCCCAAAGTACAGGCATGACAGCACTGCCGAGTACAATCTCACGACGAATAATTTTGTCATACCATAAGCCAGTGTTACACAGTACAGCAAAGTGATACCTTTAATCCAACTCCCAGAGGTGACAAACAGCACCACAGGGAGTGCATACGGCAAGTAAGGTGTTATATGGCACTACTCTGAGCACAACCACAACTCTGAGAGCAAATGAATCAACATTGTGACCAATGACTATTAACCTAATATAATGAATGCTTATAAAAATTTGTTTTAACACACTCTGGTCAGCTCTGTCATTTTCTCAACCCTTCAAGCCCCACGTTGGGTGCCAAAAAGGACTGTTGTGGTTTAACCCCAGCCAGCAACTAAGCACCACACAGCCGCTCACTCCACCCGCCCAGTGGGATGGGGGAGAGAATCAGAAGAGTAGAAGTGAGAAAACTCGTGAGTTGAGATAACAGTTTAATAATTGAAATAAAATATAATAATAATAATAAATTGTAATGAAAGGGAACATATCAAAAAGAGAGAGAAATAAAACCCAAGAAAGGCAAGTGATGCAAATGAAAAATAATTGCTCACCACTAACCAACCGATGCCCAGCCTGTCCCTGAGCAGCAGTGCCCCTGGCCAGCTTTCCCCTAGTTTATATACTGAGCATGATGTCATATGGTATGGAATATCCCTTTGGCCAGTTGGGGTCAGCTGTCCCAGCTGTGCCCCCTTCGAGCTTCTTGTGCATCTCCAGCCTTCTCAGTTGGTAGAGCATGAGAAGCTGAAAAGTCCTTGACTTAGTGTAGGCACTACTTAGCAACAAGTAAAACATCAGTGTGTTATCAACATCATTCTCCTATTAAATCCAAAACACAGCACTATACCAGCTACTGGGAAGAAAATTAACTCTGTCCCAGCCAAAACCAGGACATTGTGTTACATTAGCCATTGGAAATGCTTTTGGAAATCTATCAGAAAAGAATTTGGTAGAGTCCTCTTTTTACAGTAGAGGAAAGGGTTTGATAAATGTACTTATGTACAAAATCAAGTTTGTATTTAAGTTACGAGTTATCTTCATGCAAGTGATACTTTTTCTCATAGGCGTTCTTAAAGTACTCTGTAAAGTAATTTCATCCCCTCCTGAAGGGTTATCTGTTACTGGTGGTCTACTGTTTATGGAAATATATTAAAATTTGCCTATGCAGCAATGCTCTGTCAGCTGAAATACAGTTCTTTCAAGGAGATAATATATTGTGAGAATTTAACTGTAGAGAAAATAAACCCATTATCTGTTGTCAAAATTGTGCAGGCTTCTTTTGCTTAGCAAATTTGCATTGTTTATAAGGACAAGCTTAAGTGAATCAAATCCATACATGGAAGTAAAGGTTTCTTCAGAAGTCCCAAGCAGACCTTGACTAGAATATGACTGATTTTTATCCAACAGAAAATGAACAAAATGAGAGGGAGACTTTTTATAACTGGGTCTCTCTAATACCCGCTTTAAGGCATCAATCAGATTATCTTCTAAACTGAATAAACAAACTTGCTCTACTGAGCAGCACAATATGCTTAAAAGTTCATTCAAATACATCTAACTAAGAAGGGGAGAGAAGTTACACCACCATATAAATATGATATAAATAATATAAACATAACATCACATCTCCTAATCACATTTCTAAATGTGATATTGAGTGAGGTTATAGACAGTCGTTTGAAGACTGAACCAATATTCTTTTCGTATTGTGTTGGTTTAAGTTACTTTGCTTATTCCACGTATACGTTTTAACATGCAGATTAGGAATGACTGTTTTAGGAGAATGATGAATGTGTAAATAACTAACATCTGGAAAATGCACTTAGATGCCACTGTCATGAGCACATAAAAATATCTGGCTAGACATAAAAGACTTGATTAGCAAACTGAAAACATCCACCAGCTTCTTTTGAGAAAAGTTCCATGATGCTATTGGAAAATGAGAGAGGGGGATTCTTCATTGTTTGGAAAAATGAGCCAGGTCTGTTCATTGAGGAGAGTGAAACTGCAAGTTTCAGGCAAGTCGAGCACATTTTCAGTGCAATCAGGTCTTGCATCCACAGATACATGTACAGAAATGTAGCTGCTATCTTTCCAGTGACTGAGGCAGCAATGTTAATAGGTTTCAAGCACAGACAAGCACTATCTGTTTCCAGAAAAAAAGCTCAGTAATTGGAAACAATTAGGAGAGTGTACACTGAATACAAAATAAGTTGAATAGTTAGACTGCTTGTGCTGTTTGATCAGTTTAATATTGCTGTGAGACCTGGAGAGAGCATATTCACTCCAGCAAAATTCTCCTTGGGTGCTTGGGAGTTAGAGCTACATCACTTGACATCTTTAGTTTGCTTCCTTCTTCTGACCCTAAATGCAGCCAGGGATATTAGAAGGAATAAATGGGGAGAGATTTGCAAGCTGGCTCCTTCCCTGTTATCCCAGTGTGAATATATAACATCTTTCCCTTTCGGCCCTGTTTTTCACCAGACAGGATGGTTGAGGAACTGAGGTTACCTCTGTCCTATGATCAGAATCCAGTAAATCAACTGAACTTGAAGACATCCATTCCTTGGTCTCAGAGGGAAGCTCAGAGAAGACCTCAATTGATTTCAGTGTTAGAAATTTCAATTAACAGCATTTAAGTCCAAAAATAGATTTAAATAAGAGACAGGGATTTAAAAGAAAATCTCTGGTTCTGTAAACAGGCATGTTTAATAAACAAAAATTATTATCGAAAAGCTGTATAGCTACATTTTGGAATTACTCAACACTTTAGAGTACACCTCTTGCTTAAAAAGGCCTCCTACAGCACTGTTTCTAGACTTGTTCCTTTTGTTTGTTGTGTATTTAGGCTTACGCTTGTTTAGCTCAATAGGGTTTGGGGGTTTTTTTGCCATTTTCAGTTGTGCCAGATTTATATAGCTATGGGAAAGAGCTGGACTCTTTCTAGTGTATGTTTTTGTTTTGTTACAACTCTGGTAGCAGTTAAATGGCAATTTTACTCTGGAAAATTACTAGGAGAAATAGTTTCCTGGTCATTTATTAACTGTTTATAAACGACTGTATGATCACATCATCTTTGTTATTCCTAACACTTCTGTGTCAAAGGCTGATTTCCAGATTACTTTGTGGGGCTAGGGATAATTGAGAAAAAAACCTTGCATTGTGAAAACATAGGCTGTTGGATGAGGTTTTGGGGGCTTTTTTTGTAGTTGTTTGCTGGAGCGAAACTGTATCTTAAGAGTTTTCAGGATTGTCAATAATACATAACATTCACTGAAGTTGACAGTTATTGTAAAAGAAAAGTTTTTTGGGACCAAAGGTGTGTTATAACCACTTCTCTATTTAAATAAGTTGAATAAGAGATCTTTTTTATTATGACTTTGACTACGTACGAAAGCCCAGTTGTCCCCTGTTTTAAACCAAAATGGAGCATAACCGGAAAGAATTCAGTTGTCATCAGCAAAACAAAAAGCAAAAAGGTTGGTGCCTAATAATATGGTTTTCAGAAGGCAGCTTGCTACTCAGACCAGTGGTGGGGGGAAAAACTAGTATGAGAATATCTGTGCATTTGTGACAGAGCATATTCTAGTCTGACACATAAGGAAAATGTCGAGTAGCAATTCCTTTACCTTAGGATTCTCATGCTATTCACAGGCACTTTTGGTGATGGGTGAATAACTGAGTGTAATTATTTTGGGAACCTCTGTCTGGAGGTTAGATTCTACCTGTCATGTCTTCTCTATAACTTATTTTTTCCTTCTTTTTCTATTCTTATCTCACATTATTTTGAGCTGCCATGGTGTTGCTTGCTTGTGATGTACTCGGTATGGATGCCACAATACAGAATAGTGTGCCAAACCTCAACCAAATTAATTTAACTGGATATCTACCATAATTTTGGGGGGAGGGAAGTCTTGAGGCTTAACAAGGAATGGTATTGTATCTCCCTGATACTTGGAAATTATTTCAGAATGATTTTAATGAAATAAGGAAGCATTGCTGGAGCATCTTATTTTTGTCTACAAACTCCTTTGGCTTTGATACATTCCAAGGATTGAAGTTAACAGTTTCTCTGTTGAGTGTTCAGTTCTTAGGTTGTGTTTTTACTTATAAAGTGAATAAGCATCTATATATTTATAAGCTACGCTACCATGGCCTTCAGCAAACATTGCAGTTGATTAAAACGTTGGGCAGAGCAGGTTTATCTGGCTGCAATTCATCAGCATCCAGAGGTTATGAACCTCAGCTTATTAGGGCTGTATTAATGATGTGATTAATGGTATAGTACTTCTTCCTTCCAGTTTTGCTCTGGAGGTTGACTTCCATAGCAACAGGTCATCATCAGGGAAAGTTCTGGGGTAAAGTCTATTAATGAATCCCATCTTAAGGCTGGAAACTCTGAATCATCTTAGAGATTCACACTTAGCAGTTAGAACCGAACCCTTACTAGAAAACACATTATTAGAAAGGGAAAAATGGATGGGGCATAAACTTCATTCTGCCGAAAGAGCAAAATTGAAATGTGTCTCTCTCCTCTATATTTGGATTTTGCGGTGGTGTCCCCCCCACTTTTGCTTTCAAAGGTGCAAACAGTATTTGCCGGTATTTGGGACTACCACATCCATAAATCCACTCTTTTAGAATGAAAAATGTTGAATCACTGTCTATTGTACAACAGGTTGTGTTTATACAGAGGAAATGTACATGTGTGACAGGATGCCCTTAAGAGAGGAGGCAGCAGTTTATTGTTTTGGAAAACTGCCTTGGAAGAGATTTGGAGAAGCCATCCTTGTGCCCCAAGTAGGATCAGATTGTCACTTCTATTTTGTAGATCATCAGTGATGGAAAACCTGTAGCTTCCCTTGACAATCTATTCCAGTGCTTCATTATTATTCTCAATGGAGTGGTTTTCCTAGAGTCTATCCTGGATCTTTCTGGTTGGCATTTGAACCCATTACTACTTGTTCTGTCCATCACTGGTATGGAAAACAGATTATTTTCTTCCTTTTTTTCCTATTTTGTGACTTGGGTTTTCCAGCTCTGATAGTCTTGCTCTTTTTTTGAATGTCCCGTTTGTTCACATCTTCCTTGAATATCCAAAACCATTGTGCAGTGTTATGCTTGTGATTCATAGATTGGAAATAGCCCCCAGGTGACAACCCCCCTCCTTTTTTTTTTTTTTTTCATTTTTTAAATTTTTTTAACAGAACCGTTACTAACTAGCTTTTCTTTATCTTATATTTGTGATTGAGTAATCACTGTTTCTCCAGCTTGTTAAAACCTATTTGAATCTTTCTCCAGTTCTCCAACATACTTGCAATCCCTCTTACTGTCAGGAATGTTTCCTTCTATCTACCATCTAGGTTGTTAAGAGAAACGCTGAAAAGGACTGGACCCTGGACAGACCCTTTGAAGCACCACTGAATACATCTTTGTATTTGACAGTGCAACATTGGTGCTGCATGGGAACAGTTATCTGATTTCTGTTTTCAAATTTCATCATGACTTACTGAAGTCAAGATGTGTGACAATTGCTCCTCTTCTACTAAAAAAGCCTGTTAGCCACACACACGAAGAAATTGGATTGTTCTGTCAGTTTGTCCTTAACAAATCTATATTGATTGCTACTTATGTCTGTGTTATCATATAGCTGCACACAATGGTTTGCTTTATCCAGAAATGTTCTCAAATCTGAAGTTCAGCTTGAGTTATCTGTGGTTTCTCAGCTCCTCTTTCCTCCTGTTCTCAGCACAGGCAATACGCTTGCCCTTTCACCCATCTTCCATGAGACATTACAGACCTGCTATGGGTTCTCATGTCAGTTCAGCTATTTTTTTATGTATCTTAGCTGATATTTGTCAGGCCAACTAAATTTGAAAAATTTAATTAATAATCTCTGTTCTTAGCTGAGCTCTGACTGTTGTTGCTATTAATTCTGCTTGACACTAATAGATCTTTATGAAGACTGATGCAAAAAGGTCATTAAACCCTCTGGCTTTCTGTGTATCATCTCTACATTCTCTCTGAAAAGTTGGCTAATGTAGTCTTTCTAGTTGTAAAGGCTGATATCTACTTGCTTTATTTGTTTACAGCTTACTGTGTAGATACTTTATGTTGTGTGTAATAGCTTGCATGGTTCCCTTCTCCTGGCTGCCTGAATTTGGAATTGCGTGGAAATCTTTGGAGAGTGAGATTGCTCCTTTCCCGAGAGCATGCTCAGGAGGGACACGTTTCTGGAAGGTAGACTGTGGCAGCTAGGTTTTGAAACAGAACAAATGAGGAGAGCGAGAGACTTATGAGACAGGCAGGTAACAGGCACACAGGGGCCGGGAGGAGGCTGGAGTATTTATACACCTAGAAAGGGCATAGTGGCTGCTGGATTAGAACAAGACTGAAGAGGAAAAACTTAGTCTGTAACGATGTGGTAGGGAGAAACGAACTTCATTGTCAAAGCTTTTTCTATCTTTCTTATTTGACCAGTCTAAGACTTTCCTATTTTAAAAAAATTACATTGTTCTATTTCATATTTAGATATTGCAAGCACTTTGGTGTTTCGGAGCACTCACTTTAAGGGCAGGTTATGGGCAGATCCACTTCAGAAGTGTGCCTGACCTGGTCTCTGCTCAGCTGTGATCATAGGGTTCCTTTGTTTCTTATGGTCATGTTTTGTGTCTTGACCTTTTTGCTTGTGCTCCAGCTGCTTGTTCCATTCTTTTATGCTCTTCTTTAGTGATATGACCTAGTTGGTAAGCTTCTTTCCTGCGTTTGAGGTCAATGAGGAAGTCATGATTTAGCAAGGCTAGTCTGTTACACCACTTCTGTCCTTTTACATGGAGATGGGCAGAATTTGTGTCCTCAGTTCTCTCCCGTACTGCCAACTCTATTTTACTCTTTTTTTGTGCATTGAGAATGGCAGTAATGCCTGATTTCAAGGGTGAAAGGTGAGATACGTCCATAGGGTTCAGTCCCAACTTTCTCCAGGATAGAGTACTTCCTCTTAATCTCATGGCTTCTGGCTGTAACATTGTGTGGCCTTAGATAATACTAGCAACCAGCTTCTTCCCTGTGCAATTGCCAGGTTATTCTTTACTACTGGCTCCTGTTCTGTATAGCTGTCCAAGTGTTTTATTATAGTGGCCTTTGTATCTTTTGGCATCCTCCTGGTCACAGATGTATCTCTGACCATATCCTTTAGCTCTCATTCTTGCTTCCTAAAAGTTTATCCTGGCAGGCATCATTGAATCAGACATCTCCTTCTCAGCCTTCAGTGGAACACAATTGTAGGTGTCTCTTCTGTCAGGTACAGTTCAGGGCTATGGCCAAGGTATTCAGATTCCTAACTGGGCATGGCTCACAGCTGCAGGCAGACACAGAACAAACAGGTGGCTGTGGTGGTACTGTTTGTCCTCACTGGTCTTCTGTATATTATAACATTTATCGACTGTTCTTTATATCCCTTCAGGAATGTTTTCTATTTATTGCACAAACACATCAGGCTATGGAAAGTAGTAGTAAGTTAGTGTTAGTTGCAAACTAGTGAATTTCCCATCTTCTCTACCTCTAAACACACAGCGCTTTTATACTGAACCCTACCTGTTTGTATTTTCAAGAAGAAAGAAACTGGAATAGAAGATAAGATCCAACTGTATCGGTGAAGATATACATAGAAGAGAAGACTCCTATTTAAAATTATGTATAATTAGACTGCTGTGTTCTGAATGGTCATGTCTTGGAAGAGAACTGCCAGGCATAGGAGAACATATTTAGACCTAGAATTGGATGATGTGATAAGGAACTTTACCTCAATTATCTATTACAAGACACTCAAGCGACACTTAAAAGGCTTTTAATGTGTAAAGTCTTTTCTTGCTGAAAACAGTTTGGCTTCACTGTTGTGAAGAAGTACAAGATTATTTGGTAAATTACCAAGGATTTAGAGAGTACTCAAGATAATCTGAGGCAAATTTGGAGAAATAAGATAAAATATTATACTGCTGTGATGTTTTTTAAAACATATACTAATAGTGTAACTCATTGCAGGAACATATTGAAGCAGGGGTCAAAAGCATATTACGTTGTTATAGGAATGTGGTGGGTTGACCCTGGCTGGACGCCAGGTGCCCACCAAAGCCGCTCTATCACTCCCCCTCCTCAACTGGACAGGGGAGAGAAAATATAACACAAGGCTCATGGGTCAAGGTAAGGACAGGGAGAGATCACTCAGCAGTTACCATCACGGGCAAAACAAACTCAACTTGGGGAAATTAGCTTGATTTATTAACATTCCAATCAGAGAAGGGTAATGAGAAATAAAACCAAGTCTTAAAACACCTTCCCCCCACCCCTCCCTTCTTCCCGGGCTTAACTTCACTCCCAGTTATTCTCTACCTCCTCCCCCCGAGCAGTGCAGGGGGACAGGGAATGGGGGTTGTGGTCAGTTCATCACACGTTGTTTCTGCCACTCCTTCCTCCTCAGGGGAAAGACTCCTCACGCTCTTCCCCTGCTCCAGTGTGGGGTCCCTCCCACAGGAGGCAGTCCTCCATGAACTTCTCCAATGTGGGTCCCTCCCACAGGCTACAGTTCTTCACAAACTGCTCCAGCATGGGTCCCTTCCATGGGGTGCAGTCCTTAAGGAACAGACTGCTCAGCGTGGGCTCCCCGTGGGGTCACAAGTCCTGCCAGCAAACCTGCTCCAGCGTGGGCTCCTCTCTCCACAAATCTGCAAGGTCCTGCCAGGAACCTGCTCCAGCGCGGGCTTCCCACGGCGTCACAGCCTCCTTCGGGCATCCAGCTGCTCCGGCGTGGGGTCCTCCGTGGGCTGCAGGTGGCTATCTGCTCCACCATGGACCTCCATGGGCTGCAGGGGGACAGCCTGCCTCACCATGGTCTTCACCACGGGCCTGGAGCACCTCCTCCCCCTCCTTCTTCCCTGACCTTGGTTTCTGCAGAGTTGTTCCTCTCACATATTCTCACTCCTCTCTCCAGCTGCAATTGTGCAGGTTTTTTTTCCCCCTTCTTAAATATGTTACCCCAGAGGTGCTACCACCGTAGTGGATGGGCTCGACCTTGGCCAGTGGTGGGTCCGTCTTGGAGCCGGCTGGCATTGGCTCTATCGGACATGGAGGAGGCTTCTAGGAGCTTCTCACAGAAGCCACCCCTGTAGCCCCCCTGCTACCAAAACCTTGCCACACAAACCCAATACAAGGAATAATGGATTGGATAAATAAAAACATATGCATTGGATAAATTCCTTGTCTTGTGTCAGGGCACAAACAACTAAAACATATACTCACAATGTATAGGTTTGTTGTCTCCTTCTCTGAATGTCTGATGCTAGCTCATGTCCAAGACAGAATATTTCATTAGATGAACCTTAGCTGTCAACTGGAATGACAGTCTGTATATATTGGCTGATATTTCCACAAATGCATAGAGGAATTGGAAATTGCAGAAGTTTTGTTCCAATCTAAAATTTTACACAAATTTGGTTTTCTGGCTGTTTTTTTTCCTTTTATAAAAGATAGCTGTTCATATGAAATCCAAAGAAGGAAATTAGCAGGAGTGAACAGAAGTCGGCCAAGCTGAACATTTTCATGGTAAATTTTTATGTGGCTATGAAAATGATGGATTTCATGCATTATTTTCTTTAGTGTAGGAACAGTACTAGTTGTAGTTTGCCATCAGTGTTAAACTAGGATTTTGAATTTAGCCCATGGCTGTATAACAAGAACTTATGCCAACTTGCAGTACTGTGCAGCTGCTGAAAACCCCCGCTCTAGCAAGAGCCTTGAAGATGTATGAATGCAGAGCTTCAGCTCTGTCGATCTTCTTTGAAAAACATTGGAGCAGATTCTACTCTAATATGTGCCAGTATAAACCTAGAATTACTTCCGTGATGACTGTTGAACAGTTTTCATCAATGCAAGTGAAATAGTGGTTTTGTTCATTGAAACATGCATGGATTTATGGGGAAGGGAAGGACTAAGGCGGCTAAGCTGTCCAATTAGCATCAAACAGCCTAGCATACTCCCTTTAAATTGGGGCTGCATCTGTCCCTGAGTGGCAGTAACCGGTGTAGCAAGACTGTAGTAAAGCAGACGGTATAAGTACGCCAAAATAAGAAGGTCTTCACTTATGTTGGTAGATGCAGACATTTGTGCAACACCTGCACTGCCTTTGTTGTTTTTTTCAAAAGCACCAAAGTAAATTAAGAAATTAGCCTAATTAAAATATTTTTGTGTGTGTGGAGCTTCACCCTATAAATTGCTTAGGAACATTTTCAAAGTCCACTCTAAATCACTATCATCCAGTTTTCCATTAAATAGTTAACATAAAACATGTCAGTGGTAATGTAGTTGATAAGCATAGTGCACCAAACATATCCCTGCTGTAATTCCACTGAGCAAAACTGAAATTAAGTAATAACAAGGACTAATAGTCTAAGGAGATTTTAAGGGTGCACTTGGGGTTGCCTCTACTTATATCGTTGGTGAATTTAACTCTGAAAATTATTTTCAGGGTGGACAAGGAACATGTGCATATTGTAGTTATGAATAGTTTGGCCTTATAATGTAGTCATTGTTAACATTTCAGGAATTAAAGCCACAACAGCCATGTTTCTTCCTTCTACCTCTGAATAACAAAGAGACTACATATGGCTCTTAGATGTGGTTTATGTTTCTTTGCCACCTTCAGAGCTGTGTAAATGGGAGGGATGGAGAACCTTATTCTAGTGAGAAGTTACCGGTTCCTCCCTGGTCAGTAACTATAATAGGATTTCTGTCATTGAATTTAGTCTGCCTAAAAGCCCGGCTTCTAGACTGAGGTAGTAATTTCTACCTTCTGTAGTCATCAGAGAGTAAGGGACAACTGGGAAAAAGCAAGTTATCCTATCTGTCTTAGTATGTTGATGAATTTTCCTGTGAAAGTACTTGTTCCTCTCCAGCAATACTAGAGGAAACTTAGGTAATGATCACAGCCTATTAAAAATGGGTGAAAAGAACCTTATTGTAATGGGAAGCTGTTAGTAATCAAGTCCCACCTGCCTATATGCAGGAGTATACTGATCCCAGTATTGATTTGGATATTTCTCTTAAATGATTCAAAAAGATGTGTGACTCCAGATCTAAAAGCAGTGCTTTGATAAGGCTTAGGTATTATTGTAACTAGAATGACTTCCCTGTTTGGAGACCTCCCTCTTTGGTTCCTGTTGTGATGTGCTCCCCAGAAGGGAGCTCTAGAGGCCATCTAGCCTAACCTCCTGCCGAGAGCAGGGCTAACTTCAAAGTAAGATGAGATGCTCAGGTCCAGTGGAGTGTTGAACATCTCCAAAATGACCCAGAAAAGTTGGTGTGTATGGGATGTAGAAGTCAGCAATCCCAGTCTTAATTTTTTCTTCTTTTTCTTTCCATCCTATGACAGTAAATCAGCTTCTGTTGAGATCCCATTTTGGAATTACCCTCTGACCTGATTGCAAACTCCCAAAGGATACAATTCCAGTAGTTTTCACTGTGCACCTTTGGGGTGTCATGTAGCAGTGTTTGAAGGATGCCCATCAAAGGCACTGCCAGCCAAGTGTGTTTTGCTTTCTTGGGAAAGAATGCTTTTCTTTACATTTTTCATTTCATTTTGGATTTAAACATTTCTGTAAAATGTGTAAAGGCACAGAGCAGAGCTGTAGGTTTTCTCTGTTTAGTTTCTGTTTCCAGGCAAGGAGAAAAAAGCTTTTGGAAAAAGCCAAAAGCAATACTTGAAGTGTGTCCATTGGATAAGACAGATGGCAATAACAGAGAACTTAGATTTTCAACGTATTCCTTCAACCTATTTTATTTTAGTCGTTAAAAGGTGACACTGTAGTTTCAGATACTCAACTAAATCTGGGGAGACAAATATTATACTTCCTACAAAGCTGAGAAAATACATATTCTGGAATCAGTTCTTTGTCATCTCCAGGTGAAAGAGAAAAGTTGTTTCTTGCTATGCAGTCTTACAGTTTGCAGGTACTACTTGTGAGTATCTCGGTGGCATTGTCTGATTTAGCTTGCAATTTCAGCGAGTTTGATTCAAGGAGACTTTGTCATTTGGGCTTTATTCAGTTCCAAACCCAGACTCTAGATTTTTTTAATAGTAGAAGAATTCCTGATTTTCAACCTGGTTTTGAGAACTGCTGATTCCCAGGCATTCTTACAGACTCTTCTGAGAGTCCTGAGTACTCTATGTTTCTCAGGATTAAATTTTGCAAAGTTGTCTACTGTGATTTTTTTTTTTCCTTGATATTAAGGCTACCCTATTCTGCCTCTGCTGCAGCACATTATAAATTGCTTTCATGTAACCTGTGTTTCCCACTGAGTTGCAGATACTTTGGATTCAAGAACAGCCCTGTAGAGATGAAGCTTTCCTAAGAATTTTTATTTCTATTAAAGCTTACAATGTTAATATTTTTAGTAAGGCTTTTCAACTTATGTTACAGAAGGTATGCTTTCCTGAGTAGATGAGGCATGTTATCTCTCTGTGGGAATCCTTCTCGTGTCATAGCCAAAAACGGCAGTTTAAAATCTTCTATTTGGATTTCATTACATTAAGCAGAACCTTGCAGTGCAAAAACCCAGATGTTTTAATGCATTAAAAAAATGCTCTGTTGCATACACCTAGCCAAATTAATTATTCAGTAAAATGTTTGTGGTGAAGCAGCACTTAATAGAGGAATGGCAGATGTCATACACAGAAGTGTCCATTTCGCTATGGTGCTTTATGGTCTGTTGTGACAGCTAAATGAAGCAGCTCAACAGCTGTCAGCATGTTAATGTTTTGGATTAAATAAACACACTTGGAAGAACTTTCCTCTGATTTTTAAGATGTAATGACTTTGAAGGCAGACGTGCTTCTCTGCAGATGAAGTTTGAAGTGTTTTGTAAGTGATGCCCAGATGAAATGGGGAATACTGTTGGACGGTAAGGTAGACCACCATGTTTTAGTTTCTTTGGAGCTGTGTAACTCCGAAACTCAACAGGGCTTAGAAATTCCTACTCAGTCTAAACACCAGAAACAGAGGATATTTAAAGAAGGGTTGCAAAGAGGTAGATACTCTTCTTCCTTTGAAGCGACCTGCTGCGCCACACGGACGCTCACAAGTCTATGGGGCCAGATGGGATCCACCTGAGAGTGCTGAGGGAGCTGGCACAGGAGCTTGCCAAGCCGCTCTCCATCATTTATCAGCAGTCCTGGTCAAC
>WAAD01034595.1:182444-213584 GCA_013389945.1 Fregata magnificens | reverse complement strand
CAGTGGGTTATGTTAGTTACATGGGTGTAACGCAGCTCTGCTTTTTCTTGCAACACTCACAAAAGGTCAGGAAAGCAGGTTTAGGTTTTAGGCTGAGGACTAGAAGCACATCCTTCTGCTTCACAGCCGGTGCTTAATACTGTAAGTCACGGCCCCTCTTGGTAAGTCAATAAATATCTTGCAGTGGAGAGATGCCCAGGGTAACAACACCTGAGTTAGTACCAGCAATGGAAGTGGAATAGGCATGTCAGTGTGGCTCTGCAGCTGAGCTACTGAGCTCTGCTGGAGGAGGTTTATTAGCTCCAGTGAAGTGCTGCACTAACGCTTTTGGACCAGGGTTAGTTCACCTGTGTGATGCTGTGCTGAAAAGAATAAGTAAATGAGCATGGTCAGGCACTTGCATGGTTGTTTAAGCACCATCCACCCATGTTGTAGACATGCCTTCCAGTAATTTTATCGGTGAGCTTCTTGGTTATGCCATATGGTTTCTATCTATTTCTTTCTCATGTGAAGGTCTCAAAGCTGTTGACAGCTTACAGAAGTTGGTAAATATTACTGCAGTTAAAACTACTTTTATGTTTTTCTGGAAAAGTTTGGGGAGATGATTAGACCTTGCAAACTGACTTAAAATGTGAATTTCTCACTAAAATATGTAGGAAGCCAGTTTCTCAAGTCTCTCAACATGGTCAAATTTCTTCTCTGGTTTTCAAATGTAATTGTAAGAACAGTACTGATGCTGGCATACACAAGATGATTATTTTCTGTCTTTGCAATTAACTAGACAATACAGCAAAGTTAATATTTTAAGCATAGCTTTTCCCAACCATTTGGTACTTCAGGCATCTGGGCCTAGTGCACTGAGGGCTTTTTTGCCTTTGACATTAAGCTTTTGTGTTTGGCCTCCGTGTGTTGTCCCAGGGAAGGGTGAGTGTACAGGCACCGAGCCCCAGANCCATCCTGTCCTTGCTGTGCCGTGCTCTTAGAGGTGCTCGGCTCTTTTGCACTCATGCTTGAACTGCTATGAACTCCTGTCTCAGGTTGGAGACTGGCCAGTTAGAGCATGTGTCGTTGAATGGGAAGTCTGTGCAGAGCTGCATTCTCAGCTGAAGAGCTCCTGGTTCTTCTGCAGTTGCCAAAAATATGGGAATAGGTAACCCGTGTTTTAGTGGAAGGCTCCAAGTGGGGGAATCCCCCCTCCAACCCCTCCCAAAAAACCACATAGTACCCAGAACATCACCAGATTCAGGAAGTGGGAAGCTCACGCAACTGCGTTGTAAAACAGGGACTATTAAGTTATCTTCCTCTCCCTTCAGATTTATGTCACTGAAGGTTGTTTTGTCCTTGTCTGTTTAAATGTGAACTCCTTACAGGCAGCTTGTTTTTTAAAATGAGAAAAAAAACCTTGTAAAACCAGATCCTCTCTGTCTTCTGCTCAGTAAAAGCAGCGAACTGAGAAAATCCTGTCTGGTAGGTGTAACCTGTGTTGTTTCTTCACAGAGGTTTATTTTTTTTGTGTTAGGATCTATTTAAAGCATTTTTGTGCGTTGTGACCATTTAGCCAAGTGATTCAGATTGTTTGTAGCAGTAAGCAGCTCCCTCATTACTCACTGCTCCATGAATCTTTGTCAACTAAAACGCTTAACCGCCAAAGATTTTCTATTCTCATTTATCAAAAATATCCTCAGATCATCAATTAAATATATTGATGAGAATTAGACCAAAAATGATCTTTGAGGAACCTCACTTTAGTTGCCCAATTCATTAATATTTTCCCAGTCACTTTATTTTCAGATGTGCTGGTAAAGTAGTTTTTAATACCTTTAGTGGGTGTTGCTGCTTCTGTATACTGCCATTTTTAAAATGGTAAGATTTTAAAATCAAGATGTCATGTAGTACTAAGTCAGATTTTTTTTTTTTTAATCTAAGTACTTTATCAACAGAAATGTTTTTAACATCCAAACTCGTATCCTGTCAAAAAAGGTTAGTGATTCATTTGACAAGACCTAGTGACCATGGAACTTGTTGACTGAAATTGTTTTATTTTTTTAGCATCTATTTCTTTGTTGATAGTCTCTATTTTTGAATGATCTATTTAGATCTCTTAGAAGCCATATCAGGTTACTTAGACTCTAAATCGTTATCAACACCACCCCCCTCCCTTTTTTACTTTTTAAAAAACTCCTAACTATGGAACCAAACATATTTCTGTAATCATGTAGAAAAAACCCGGGTTTTTTTCAAAAGATTTATCGATAACTAATAAAATTTGGGAAAGTTCTGAATATTTTAAAAAATAATAAATTGTATTGTCATTATTTTTCCTTTCATTATTTGTATATACGTGGCTTTTATGTTTCATCACTCCTTTTGAGGCATCTAGTAATACATGTGTAATTTGTTCCCAGTTTTTACTAATACTTCTCTAATACTTCTGTGCTCCCAAAATACAGGTGTGGTGATAGCTGCTTAAAGTTTTGGGAAGCTGGCCCTTTTAAAAGTTCTTACTGTATTCTTTAGTGTTCGGTGTGCCACATGCTGCTTGAAGGAAGTAAATGCAACATAATAATTACTTTTTCAATTCATCCACTAACTTTTAAAGTAATTTTTTAACTGTCAGTGAAGCTCAGTGTTGTGTTACCTCTATTGGGTGCTGAGCATGCTCACAAACGAATTATTCTGTACTGTTTAAAAATCTATAAATATCAGACATTTTCTAGTTTCCGAGTGTTCTTATATTGATGTTCACTATAAGAATACTTTGTCCACCTCTTTCACATCATGGACAGCTATTAAAGGAAAATTTTGCCTGTGTTTTAGTGATACTTGCTGTTTGGAAGGAGTGGAGTGGATGACCTCCAGTATCCCGTCTTTGGTTTTGTAAGTCAGAGTCCTCAAATCTAAATTAACTGCTGGAAAGACGATGTAGACACAGTAAACTTCAATGTCAGTGTCTTAGTATTATGATCCATGCCATTGGTTTCAGTAATATTTCCAGTACTTTGGTTTTTCCTCTATATATGAATATCTTCAATTCCTCTTGCCGGTTCTTTAGGCAGATAGTATTCATTGATGGGCACTTTTTTTTTTTTTAAAGTATGTTCTTTGAAAGGTTCGGTGTGATTGGATTTATGTTGTTGTGAGACTAGCTTACATAACAGAGTGTTTGTGCCATAATTATTCTGTTGAATGGAAAACCTTCCTGGCTACCCAATCATGTTTATTACTTTGGAGAGTGAGATTTTACTAAGATGGGGCCAACTGAAGCATAAAACTCCCTCTGTCATGTACCTTTCAGTACTTGACAAACCAAAACCTACCTCTCAGTCCCTCACCAACATTTTAGCTCACGCACACCTAGCCTTACAGGTTTAACAAATTCCTTCTTCTCAAGGGAAAAGGAGCATTTATAATATGACTTCCCAGATATTCCCCTCCTTCAACAACCCTAAGGTCTTCCAGGATCAGTGGAACACGGGTTGGTAAGGCATCAGAGGTACCAAAGGAGGTTACTGCCAGAGGAATCGCTCTTTATCGTCTTTACTCTTTCACTTCTGGAAGGCAGAAAACTGTCCTGCTTGTAAAATGTCCTGATCTTTCAGATGCTATGTGGACGTTATCTCCAAAAGAAGGCTTTCATAACCTTGTGCTAAGTCTGTGCATTTTGAGCTGGACAGTAGTTCATTTCTTTCCTCCAGCTGCTTTTTCCTTCTCTTCAGATGCCTCATTCAGCGTATTGACGTACCCTAGGTCCATCTGTGAAGATATACTTTTAGGCCTCCTTCTTGGTCTGTCAATGACAGCTTGCAAATTGACATTACAAGTGGGTACATTAATGAAATACATAACTTTAAGGCACATCTTCGGTCTTTTGCAAACTACAATTGCAATACTGTCTACCAGTTGACATTGTCACCAACAATATGAACATCAGAACACCTCGATCAATTTCAAAATTATGGAAGTAATAAATATGTTCATTATTTGTTCCAAACACATTTCTCACAAACGAATGATTTGTCTGTACAAGTAAAATTGCACTCATTTCTGCATGATTTCCAGAATTACCCTGAGAACATATGATTTTACAAGATTAAGTGAAAAACTTTACAAGAAGAAATAGTTTATCAGATATCAATTATATTGTGTTTTGTTACCTTAGACTTGCTATCTAGATACTGGTGAATTTAAAAGAAACTGCTAAGTAATTTCAGTAGGCGTTTTCCCATTATTTTCTCAGATTTGTGCTTTCCTTTCTTTTCTGCTGGCACTTACCTTTAAACGTGCACTTTTTATATTTTGATCAAAGCAAGGAAGATCATTGTTTTTATTTGAAAAGAACGAGTAAAACATGAATCTCTCTTCTCTTTTTATTATATACTTACTTGTGATCTACTGTAATAATTTACAAAGATACTTATGAGAACCTGTACTCATGGGCATAAAACTGGCTAAACAGAAATTCCCGGTTATGTGAGAAAAGAACTTTCTTCCACTGAACTTAAGTGCAATGTTGAAATGAAACATTAGTACAAAGATATTTAAAGGTATTGTGGTTTAGAGATCTAGTTATTGTGGTATTATGGTAATAATAAAACATTCTCATAGGTCATCAAACTTATAAAGAGAAGGATTGATTAAGTTAGGGAACCTATGCAGAAAATTAAGGCTATTTAACATATTCATGACACAGACCCCTGAAAATAACAAGTGCCTTATTAGGAAGAAGTTACGTTGCTAGGAGTCAGTAACCGCAGTGTCAGAATAACATGTTTTTATTTCATATAAGAAATGCTGGTTAACGCACCTAGTTAGATAATAAGCAAGGATAGCTATGTGGTGTAAAAGATTGGGTGAAATGCTTAATTTGTGATATGGGAAGCCACTAAAAAGTGCAAGTCTTTATAAAAGTCTGCCTTAGTGCAGTGTGCCACGAGAACAGACTGGTGACCAAGATCTGTTTGAAGCTTGGCTAGTAGTAGGAAGACACCCTGCTCCAAAGTACTCAGATGAAGTAATTCCAGTTGATAAATCAAGTAAGAATAAATAAAGATAATAAACAGCTTTAAAAAATCAGATGTTTATACAGCTGCTTAATTTTGCTGATACAAAATCAAGTTAAGCATGGGAAAGAACAGCATGGTTCATAATGCCATATAATAAACTATCTAAAAGCAAAGTTTCTAAAAGCATCAGGACTTTGGATGGACAAGAAGGAGGATCTGTGTCACCAGGAGGAATGCAGTACTGTATTCTAGGAGGTGCCAGGAAAGCTTTGGGAAGACCACAGCTAACGAAATATCAAAATAACAGATTCTTTGTTGAAACAATTCATGACTAATGTCTACTAGTTGCCTTAACTAGGGAAACTCTGAAATAAGTATCTAAATATATGGATTGATCTGGAAAGCACGATCCACATCACTAATGTGTGCTTATAAAAGCATGGCAGAGGGGCTGTCTTGTTAAACTGCAACAAGGCAGATCATAGAGCTCACACCACACATTGGTTGTGTACGTATTCTCCACAGTGGTCCAGCTTTCCCAGTTTTGCTAGATTTTGGGACTCCTTGAAAGCCATGCTGACCGCTCTCAGCTGGACTCCAGGCAGATACAGAAGACTTGTGCCTCCAACTCCACTCCCCCAGCTCCCCTTGGTATTCGTGCTTTGAGCTGGTAAGTATATAGGCTTTGGTTGTATATGCAGGAGGAGATATTTTTTAACAGCAGCATTCTGTCACCCTCCCAAACATCTTTTCTACATCTTTTTTGAATGGAAGCAGCCTGCAAGCTGGATGTAGCCCCTAGGCTGCCAGTTCACGCACACTGAACTGCTCTTTAATTGTTCTTTCTTTGTTTCTTTCAAACTTTACTTTGATTAAAATGAAACATTTAAAAATGTGAATCTGCATTTTAAGAAATATGGCCTTGCTAAGTCATTACTTTAATTATTTAACTAGTGCTGATTTCATATTGTATCAAAACTTACCAGGGCATCTGTGACAAGTTGTGCTTGATTGCTATCAGTGGCTGACACAATGGCTCCTTCCCTTACAAATAAAGGAATGTGGGTGAACAGCATAAAAATGCTTTCAGATATTTACTTGCATTCAAAGTTTGTATGTCCTCCCCTCCTCCACCTACTTTGGACACCCTTCTGGAAAATGCTTTTGTGAAAGGCTTTGCTGGCAGAAACAGCAAATGTTAAATACACCTAAGTATTTGTGGAAATCAGTTTTTTATCTCTTTCAAATGTAAAATTATCCTATTATGTTTAACCATTCAGGCAACACAAAAAAAAAATAGAGTCTGATATTTGCTGCCAATGAAAAGTAATAAAAGTGCACATTTTGAATGTAAACAATTTTTTTCAACTTGCTCAGGATCAGACTATATGGGCCCAGGTCTGACTTACAGAAATTGCTCAATAAATAATGAATACATTTGTGATTTATATGAAAACATAAAAATTGTAAGCTGCTCCTGGTTAATTCACAGAGAGGGGAAAACAACAAAATACAAAGCTTAATTAATTTGAATAATTTATTCCTCTATAAAGTCAGCCATTCAACTTGAAATACATTTCAATCCCACTCCCCAGAGGCTATATGAGTAGCCAGAGGGGACACGCACATTTTGCACATGATCACAACATCTCTAGAAAATAGACCTGGGACAAATTCTAGTTTGACTGGATTCCCACCTAAGGACTACACTGAGCGTGTCCTGCACTTTCTCTTTGAACGCTGCTAGTAGCAAAAACTGAGGAAATCACCTGTTGTTTGGTGAAGCCTTTGGAAACCTTCTTTACAATTTCATTATGTTTCAGATGATGCCTCAGAATGGTTTCTTGCTCGAAGATAATTTTTTTTTTTTTTAAAAGAAATCCACCTTTTGGCCTAAGTTCAATTAATCTCTAGAGCTGTTTATAGGCCCAGCAGTAGCAGATAACTGTAACAGATATGAAAAGTGCCCTTCACTTTTATACATGTTCTTAGAGAAGCTGTTGTCCACCCAGAAGCCAATCACAGATTTCCCGATCCTTAAAATTCAGATACGTATATACTTCATACGGAAACAAGGAAATAATTGCAAGTTGTAAATTCAGATGTTTTCTTACGTAGGTCTGAAATCATGCCGCAATACTGTTGCCTTGGTGTTGCGTTAAAGGCTAAAGTAGCCCAAGTTGTCGTTATAAGTCTGGTCGCACTCAGTGCACGGAACTATACAAAACTGTCAGGGAGACCCTCCCGTCGAGTCATGAGGTTCAGAAAGGATCCCCTTGCTTTCTAAACTCCTTCTCAGAGAGGAGTCTAGGGGCGGCTAGATCCAATCCTAGTCCCAGACTTGGTCAACAGTTTATGTCTAAAGGATTATATATGCGTCATTCGGTGCACTGAACTATCACGATTACGGATGCACTTATAACGTACTACACCTTCAGTCTAGTCGCGTTCCATGAACTACCACGGCCACCCTTAAAGAGTTTGGTTGCGTTCAATGAGAACTCTCACGGCTAGATTAATGAATAGTGCAGTTTATTAAAGCAACAGATACACAGGTTCTTTGGATTGCCGGGGATAAAATCACTGCAGAGCACGTGCAAATACCAAGACTATGAGTAATACTACTTGGCAACAAACGCGTTAAAAGATGTAAAGCGACTCTACAGAGATTTCTAAGTTGCGCGCAGAGGCACTTGGTATGACCAAGTGTTCGAATCTTACCCAAAGGCGTCCCGATGGGGGGGAAGAGAGGCTCAGCCCGTCGACTGATCCCAGAAGTCAGAGTGGTACACGGCGATGGTATCTTCCCTAACATCCTCTCTCTCTTAAGCTATATTTATACTATTTTTACCTTTCAGGTGGAGCTTGAGTGACTCTAGTCATACATATCTTTGTTATGATTGGTTTCGTTGATTCAATCTTCATGTCCCAAAATAATCATTGGTCACTTCTACTGATATCTATTGATTATTCAAATCAAGATGGTAAGGGGATATCCAAGCAACATTTCTATAGTTACAAGACTCAAACAAAACTTCTCTATTCGATTCTTCATTGTTTCATCCAGTTTCTATTAGTTTCCTAATACAAAACAATAATTACCTGGTGAGGGTTCTATAGTTACGAGTTTCAAAATGCATCTACTACTAGTAACTGAATAGCTTGAATCTTGTTGCCCAGCTACCGCCTAAATGAGAGGCGGGTAGCTTTTGGGATGGAGGGGTGTTTCGGTATTATAATGATATTATAATGAGCAAAGTTCACCAGAAGGACAGCATTTTGTCAAAAGCGTTGACAGGCCGTTGGCCCAAGGTAGTAACTATGCAGATTATCATTGTTCCATGGTACTTTCAAGTTCCTCCAGTGTCACAGAGCCTGGCCGCGGTGTCTCCACTCCGCTCCACCCTCCGTGCAGCTGCTCTTAGAGTCGGCACACCAAGTTCCCCTGGTGTAGCTAACATCTAAGGTTGCAGGCCTAGGGGACTTCCATGGAATGCATTCTTTGCATGTCAGCCGCACTCCACCCTGGAAGCTTCTTCAATGCTGTACCTTTTTTAAAATGTGAATATAAGTTTAATTTCTAGGTCACCTCCAGCAATTATTCCACACTTGGCCTGTTCCCATTAAGAGTTCTTTCATGTACAAAGTTATCTATGTCTTTTCAGCCCATTTTGCAAAGAATACATAGCAGTTTCCTGAGCAGAGCAGGATAAAACAGGCAGAAGTTTTCCCTCCGAGTCTGCTTTGCTGCAGTCCTGTGCTCATGTGCTTTCTTCTTTTCTTTTCAAATGGTCCCTTGTTAATCTCCATGTTTTCTTCTTCTGTACTCAAATTGCTGTAATGTAAGGAACGTCTCAGGCTCTCCATTTGCAGACTGTTTTCATGGTCACATAGCATAGCTTCTGCTCAGACCTTACCATGCCTGTTTGTACCTGAAGTTGTCAGTTCAGGTTTACGTTCCTCTCCAGATTCTCACAAAACTAAACGGGAAGATTTGTTATTTCCATTGTTTCAGATATCATTAAATATGAGGGAGTGTAGTTACAACCCTTCGCTAGTGCTCTTGCTGACTGAATTCAGGGTGGTTAGGGGTGTTTCAGAATGTCCATGCATCATTAGCTATTCAGGACAAGAATGGTGGGGGGGGTCTGTGTTCCCTAACACGTATATAGGGCTTTCAGTCAGTATTAAGACTATATTGTACTGAAAGAGCAGTTATACTTGGCAAAGAATTTAAGTCAGATTTGGGAAATAAAACCTTTGATGAATCAAACATATTATTTGTCTTTCACTAGGGTTTTTAAAAAAATCTGTGCATTGGCTGTGCTCTTCACCAAAAACCTATGTACATAATGCAGGAACTGAGAATGGATTAATTAGAAGACCAGAAGACACTGTATCTAAGTGGAATAGATAAGCGATGAAAACGTATTTTGAAAAGAAACAACTAACTGAAAAAGCACATGTATAGGTGCTGCTGGTTTTTTGAAGATGGTTTCTTTATTCTAAATTAACAATTTTTATTAGATTTTTGTCACTGAAGCTTCATCTAGATGTATAGTTATGAAAAATAAAAAATAATGACCTAAATGTGTTGCCTTACGTTTCTCTTTTCTGCTGAGGTCAAGTTCATTCTGTAGCATAGTGCCTGTTTTTTCATAGTGCCACTGCCAAATGACATTAAAATTACAAATACAGAACTAGATTAAAAGAACATGATTAAGATTGCAAAGTCAGGAAAAATCATAATTAAGGTTGTCTGTGCAGTTTTAACTCAGTTCCTGTGTGTACATCCATCCTGATAAAAGTGTTTAATTACATAGTCATGGCCATTTTTTTTCACAGGGCACTTTCCCAGTCAGTGAGCACCACCAGACCTGTATGCGTGTAAAGTAGCTATTCAAAACTCTTTTTCTCCCTGTTATACATTCCCAGGCCTCACTCATTACTGGCTAGCCAAATCTTGTTATGGAGAGAGCATTGTTCATTCTGTTGGGTCTCTTCAGTGGTGTTTATTACTGTTGTATTGCATGTGTCTTTCAATAAGAACAAATATATTTTCACATGTGAGAACTTGGTACTGTTATGTTTCCATAAAGGGGAATAGAGATAAATTGTTGTCATTGAAGTTTGCTAATTTTGAGCATCCAATTTGAGGTATCTATACCTTGGTATTTGAGTCAACTCCAATACTACTAAAGCCCACTGACTTCTGTGCAGCTCTTCCTTCGGACAGCTTCTCTTTGCTGCCTGGGGTTGGCAATGAGGACACAGAGACACAAGGTCTCTGCTCTCTGGACTGGACTTGAGATGTCCCATACTGGCCCAGAACTGCAGTTACTGGGGAAGCCTAAATCCAGAATGGACTTTTGATATTCTGAGCCTTGAATTCTCTCCTGAAAATGTAAGTAGCATAGATGCATTCTGAAGGTGACGGATACCATCCTTCAAACAGGGGAGGAATAGTTGCATCTCCTTTTGTACCCCGTATACTATTGGCTAAAATTCCCACCTGAGACAATGGTCTCCTATTTTTCTTCTTCCTCAGGATTCGCAAACCTATTTGATATCTCAGGGATTATCTCTACCCTATCAGCAGATTATGTTGGAGATGGAACATTTTCCTGACTCATATTAAAATGGTTACATTTTCATGGATAAGTATTTTTTTTTTTTTTAAACTGGATTAAAGGGTAGAAAAGAAGATGGACTACAATTCTTTCACTTAAATATCAGAACATTCACGTGCTGACAGTAGTATTTTACTGTATTGTAGCTCCTGTATAACAGAAGTTCCTTAACTGGAACAAAATATCTGACCAATACTCTTGACTGAATCACCCCATGCTCCACCTTCCCCAGCCCCACAGAAGAACTCAACTTCAAACCCAAATACCCAAGTACGAGCAGATAAAAGCAGCATGAAGCAGAAATAAAGCAATGAAATTTAAGATGGTTTTACTAAAGTCACAAATACCTGAAAATGTAGTTTTATGATTGTCGTGGTTTAAACCCAGCTGGCAACTAAACACCATGCAGCCGCTCGCTCACTTTCCCGCCCAACCCCCAGTGGGATGGGGGAGAGAATTGGAAGGGCAAAAGCAAGAAAACTCCTGGGTTGAGATAAAGACAGTTTAACAGGTAAAGCAAAAGCTGCACACAAGCAAAGCGAAACAAGGAATTCATTCACTACTTCCCATGGGCAGGCAGGTGTTCAGCCATCTCCAGGAAAGCAGGGCTCCATCACGCGTAACGGTTACTTGGGAAGACTAGACGCCATCACTCCAAACGTGTCCCCCCTCCTTCTTCTTCCCCCAGGTTTATATACTGAGCATGATGTCATATGGTATGGAATAGCCCCTTGGCCAGTTTGGACCAACTGTTTCAGCTGTGTCCCCTCCCCTTCCAGCTTCTTGTGCACCTGGCAGAGCATGGGAGGCTAGAAAAGCCCTTGACTAGTGTAAGCGCTACTTAGCAACAACTAAAACATCTCTGCACTATCAACACTGTTTTCAGCACAAATCCAAAACACAGCCCCATACCAGCCACCATAAAGCGAGTTAACTCTATCCCAGCCAAAACCAGCACAATGATGGAACCTTTTGGTGATAGTTTGTCTCCCGTTTTAAGTTATCCTTATTTTAGGATTCAGCTGCAGCTGAACTGAGAAGTGAAGGGAAAGTTTCTGAATGTTTGTTTTCCTCATTGGAGCTATTTAAATTATTTCATTATAAGAACAATGAAATTTTTAGGATGAAATTATTAGGGTTACTTTTCTTTGTGTACAGTGAGTTGGGTCCCACTCATTCTTCCCTCCTTAAACAACAGGAATCTTAGCATAAATTCACAATAGCTGTGAACAAGTTTGCAGATAAGGAATTTATTTTAGTTTAAATGTAATTTTGGAATAATAGGAGTTCGATTCTCATTTAAAAGTATTTTTTGTATTTTGAAAAATTAAGAAATTATAATTTAAATTCATTATGAAAACTGTAAGAGCAGATAACATTAGAAAGGATTTAACCAGAAGGAAGGAAAAAAGAAAATATAATTCACCAGTTATAGTTTTCATGGAACTTCCATTGACCTTATTGATGGGAACCTTCTGAAGTTCAATCAGGATGAATGCAAAGCCCTGTACCTGGAAAGGAAGAACCTCTTCTAATAGCACAGGCTGGGGGCTAGCGGCTGGGGAGCGGCTCTGGTGAAGAGACCTGAGGGTCTTGGTAGTCCACAAGCTGAAATAAGCTTGAATGAAAGCATAGTTGCAGGATTGATTCCCTTGGTATTGCTGTACCAGTGAAAGTTTAGCACACTTTTATATCTGGCAGCATTTAGGGCTTAGAGTTCTGCAGTGAAAGAAACATGCAAAGAAAGTCCTAGCTGATGACCATTTTTTGCAAACATGGCCTATGAGCTTTGAGTAAAGCCTTCTGCAGCTTTGGTGATTGTAAACTTGAGCCTGGGCTGACAGGCAGTTCCATGAACTGAATTATCAAAAGAACATATTCCCATGGGATAGCCAGTAAGTTTGGTCATGTTTTTCCATGTATCACATCTGTGAGCCTGTCTGTTAAAGATAAAAAAAAACCCAAACAAGCCAGTTTTCAGACTGCAGAACTCCTGAAATGTCTGAATCAGAAGAATACCAGTAAAAATATTTCAGAGTGATAATTCAGTTCTAGGGTTTTGCGTAGTTTAATCCAGTATCTGGCTGTCATGTCCTGATAAAACAGTAGCAGAGTATTTTAATTTCTCTAGCCTCCCTCAATCATGTATGCTTTATTCTTTGAAAGGGTAGTTCAGAAGACATGACCACTGAAAAAAGCAAGGTATACTACACACGGTTTACTGGTCTGGGCATAATGTAGTGCAGGCAATTAGCCTGACAGCTTCTGTACTCGCGCTGGTTTATGTCCAGCCAGGTAGGTGCATCCACAAGGGTTGCTTCTGCCAGTCTGTATCTGTCTGCAGAGCTGTGCCGGCAATTACCATATCTGACAAAGAATAAGCTGTGATTATAATATATGTGACATGGGAGGTCTTGAAATAAGCTTTCTTCTCAGTGATTGGCAGGAGAGGCTGAGTGGCTTTAGCATAGAGAACTGAGGTGTATTTCTGAACTGGTTTCACCTTTATTTCAGAGAAACCAGAAGGGTAATAATTTCATAATTTCATAAGAGTGTTATCAAGATCTAGAGAAGAATGCCATTCATTTGAATTTGGAAGAGAATCCAAGTGACTGCTTTGCATCAGTAAACTTCAGAGTGCTCTAGTAATTCATCATGCTCGACAGGAAGAAAACTAAATTGAAGGAAGTGTGTGTATAGTGCTCTTAGCAGAGTTTTGGATTTAGCTGAACTTTACTCTTCAGTTCACTGGCTTGCGTGACATTAAGAAGACAAGAAAGGTCAGTCAAATGGCAACATCAAAAAGGTTCTTAAATTCCAAGGATGGCTCTTGACTTTGGCCAGGCTGGTGAATTCTTAGTTAATTATCATGGTATACCAGTAGACAAGCACCCTACTCGAGATGTAAAACTATGTTCTTTTGATTTTCAAATAATGTGCAGTGGTATAGAAACATTCCCAAATTCCCACCACAATCAAACAGAAAATAGATTTTGCAAATGTATTACTTAACACTTTTAACAGATTCTAAAAATGGAGGCTTTGATTTGTGTAAAGCTGTTTGTGGTACTATTTAAGATTTGACCACTACCTTGATGCTATTATAAGTGGGAATATAATATTTCTTGCTGGCACTAGGGCCAGCAGGTCAGTAGTTGCTCAGGAAAGGAAAGATGTTATACCCATGCCAAGTAGGAGCTCTACTTTTTGAAGTTCTGCTTGTACCAAGTGGGGTTTCAGTTTGGTAGATAAGGGAGCTGTAATCAAAACCTTGGAAGTGCAGAAACAAAGGACTGTTTGAATTACATTTGACCTACAAGTTTTTTTTTTTCATCTCAGTGGACCTCCTGCACAGACTTGTAGCCAGTTTGGCATGCATTTATTCACTATACCCAACCCTTCTTCATGAGAATGGTGTTGAAAATTGTCGTAAGGCTGGCAAGCTTCCAGAGTTAGCAAACCATTGTAGAAGCACCTTCACTCTTTGAAGAGCAAACAGTAAAGAATAAATGAGTCTTTCTCAAATGTCCACAGGTGGAAATTAGCCCTGATCATTTATGGATGGATGTTAGCAGAATAGTGGCATAAATTAAAAACACCAATAAAATACTATTCAAGTGATTTAATCGAAGGTGTCAAGGCCAGCTAGTTCAAGAAAGAAAATAAAAAGGAATAATTCCAGAGGTGACTGCTGATTTAACCTGTTGCAATTAATACACTTCAGTGCCCTTGATATGCCTCCAGTTGATGAATGCAATGGTAATGACTACTGAATCCATCAAAAATAAACATATTCATTGTGGCTGGCTTTTCAATTTGGAACAACCAGAACAAAGTTAAACCATTGGGCTAATTTGAGGCACCTCACCACTGCAGTAGATAGCATTCTCGTTTCTTGCATAATGTACGTCTGTATGCAATTAGCAAGAGGAAGCTGCAGTGAATGGAGAAGACCTATAGAGATGATGAAAACCATCACTTAACAGAGAGTTTTCCCTAAGTTCCTAAGAGATGTTTATGCATCAGTTCATTTTCCAGGCTAAACACATTGAAGATGGATTTTGCAAATATGGGTGTGCGTGACAACTGAGATATAAACTTTTCTGTGCACCAATACAAATTGATTGATTTTAGACAGTGCACCAGGAGCATTACATTTGTTCCCCCAAGACAGAAAGCCAAGTTACTTCCTGGAACTACTTTTTGCATTCTGTTGAACAGCAGTTTCCTCTGCATTGTAGCACTTCAAAGAGCTGAATCAACAGATCTTGACAAGACCAGTTAGTGCCCTTTAGAAATTTTATGTGAACACTAGGCTTAATTTTTGTTATGCAATAGGCTGATAAGCTTCAGTGCCTGTGGATCACCTGTGAATAGATGCCACTGTGGATGCAAACCACACCTTAAAGCTGATATCCCGGTGCTCCCGGTATTCAATCAATAGCAGTTTCCCTACTGACATCAATTGCAATGTAAAAACATAATGATAACAACAGCATTAAAATAACTGTTCTAATGAAAATTATAAAAATCTGAAAGAAAGCTAGATATTGAATAGAATATTTCAGTTGGAAGGGACCTACAATGATCATCTAGTCCAACTGCCTGACCACTTCAGGGCTGACCAAAAGTTAAAGCATGTTATTAAGGGCCTTGTCCAAATGTCTCTTAAACACTGACAGGCTTGGGGCATCAACAACCTCTCTGTGGTCAATATGCAATACAGAATCCATAAGAATCTCTTATAGCTAACTGCACCAAAGAATTGCACCTCAATCACATGGTACCATTTTCTAAGGAAAGGTTCTGTAAAATATAGCTTTAACTACTTTGCTGTACTTGGTATTTATAATATAGTTGCTGGTTTTTATATTCCGTGAAAGATACTTATGTAGTTATTTTTTGGGAGGGAAGCCCCCTTTTTGTCTATGTCATTCAAACTATCTTAATTTTAAGTTATAATGGGCAAATTCCCAACTTTCTGGTATTCTCTGTTAGAAGCCAATCCCAAGCCTGTCATCGTGATGGTAAGGAACAGAGTCTTTGGAGAGGCAGCATCTCATTTGCAGTGAATTCCTGGATGGTTTTTCTTAAATTGGCTCTTCCCCAGGAGTAGCTTAAATGTGGTTATTCATTTAAATAGTTTACTACTGGGAAAACAAAGCTCTGTAAAGTACAAGATCTCATTTGCAAAGGGGGTCCTGGGGACTGAAAGTGGATATACACGTGCCATGTGTTGCAGCCTCCATCTTCTGCTTTTCCTGCTGTTAGGAAATAATTTGAAAATTACCTAAAATAGGAACAATATACTCAATGGCTGAACAAAAGGCTCAGATCTGTCTCCATAGCAGAGCCCACAGTGGTAGCCTTCAGCAATAGTTCCTGTAGTCCACAGAAAAAAAGAAGCGAGTGGTTATTGGGAGGAACAGCACAGCCTCTTCTTGGGAGGGATGTCACAAACCGAGGGAGGGCTTGGCTGTGGTGTGCAGGAGCCTCTGGCCATGACCGTACTAGTAAAAGGGATGTGCCTAGGACCATTCTTTGGTCATGAGAGCATCTGGCATGTAACAGCTCATGTCCGTGCTGATTTACAATAACAAATAAAAGGAAGAGCTCTCTCGTGCTCTGAAACAGAGAGGCTGCCTAAAAAAGATCTTTGGAAATTATTTCTGGCTGATGCTAACTCTTGAGTCATGCCTATGCCCAAAGTATGTCAAGGATCAGTATGACAACAACAAAAGATATTGACTTCCAGTGCAACTTCTCTTTTCAGAGATCCCTTGGAATTATATAACGGAAGGGTTGTTTCACCTATTTTAGGGACAGAATAACCTCAATCCTTGGGTCATTCATGTTTATTAAAAGAGCCCAAACCATGGGTGATAAAAGCTCTAGGGAAACAATGCTACTTTCATACATCCAAAATTTCTTCACCTGGAATAGTTTCTTGGATGACAGTATGGAGAATATCTTTCAGGAAATACACTTTAAAACCATCACGAGCACCGTGAATTGCCCTGAAAATACCGGCCATCCTACTAATGACACTCCAGCCCTGGCCCTTTTTATCTAATGCTTCCTTGAAACATCAGAAAACGTTTTAAACACCATCAGAAAGTCCCATAATGTGATGATATTTGTTGGAACGGAAGCCGGTATGATCTGTAACTTTAGTTTTACTGTCCAACAGAATTAAAAAAAAAAAAAAGTCTCAGAAATAATTGCCTACTTTTTTTCTTTTAGATTTTACCCAATGCTCTGTTCAGGCTCTTGTGCAGCCTGTTTTTGGCTGAACTATTTTTCCAGAGTCTAAAAGACTTCAGAGACACTTCAAAAAGTGTTTACATTAATTACAGAGTGTAGAAAAGAAAAAGAGGGATCTTTGAATTTGAATTTGATTGTCTTCTATATTATAGTATCTGCAGATTGGAAACTGGCTTTAACAGTTAATGGTATATGCTTTTCTTGGCATACTATTAGCGTTAAAATTTAATATCATGTAGGGGAGCATCGGTGCTATTATACATAAATGAAGAAGACAAAACTCCTTTTCAGGTAAAGTACATAAGTTCAAGATACGTATATTTCTCCTATACGTTCCTTGTTTTTTTCTGCCATCTATTTTATCATAAACACAGAAACTAGCTACAGTCCCCAAAGGAAGGAATTAAATTTAAGAATAACCACAGATACCACTCCTATGTTTTTCAAATTCTCTGAAAAACTGTGATTTAGATTTTCTAAATGGAATCACAGTTATTATACTCAAGACATGATTTTTATTTATTTTTAAGGGGGTAATTAGGAGAAGTGAGCTGAAGTTTCATATACTTTATAAAACCAGTATTTTATGACATTGATGTTTGTCTTCTTCCCTGAACAATGGTTTCTGTTAGTGTCTTGTACAATTATGTCTGTTTGATTATTAATGGTTTCATAAAATATCGGGGTTTTACCCTTTTTCTATTTTGTTGTTTGTTCTGTCTGGGAAGGAGATTTCTTTCTAAAAAGAGAAAGAGCCCAGTTGTCTGAATGTAATTGTATTCTCAGTTTACTTTAAGCAGAGATTTTAGTTGATCTAAAGTAAAAACTGTTGGTTTTTTGCTGTAAGCCAAGTGAACAGAAGCTGTGCTTTCCCATTTTTTCCCTGACTTTATTACCTAATTGTTATTCCTTATTACAAGGTGTCTGCCATTATTTTATGTATTTATCTATTTATTTTGCAGCAGGCTCCTTTTCTCTTACACTTGTTCTAACTGGTAGCAAACCCTTAATGCCACAGTGGCCAATGGAAAATCACCGTGTCTGACACTAGGAGACAAAAGAAGCAGGAGGGATCTGTGAAAAATGCCTGCAAGAAGCAAAGCACAGTGTGGATGAAGATGATTCACGTCTCTGCAGTGATTCTTCAGTAAAAGGTAGCAGAGCAGAGCCAAAGACCATTTTGACTTGTCTTGAATTCATTTCACCTGATCTCTAAAGTATTTCTGTGCTACCCACTGGAGCTTTGAAACAGGCTGCATGTCTGAGTACTGCTTCTTTTTTTTTTTTTTTTCAGTTCCCAAAAAAGTGAGATTAAAAAAGGCAGCTAACAGAGGGAGAAGCTGCAGGCAAGTAATGCAGAAAAGAAACCCATTCGGCCATCTGTCCATCCATGCATTTAAACTTTCACAGATTTTTATGCAATCTGATTTAGAATAAAAAGTTTTTCAAAAACATATAATGATCTTAAGTTCCTGAGTCACTTAAATGCTTTTGAAAATGTTGCTAGACATTGATGCATCCATATTTAAACAAAGAAATGCTTTCTGTTTAACAAAGCTGGTAATTTTTTAATCTATTTTTATGGCTATTTTAGTTGCTTCCTTGAAAAATGAGCATTTCTTTTTCTCTTTTGCAAGCTTTTTAATGTTTGATTTAGTAACTTAAGGCTATCTTATTCCTGTTCAAGTCTATGAAAATCTGCTGGTTGCTTTTAATGGAGCAGAATCAAACCTGTTGCCCTTCATCCTGCAAACCTACATGCACATGCTTACGTGAGTTGCTCACAGACTCAAAGTAAGTAAATTTAAGCTTGCACAGATAAAATGAAATTGGGCTGGGAGTGACCTCCTGGACTGCTGTGTTGCCTTCTAGCACAAACAACCACAATGATCTTGCGAGTTGATTTTCCTTGAGTTTAAACCAGTGATAGGCCTTGCCCTGTTAGTATTACTGAAAAGATGCTCTGAATTTTCCTGACTTCATGGTTGAAACCTTTTCTGGCATTCCAGCTCATGTTTGCAGGAGAAGAGGCTTGGGATCCAAGCCTGAGTACTTTCTGATTGACTTCAGCTGAAGCTGGAAAAAATCAAGATAGATTTTGCCACTATTGGGGTATAGAACCTGGATTCCTCACACATGCGAGTTTATATGTAATTTCATTGGGGAGAGGGTTACCTTGTTAAATTCTTTGGGGAGGTGCCTGCATTTTTCCTAGCTGCTCAAGCTCCATACATGTTACCCAGAGTGTCGCAGCTGAGACTTTCAAGAGTTCATCGCCCAGGCCCCCTCTGTTCTTTATGGGAACTCTTTGCTGCTGCTCACTTTGTGACTGAATTTTGGATCCTTCTAGAAAATTACTTTTTCTAAAACTTCTGGCCATGTAGAAGTAATGTCATTGTTACTTGTACGCTGTCACACTATGTAACTTTTATTATATGATTTGGGCTAATTAAGCTGTTGAAAGTTTAAAAGGGAGCTGCTAAGGCTGGTGAATCTGAATCTTTGCTAAAGAAGCAGTAATTTACTACCCAGAAAGTGATAGACAATTAGGGCTGGCAATTGTAATGCCACAGGAAAGTAAAGAATGGCCCATTTCCTCTTGCACAAACAGGACATAATCTTTTTATGCTAAGTGCTCTGCTTTGCAGACACACACAAGAGCCCCCATGCTTCGATCTTAAAAGAATAAGCCTACCGATATAATATATATTATCCTCATTGATACTATATATTGTGAGGTTTTTACTGTAGAAGTGCTTTTGCCTTGCCAGGGTTAGACAAATATCACATCAACCTTCTTATTTTGCTACCATCACTGATGTTCCAGGTCCTAATAGCTGGAGGTAGGTTTCACTACATGTCAGGGTAATTGCAGAGAATATAGTGCTCAGCCTGCCCTGTCTCAGATCTGCAACTACAGCTCAGGGTGCGAGACAAAGGAAAAAAAAAGAGAGAAAACGTGTATGTGTGTGCACGTGTAGGCAGTTTTAACAGAAGGGAATTAGCTGGGTTAGAGGTTTGGTTATTGAATACAGAGAATTTCAGCTCTGGTCTCTTGAATGTGAATCAGTCAGATCCACAATACCCAAAAGTGGTTATCGGCTGACAATTGATTGCCTGTGAAGTAATTAGTTCAAACCGGGCTCCCGCAGCGAGACTCACCTGGTGTTTGCACACCCTTTCCAGGTGCCCCTGGGCCAGCTGAAGAAGTCCATGCCTCTGGTCAGCCCCCAGCTCCTTGTAACTATTCCTTTGCTGAAGTGAGGGCTACCTCTCCCACAGGCCTGCTGCCCAGTTGCTGGTGTAATTGCTTCCAAACCCATCTCTGTCAAAATGAACCAAACAACCTTAAGAAGTTGAAATAATTAGTCTCAGCTAGCCTGGCCGGTTTTGCCCGGGAAGGCTGGGAGGTGTTACACAAGCCCTTCTGCCAGCAGGCTGGAAGAGCTGGTGAGCTGCAGCAGCAGGGCAGGCGGATGGGGCTGGGATCAGTAACCCGTACAGCCAGCTTAGCTGCGTCTGGAAGGGGATTGAAGGGAATCTACAAATACTAAGTTGCTTTCTTCACTCTTGTGGCAACTCCAAACCCATTCCCAGAGACTAAATCAGAGTAAGAAATCATCTACTTGGCCTTACTCATTGTCCTTTGATTCTTCTGTGGTGGATACTGGTCAGTTAATGACTGTGGCTTAACCTATTAAGTCTAAACATTGGTCCCATTACAAGAACAAAAAAAGTCATTGCTTTCTGTGAAATCAGAGGTTAGTTCTTAAATTACAAGAGAGTTTGTAATTCTTTGATCTACAATGATGCAAAAGTGCTCAGTACAGTGAATATAAACACTTGTGCTGGACCAGCCTGATAAACGACTACTTCTGTGGCCATTCCTTACACCTGAACAAAGCGAGTGGGATGGGGTGTGGGAACTGCTGGTTGCTGCCAGTCGGGCAGCCGGGATGCCTGACCTGGGTGTAAAAGGGCTGTGAATTCACCGTTAAATATTTAAAAGGAGAGAGAAGAACTAGAGATTTTCTTTTGGTGCAAACAACATTTCTCAGGTTTTACTTTTGCACTGCTGTGGTATTATAAATCATTTACTGTAGTAATGGGATGAGCTTAAATTTCTGTGGCAGGGAGCAGCAGCTAACCGAGGGACAGGTATGAGGTGTGGCCCTGAGGTTTTCATTTCTGGAGCCACTTTCTCAACATGAGCTGCTGATAATAACCATGTAAGGGAAGTTGTCACCTTTTGGCCTCTGCACCTCTAACCCTCAAATAATGGCCAAAAATGTGAAGTCATTCAAATTAAAAGTTTTACATCTGTCAAGCTCTAAATACATAGAAGAGAAGATCTGTTATTCAGTCATGTTAAAAAGAAGTTGAAAAGCCTCTGAACTGGAGCATGGTTGCCATTATATAAGAATACATTTTTAAAGAGCATACTCTTATTTTAAAAAAGTCCTCAGTTTAACCTTCATTTTTTCCTGTCTCTTATTATTTGAAGAGCAGCATATGTTAACTCCACGAAAACCAACCCACTGTTACAATACTGTGTGTGTGTGTGTGTGGTTTTTTTACACATATCTCCCCCAGTCTGATCACCTGTCGACAAGCTGGTTACCTCTAATGATCTGTTTAGTCATCTGGTTCCCATTATTTCAAGGTTTAATTTCTTTTTCTGAGACTAACTGGCAGTGTGAGTATGAAATGTTTCCTACTGGGCGTCTCTCCCCGGTGATAGTGTTGGGCTGCAGCTGGACCAGTTTGGGAGATGCAGGAGTGAGGGTAGCTGCCTGGGGGTTGCAGCGTGGCATTGTCTGCACTTCTGGAAGGAGCATCAAACCCAGAATGGTGCTGGCTAAGCTAATGAGCCCTACAAACAGTGATACACCTTTGCTGTGTCGGATGCCCCATACAGGTCTGAAAAAGTGAACTAAGGTATTTCTGCACAGCATTTTAACGGGTAGTTGGAGCAATTTACACACAACATGGAGTGATGGGTTTGCTGATGTTTGTTTTAATTGAAACTGTTGTCCTCTCAAAGCATTACTTGGTAAAGGTCCAGCAACCCCACCCCATCTAGTTTACATTTCAAGTTTTCTGTAAAGGCATGGCCAGACACCGCTATTCTGGCTGCAGCAGGGCTGGATCAATCGGTGCCTATCCAGCCCACCCTTTGCTGCTCATTTCTTCTCCTGGCACCAAAGGGAAGCTGTCTCAGTTCTGTGGGCTTTGCTGTTTGTCTGAGGGGTTTCCAAGGAGGGTGAGAGATGATCCTACTTAAAAACCCCTTAAGCTAGGGATTGTGGGCAGAAGTCAGGAAAGGAGAAAAATCTGAATTATAGCCGGAGCTGATGGTTCTGTCACAATGAGCATTTGCCAAAATTTGGAGATGTTGCTGTGTCAGTGTACTTTCTGAAGAAATGTTGTAGGACAATACCATCTGTCCAGGATCTGTAAAGTTCTTTATTGATTTACTAAAGTCAGTATTATTAAGGTTTTATTTTCAAGTGTTTATGTAAATATGTATCTACTTTTGAGTGTTCACAATGCTGCATGCTTATTTATTTGTTTATTTCTGTTTACTCTGACAAGATAAAAGCGTGGACCAACACTTACGAGGGCTGATATATAACGTGGTGTTATTTTAGCACAAATGCTTACTGTTCAGCACCTGCATAAGATCAGCCATGACAGCTGATGGTTTAAAATTTATGTTGCATCGTGTTGCCAATATGATTTCAGCTCCAAACCCATACAAACTCTACTTTAGTCTCCTTGTCTTTGCACATATAATTTTAAGTAAAGAGAGAAGAACTCTGGGCTCTTCTGACAATTTTATATCTTATTGCATCATATAATGTGGATTATATACAGCAGAGACAGCTGAAAAGTACAGTTTCCCTGCAGACTTGGCCCTGACAGATTTGCAGTCTGCTGAATCCTGCAGAGAATTGAGGATATGCATTATAATGCGTTGTCTCCTGCAGGATGCCGTGAACTTTCAGGTTGTTTTCACTGTGTAATTGCTATAGTTTTTAAAGTCAGGTAATAGCAGTGGAAGACTAAGTGATAGATACAAAAAATGCAATTTATGAGCAGTGTTTTCACATGTAGATTAATACACATAGTAAATCAGATCATTGTCTATTTTGCTAATACATGGCACATTGTACTGCGATGTAAAACTAGAGCAGAGCACTTACCACATCTGGAGTGCTATTACTTAATTGAATGCACATCACGTGCCAAAAAAAGCAGACATAATATATATAAGGACAAAAGTGGAATAGGATGACGTTATGGAGAAGGGCACAATGCTTTTTGCTTTGACACCGGATGATGAAGTGTCCACAATCCATATATTTCAACCCTTGTCATTCACCTATTTCATGCCAGCAATGGTGTTTATTAATTTATCTTCAACATTTGAAAGTTTAATAGTATAGCTTGCAAATAATATAGCCGGATGCAGAATTATATATTGAAAATCAGTGGTGGGTTTATCACAACACTCCACTAAAGAAATCATGGCCTCAAGGTTTAAAACCAAAATTAGTAATGAAGTAAAGAAATTGTTAGTTAGTGTGCTGGTGTCAGATTTGTCAGGACGAAGCCGAGCAATTTTGTAAATTTAACCCCTCCCCCACAAACATTACCTAAGCTAACTAATAGTAATTTGATATTTACTATTTAATGAGCTCAGATTTAAGCAAATACAAGGCTTGCCACAGACTTTTATTTCGCTGTTTATGTTTATCCTCAGGAAAGTATAAACTGATGTATTATGCAAATGGCATTGTCTTTGGTAAGCCCACCAGCTTCCCTCATCCACACTGACTTGTCTGTGCATTCCCACGTTGACAACTTCATTTTGAATATCCCTCTAATCCTTTATTTATTGATTTATAGCCTTCTCATCAAGAAAACACAGCTTATTACAGCTTATTTCTTTTTTGTCAGCTACAAGATGTTGGTAGAAAGCAACCTCTTCCCGAGGCAGCTTCGGACTTACTGCGCTTGGGTTCACGGCTGTGAGAGAAAATCAGGTTTTAAATAACCTCACTTTCATGAGAATCTGAGCCAAACTGTCCCCGTCATGCGGAGTGACCGAGCTAAGCAAATTTCCATATGACATAAAGAAACAAGTGTGGTAAAGGGGCAGAAGCAGTAGTGATGACTAGAGCACACTCCCAGAAAACAAATATATCTAAACTGAATGTGAAGAAGTGAGAGCATTCCAGACCCCTTTGAAGTTGCAGGGTGTGATTGCTGTAAGCCATTAGCTTGACTTCCCACCTCCCATCCCTGGTTGTCTTTTCATACTGCTCTATGAAATCCGGGCAAGAGCTTTTCATTTATGTACCTCTTTGTAAACTCCCTAACGCAATTTTAGGAAGTGGGAAAAACAGTACAGCAGTATTAAGACAGTATAAATAGTAGTGCTTGCATCATTCTTCTTTCTTTAGAAACAAGCACTGATTTGTCCTTATGCTTATTTTCTTATCTGAAGAAGATAATAAGATAATAAAAATAATAATAAAATAGTAAAAAATCAGGGCTTCTGACTTAAGCAGTCCTCACTCCAGAAGCTTCTGGAAAGCAGATGCAAATGTCCATTAACCATATACACAACAGGAAGGGCTGGGCCTAAATTATTAATGTGGTATGAGCAGCGGGAGGAGGATAAGCAAAGCACAGACAACAGTTGCTGCTGTAGGATGGTGCCGAGCTTGTCACCGGCCCTGGCGCGAAGAAATACTACAAGGAGGGGTTGCAGGCAAGCCTGTGCGTGAGGGTCGAGGACGATGTATTTATTGCGAATGTTTATAATTTCTCTGATAATAGATTGCCATGTTCAGTGCAGAGAACAAAGAGCAAGTCTCACCTTTCCTTCCCTTCAATATCGAGTCACCTTATCCTGTGATGTACAAGGCAAAGTAATTGCATCTCAAATGTGTGGTGCATTTTTGTTTAGAAGGTTAGTGCAAAATTGATTTATGAAACAATTTTCCCTGTTTATGTCAGAGAGGCCATTTTCTGGTGAATAATTAGATATGCGTTTCTCCAGTATGGTGATATACGCTTCTGTGAAGCTAGGTACAGTTGCTGCTTTTCATTATATAAAACTCAGAGGGAATCCTGTCTAGTCACTCATGAGAAATTTTTTTCCTGTGACATCATTTTAAAGATTGATTCTAGCTGATTTTGGAAGAGTAATTCTTTGAATTGTGGTTACCTGTGCTCACTGTGTCGTGCAGTAAACAATGATCTTGTGCTGCTCTGGAGGTTACTTCCCCCTTTTCATCTCAAAATCAATTACTTGTTAATCTGAGATCAATGCATATGAGAATACCTGTACTGCATAATTGTACTTGACACTGAAAAAAATTGTCTTCCTGATCCTCAAACTACCACCTGGGCTTTCGGTTTGGTAGCGGACAGCTCAGGGCAAAAATATCCTCCTGACCTAATGCCTTTATTTTATCGCAGTCATCTATCAGAGGTAGCCAAGGTTTATGCATGCTGATTGGGGTTTTTTTTCATCGTTTTATGTAGATTTTTAGGTCATTTTTCAAACTTTGGTACCTAAAGTTATGTACATAAATTATTACTTGTTTTTTCTGGGTATCCATTTTAATCATGTAAATACTGGATTAGGCTCAGATGTCCAGCAGATTTAATCTCCTAAATTTGAAATAGTGCTCTGCCTTTTATTAGACATTGAATTGAACTGACTTTTTTTCGGAAGTTATAAGGTTTCCAATGAGTTTCCTTAAAATATAATTCAAATCTCGTCAAGTTTATACAAGAAAAGCTGAGCATTAAATGAGCTATTTACTTTTTATAGCCTTATATGTAATCTGGGAATAGAGCAGGCAAAACCTCATAGAATATATTTGGTATGTTATTGGCATATTAACACCAAAATTTTTAAAAATAGTATATTTATGAATTTGTTAGATTAACTGGATCTCTTTTAAATATACTATATAAGAAAGGAGTTATAATTCATTGAATAAGCTGATGCTGGGAAAAATCAGACCCCATTTTTAAGAAACTGTGGTGTTTATACAAATCCAGAATCATTGGTTCAAACAGGTTTCTTTTTAATTTGTAGATATTTTAACTTCCTCCCTTCCTTAGTGTGGACTGAAAACGTACATTTTTTTCAGTGAAAATGACATGCCATTCCCAATTAAATTTCAACTCTAAGTTCAGAATTTGGCTTTCATGTTACTGGAAGTAATCCTGAGAGTGCTTTAACACAACTGAAACTCGTTTTATCTGTGATGATTTCCTTACTGTTTGTTGGGACAGCAATGAAAGCACTTTTTTCTTCCCACTTAAATGTTCTAAGCGCATGTTCTCTTCCCCCCCCTCCAAATGGTTGTAAGTAAAGGACATGCCTTTAACGCTTGAAGAACGTATATTTTTTTGCAGGCTTTATGTTAGGATTCTTTGGAAGAGGGGAAGAGGAGATTTTGTTCCAGAATATTTTGAGTAGTAACACCATGGATTCTTTTCAGCTGCTTTTATAGTTACGCAGTTTCTCTGTTAAAAACACTGTGCATGCCAGGTTAAATGCCCAGAAGTATATTTCTCAGTAGTTGTCATCTATTAGGCAGAATCTTGTATTGGAATTATGAAAAACGTAGTTTTTCCAAACATGGAGAGGAGGGAAGTGTATCGAGTCTGAGAAGTACACGGAATATTGACAGAAAATTCTGCTATCGATATGAGGGCCTCTATAAACCCAGAACACACCCACAGTAAAGCAGAGTCAGCTCTGTAACAGGATGGGCAGTTTAAAACTCTTCAGGCAGGTGATTTCTGACAAGGTGGTCCAGAATTTAAACTTCCGTGACCTTCTACCAAACCTTAGATAACAAAGGCAGGTTAGAAATAGTACTAATTGCAGTCATAAAAATCATCCATCCAGACTGAAATCTTCCTTAAAATAGAAGTTACAGCCTTCTTGGGAGGATCATTCCTAAAGATTAACAGAGCATTCACTACTTGTGGGAAAAAAATGGGCCTAAAATTGGAAGGCGTCATTTTATAAAGCAGATATGGCAGGACAGAGACAGCAAGTCGTGGCGAAGGGAAGAGAGGCCACCCCTAGCATCTCAGAGGAAGTAATTAGGATGAACTTACTGTGGGGGAAAAAAATCACCCTCTTGACATGAACATTACTAAGAGACCGGCAGGTCCCCACACTAGCTGGCTCTGGTGAGTGGAGGCTAGACAGACACAGAACTCTGATTGCATTGATCTGGGTAATAAAAAATTTAAAAAGAATATGAAAAAGATCTTTTTTTCTGTAGGAGCAGAAATGAGCTAGGAAACTGAATGCAGCATAGACTGGTAACTTATTGATCACTGTTCAGGGCAGCTGGAAGTGGAACAAAGGATATAGGGAGGGGAAGGCCAGCAGCCATCCCACAAACATATAGATGAACTCTGGCTAGCATATGGGAAAACTGGGATCCAGATGCATAACCTCTTGATCACGCTATGTGGCAGAAATTTAAATGAGAAGCAGAGACAGGAGACTTACCAGTTTGTGAAGCTTGTAGTTATGCAAATTCCAGGACAGTCTTTCATTACAAGTTTCTCCTCGCTCTGTCTGAAGCAGTTGGCCAGCCATTGTCCACTGCAATTTTTTACACACATGTTGACATAGAAAACCATGTTGATAAGTAGAAGGTTGAGATCAATAGATCTGTGGTGCCATTAACAGACATATATTATAGCATACAGAGAATTGATTATTTATTCATACATGGAATAGTTCCCAATGGACTAGACGTTTTACAACCTACATGCAAAATAGGCTCAGTGAGATCAAAATATAAATGTTGTAACTCATGTAGGAAGGTTTGGAGTGGGAAGAAAGTGTAACTTTCTCGTGTGTTTGCTCATTAAAAAGTATATTTCCATAACATATGAAATACCAACAATGCCATGCTGTCCTCAATTTCAGAGTTATTAATAAACTGATAGGCATGGCAGCAGACTGACTTTATTAAAGAGTATTGGAGGAGCCTTCTGGATTGCTCTAGAGGATGTTCTAGATGCTACTGTGTCCTGGCTTACTCTGCTGGAGAATGCTGAGTAGAATATGTACTCCACTCCATTACGCTATTTACCACTGCGTGCTACAACCAGCATGCATTTCTGATGTTGTTTAGAAACTTATGTTGAGAATGGCCCTAATTTGCTAACCCACTAGCCTGCAGTATTCTTCACAAACCAGGAACATCTTACATGTTACTTAGCTAAATTGCTGCTTCTGCCTTTTTATTCCTAAATAACAGCAGTCCACTGAATGACAACTCCGACAACCAACGCGTGAGTGACTTGACTTAATATTCTTAAAATGTAATATCACTTCACATATGATTTAAAATACAGTGAAAAGATTGTTATCTTTTCATATACAAGAAAACAAATTTCAGCTTTGCAAATACTCTGGGCCTGCTACAGAAACACTATAATAAAAGAGGTGACCACCTCTTAATGATTTCAGACTGGTGATGACAAATAATACTCCTAAATAGGAGTAATCCATCTTTTGAGAATCTGAGCAAGAATTATTTCCAGTTGTCTGCAACTACATAAACATATGAGAAAAATCTTGATGTATTAAACGTTGGTGGCAAATAATAATCTGCCTTTAGCTTTAATGCGGTATCTTTAGTAGTATCAGCTCTTCATATTTTCTATGAAGGATTTGCTTCAATGGAGGCTCAACTTCTTGTGTTTTCAATCCCTCTAGTTTCAATACACCTAGTCTAATTTTTGTACAAGGGTTTGGACTGAGATATATTCGCATTCTTTACATATGTCCTACAGCATTCATTTGCCAGATTCATAGTCTGCAGGGGATTCTGCCGCACCCCTAATGAGAGAAAGAACCTGTCACAACACTATGTGACATAGTGGTTTAATATACTCTAGATTTTTCTGAGGACTATAAGAAGATTTTGAGGAAATGTCAAAGTCTTCCTCATCCTTCTATTGAATGACAATCAAATGTATCTGTAGAGAAGAAACAAGATCTGAAGTTGTATTAAATTCCCTGTTCCATCCTTGGAGATACTCAAAAGCTGTCTAGACATGGTCCTGGGCAAGCGGCTCTAGGTGACCCTTCATGAGTGGGGGGGTTGGACCACATGACCTCCAGAGGTCCCTTCCAACCTCAACCATTCTATGATCCTATCACTACTTTGATGAAAGAAATTAAGATGTATGTGGATATGCATTTCATGAGAACACAGTCTTATTTTCATTCATCAAATATGGTTGAGATTCTTATCACTGCAGAGTACAATCAGTGAGAAACATGGATTTTCTTCTAACATGCATACCAGACTGAGCTTTGTACTTTTCTGAGCTTTTAGCTATAACCACATATTGAAGGTGTACATTTTATTAGAGCTGACATTCTTATGGATTTCTGTACTCACAGGATACCGTTTTTTGACCTCTTTTTCTACAGCTTCACTTCTTGGAGTTCTCATACGTCACTCCATCCTTTAGAAAAAATTTCTATTTCTGAACCACAGTTCAGTTGCTATTGCCCTCCTTGTAGTTTCCATCTTAGTTTCAGCCATCTCCAGCCTTGAATATTCAAATGTTTGTGACCCTTTCCTGTCATGTATTGAGTAGTATCTGAATTCCTTGAAGGGAGGCAGAATTTTGCCATGGACTTCCTGTGCGACTGGCATTTTGCTCCCTCTCTCAATACTACTCAGTTGCTTTAACACTGTTGGTGAGTGCAATATACTAACAATAAAGCAAATTTATTCTTCATTCTGCAAATCAACAGTAATACTTTAAGGCATCCAGTTCAAAGATCTTTTACTCATTGACATCTTCATAGATTTTCAGGGATAAATGAGTAAAAACAAAATAGGAAAAGCCCACAGTATCTACGAACTCTTCATGGGCTTTCATACCATGACTGTTGCTTTTTGATTAAAACAGTAATGTTGTGACTCATAACAACACCTCCCATACGCACACGTTTGCTTAAAGGTATTATATCTGCTAGGAACACCTGAAATTGCTATATTTAGAAAATAAAACTTCTTCCTATCTCTTTGAGTGTAGAACATCATTCTTTGGTTAACCTGTTGCTTGTTTCCACATATGCATTCAGTTGGACCACAGTTACTTGACTGTAGTGATGAAAGTTATCCATATACCTGAGTAAGTTTATGGCCTGAGTCAAGTGTTTCTTTTTTCTTTTTCCTGCAGGGAATAGAATTCTTAACATAGGTCAGAGAACAGTTTACAAAAGGTTTTATACAAAGTTTCATATATGAAACAGTGAATAAAGGAAAGCACTCAGTTTTTTTCCCCTCCAATCTTCTCACTTAAATCTAGATTTATCTGCATATAAATATATAGAACATTTTCTGTAATTGCTCTCCTAGCACAGCAGATGACTTGTCAGTAGATAATAATATACTTAACACTTAAATAATTCTTTCATATGTACTATTAGAAAGCATTTTACAAATACAGTCCCAGTAATGACCACTTTACAACTAGAGAAAGAAGAGAAATATTAATTGATTTGTTAAGAGCCAAGCAATGGATAAAAGCAGGATCAAACTGTATTGGGTTTGTGTGGCAAGGTTTTGGTAGCAGGGGCGCTACAGGGGTGGCTTCTGTGAGAAGCTGCTAGAAGCTTCCCCCAAGTCTGACAGAGCCAATGCCAGCTGGCTCCAAGACGGACCCACCGCTGGCCAAGGCCGAGCCCATCAGTGACAGTGGCAGTGCCTCTGGGATAACGTATTTAAGAAGGAGGATGCCCGAAGGAGGCTGTGACCCCGTGGGAAGCCTGTGCTGGAGCAGGCTCCTGGCAGGACCTGTGGCCCTGTGGAGAGGAGCCCACGCTGGAGCAGGTTTGCTGGCAGGACTTGTGACCCCGCGGGGGACCCACGCTGGAGCAGTCTGTTCCTTAAGGACTGCACCCCATGGGAAGGACCCACGCTGGAGCAGTTCATGAAGAACTGTAGCCCGTGGGAAGGACCCACGTTGGAGAATTTCATGGAGGACTGTCTCCCGTGGGAGGGACCCCACTGTACTGGGTCTGGCTGAGGGGGAGCTGGTTTCCCCCTGGCAGCCCGCTGTGCTCTGTGTCGGTGGCCGGAGGCGGCACCAGTGTCTGGCTGTGGCCGGGCGGTGCCTGCCCAGCCCCGGGGCTGCCTCTCCAACATTCCCCCCCC
>WAAD01034595.1:96692-171540 GCA_013389945.1 Fregata magnificens | reverse complement strand
GTCTGGAGAAGAGGAGGCTGAGGGGAGACCTTATTGCTCTCTACAGCTACCTGAAGGGAGGTTGTAGTGAAGCGGGTCTTGGACTCTTCTCCCAAGAAACTAGTGATAGGACGAGAGGAAATGGCCTCAAGTTGCATCAGGGGAGGTTTAGATTGGACATCAGGAAGAATTTCTTTACCGAAAGAGTGGTTAGGCATTGGAACAGGCTGCCCAGAGAGGTGGTGGAGTCGTCAACCCTGGAGGTGTTCAAAAAAGGTGTAGACGTGGCACTCCAGGGCCTAGTTTAGGAGTCATGGTGGTGTTAGTTGATGGTTGGACTTGATGATCTTAGAGGTCTTTTCCAACCTTAATGTTTCTATGATTCTATGATTATCCTGCTCTGATTGGATTGTTAATAAATTAAGCTACTTTCCCCAATTTGAGTCTGTTTTGCCCGTGACGGTAACTGCTGAGTGATCTCCCCCTGTCCTTATCTCGACCCATGAGCCTTTCATTACATTTTCTCTCCCCTGTCCAGTTGAGGAGGGGGAGTGATAGAGTGGCTTTGGTGGACACTTGGTGTCCAGCCAGGGCCAACCCACCACAACATGCTATGAATGAAAGGGGTGTTCAGGGATGCATATTATAGGGGACTCAAACTAATGAGCATTTGTTGAATGATATCGCAGATAGGATGGTTCTTGAGCAGAGCATAAGTACCTGGGTAAATGTAATGTTTTAGAAGACATATAGGTTAGGAATATACATACTTATACATTACCATGCTATATATATAGTAATGTATACTATATATAGTAACAAATATGGTACTATTTATATGCAATCATATATATATAGTGTTTAGATTCTGTAGAAATCCTCAATGAGGCAGCCTGGGTCGGAGGTCACAAGATGTCTGTGCCTACCTCCGATCTGAAGACCTTAAATATTTTTGAGGAATTTGATTTTAGTTAATTATGTTAGAAAAGTTTACTAACCACTTGTAAAACAATAACTTAAATTTAGCTAAGTAATTCTGATATCAAAACCAGCGTGATAGAATCTTGCTTGAAGACTGCTTTAATGCTTTATAGTTGGCAGATGTTCTTAATTCTCCAGCACACCAGCCAATCCCAGAGGATTTTTAGGGCAAAAAAATGTTGGGGTTGCAATATCTATACTAATAATTTCTGTAATGGACAAGAATTTAAAAAGCAGCAGTTAATTTACTTTTCTGTTCCTCCTGTGAATAGAGCTGGTCGTTCATTTTTAAATTTCTTTTTAAAAATGGAAGTTTTTATCTAAATCAAAATTAAAAATATTTCAACTTGAGAGTGAGAGAAGAAGTGGTGAGTGGGACTGGCTTGGTCTCTAGGTCAAGTGAGTGAGGTACATCAGGTAAAATAAGTGCCCTAATCATGCACGTGCTGCTATTGCAGACTATGCTTCCCTCACTTCTACCAAAGCTGTTCTGTGTAAATAAATATGTTAGGCTTCAGAGAGAGAGACTGAATCAGGAAGAGAAAGGATGGAAGTTGTAGATATGTCACATGCTATGTGAACACCTTCTACTTGTGCTGAATACTCAAAACTCCAAACCCCAAACTCAAACCCCTTTTCTCAATACTCAGAAATGAAAGAAGAAAAACATGTGCTCCAGATCTCAGGGAGTGGAATTTGTTAGGCTGTGCACTGTGGCAGTGACAAAAAAAGGGGAGGGAGAGAAGTAGTAAGAACAGTACCAGGAAAAGGAAGAAAACCACTAACAAACGCAAAGCAAAACAGCAAGGCAAAGGGGGTGGAGGAATTTTGTGGAGCTTTATTGAAGGATGGATTTTTTTCTGTCTCTTCTTCACACTGTGGTCCCCTGTGCTCCCTTCTCCCTCTCCTGTGATTTGTTTATTTCCTCTTGTGTTTTCATCATCATGTGACAACTAGAGAAGGATCTTTCTATGCTAGTTTACTTGTTTTGCATGGTTAGCAGAAGAAGTACTCCTATACCTTCTCCTGGTTAACCTGACAAACCAATTAGTGCTTGTTCAGTTGTACTGAACTCCGTGCTTCTTGGTTTGTGGTTACATACTCTCACATCTTAACATCTGGCAGAAAGCAAGGACACGAACTGAAGCAACTTTATTTTTGATCTACCTGTCATTTGTGGGTTCAACTCTTAACATTTATATTCCATTAATGTTGTAGTTTCTGGACCGAATGAATATGAAATCTAATCTGTGCTCTCCAGAGGAAATGACTGTAACACTTGAACATGTTACTCTTGAAGGGATTTGAGTCAAATATTGATTTTTTTCCAGTATGCCAGTATCAATCAGTGTATTTTAATTTAATTCAAAATACAAGGAACCAAGAGTTCATGGAAACTAGAATTATACTGAGATGGACTCATTTTCTCAGGGCTATCTCTCAGTCTGCTGACACAGTGAACAACAGAGATAATTCAGTACTTTAAGGAACAGCTAGGCTGCTGGGTTGAGATAGTCTGTATTTATACTCATTCTGATAAAACTGAGAAGCAATCTGTTAAGTGAAGTCTCTCCAGAGGAGCCTGAGCAAGGTGGCCTTCAATGAGTGGTGTTAAAGCCCGAGGGACTGGTTTGGGGTGGTAGAACTGGTGCAGGGAACTGATTTAGTAGCATATTATTATGGTGCACAGTAAAACAAGGGTATATGTCAGAGTTGCCTAATCCAGAATATCTCTAGCAGTGAACCTTAGAAAATAGACTGGCCATGGCAAACTCCAGTTGTAAGTAGAGAACGAAAGCAAGCAATGTTGCTGAATGTGTACTCCTACCCAGGCGTTTAATACTCCAGTAGAACTGTGGGATTCACAGAACTGATTGACTCCTCCAGACATGGAGCTGAATTCCAGATGATTTGTGTGTGTTTACTATTAGGATTTCTGGATAGTACAGGGAGAAGGTTAGAGAGATGTGAGAATAGATTTCATTGATTAGCTTACAGGGGAAAAATTAGGAAATATTCCCCAAAGTTGTAGATGATACTCAAGTTTGAAAGTTTTGAGCCATTATCTAAGATACAATGGTTTGGTCTGAAAGAGGTGAAAGGAACCTCTGTGGTGGTTCACATAGCTCCTGTGAACTTGTACATTTGTCGTTTCTATAACTGAATCAGATTTTCTAGGGTCCAGTGTTGTGCTGCATCCTCAGCGCAGGGATTCTAATAATCCTGGCAGCAGATTGATTTTCAGTAAGTAGAGTTCAGATTATGAAGTCCCTTCTCTTGCTAACAAGCACCTGCTCCTGCAGACAGATTCATTGAGACTACTGGAATTACTTGAGAGAGTGCTGACTAATTTCAGTGTGACTTCCACAGTCTTGGTCCACTTTGGGTAGTTAGATTTAATTGTGTGTTGAAAAGGAATGGAGCCAAAACAAAGTACAGGGGGGAAGAAATCTCAGTGGTTCCTATGGATGTGCCTTCATAGTAGGTGAAATCCACATTCTTATCTGAGGTTTACCCCAAATCCCCCCTCTGCTGTTCACATCCCCTTAAATCCTTGCCTGCCTGTTCATTGAATATTGACATTTTTGCTCAGACAGAGCTATAGGATAAAGTCTGTGCTGTGCTTTAAGAATGGTTCTAGCCCATCTACTTTGCAGTGAGCATATGAATGAAACTCACTTTGTTTCCCCAATTCTATTCTATATCTGAGAATTTCTGACCTTGTTCCTTCCTCCTGCACCAGAAACTACATGCATGTGTGTTTGTGTATGGTTACCATTTAAATCCTCATTTCAGATGCTCTGCCTCATATCTGACCAGCAGAATCTGTGTCAGCCCAGAAATAAAATAAAATAAAATACAATAAAATAAAACAAAATAAAATAATCTGTTTGAGGTTGGTGATTGCTGACCAGAGCACTGTTAAGTCAGTCATGATGATACTCATAGGTAGAGCATGTGAATGACTGCCCACCTCTGAAGGAAAGGCAAAAATTGGTCTGTGCAGTAGACACACATAAGCACATCTTGAAGTATCTTATCTGTGCCATCTAATTTAGAAAGCTGAGTTGGAAGCCTGAGTTCCCAAGTGGAACATCCAGAAGGAGATGGGCAGCAAATGAGCTGGGTGGGGTGGGGTGGGGGAAGAGTGAAAGGGAAGACAGGGGAAAAGACTTCATGATTAAAGGTAATTGTTGGCATTTACTCCCACACAGTATTTCATAAAGAAGGGTTTTGAGTTGTCCTCTGGGCCCTGCACTGATTCTTGTACAGGTGGCCAAGATTCCTAATTCAAGGATGTAGGGACCTGGGCAAAATTTGTCACTGTGCATCCTGCCAAGGGCTTCAAGACACCTCCGAAAAGGCCAGCACACTTTTCAGTAGCAACCCCTTATCTGTTGAGTCATGAACCTGATGCGGTTCTTGCAGCACAAGTTAATCTGCCACTCCAAGGAGAAGATTTCTTTCCTCCCCACTGACTTTCTACTGGTCACTGACTCTTGTGGTCTTGCTGTCCTGTAATAACGAAAACTAGAGCGAAGTGTCCTTTCAGTGCATGCACTCAGCTCTGGAGTTATTGCTTTATTCACTGCAATTTCATTCACTGCAACTTCACATAGACCTGTCCTGCTCTCTTATCCTGGTATTTTTGGTTTATCGCTCTGTACTCTCAATGCAGAGCTTAGTGTCATGCTAATGCTCGTATTTAGTGAGGGCACACAAATGTATGTGGATGGTAAAGGGGCTTCAATTTATCTCAGGACAGAAGAAATAGGGGTTGGTGTAAATTCTGAAAACCACAGCAATGGGCAAGTCTGGCAACTGGCCACCTACCCAGAATTTGCACAGTCTTTCCTTACTCTTTCATGTACCCTCGTCCACAAACTTCAGGGCTGCTCTCTTTCAGATGAAGATCTGGTGTCAACACTGGCGAGTCCCATAGCAGGAGGAGGAAGGAAGAAGAAACAGACCCGACATGACATGATGACCTGGAAGTTATGCTGGGCAAGATACTGAGGACCTACTGGAGATGCATCTATGGGAGAAAGAAGCAACAAAGTCACAGAACAGTAAATGGCTGCCAGTATCTTTGTGACTGTTACTGAAGAAGCAGCAGCAAGAGTGGAAACATTTCCCAGATAGTAAACAATATAATAAGTGCTAGAAAAACTATTGTACTGTTATATTCTGGGTCACCTCAGATGGAGTCGCAGGGAGATACTAGGGGCTTTCCCTTTGACTCCCATTCATCCTCTGCCATGTATGATCCAAGACAGATTCACACATGTGAAAAATTTAAGAACGGAAGTAAAAGTTTACTCCAGCTACATCTGAACTGATTGTGAAGCTTGTGATCTATTTCCCTTGCATTTTTCTGTTCATAAATCTATTATTTCAGCAGACTCTTATGCTGTTATGCTTACAGCACAGTCCCAGATGATGCAAAAATCCCAGATACTGTATTAAATGAAAATGTCTCTTGATGTTTGTCATACTTCAGATCCTTCTGTTTTCTGGCTGTATGGCTGAGTGAAGGAGGAGATTTATTCTGTTGCTTGTAATTTCTCTTCCTTAATTCAGCACCCTATTCATCTATGTGCAAATTTCCCCTTTTTTTATTTGGCTATTGGTACTTGATAATATTTTGTTTTATTTTGTTTAGAAGGAACTGAAAACAAAGAACATGGTTCTTGGTTGAAAGAAGTTTCCAACAACTCCAATAGCTACTAGTCTTGCTCCTTTGGTGGCAAGCTGCTGAGTGAGAAGTTACAAAATATCTCTTTTTTGCGTAGATAACCAGTTTTCTAATGGGAGTTTGTATAAATCACCCTTACTCCAGACCTGATCTTTTTTTCCCTGCTGTGCCAACTTTTTCTCCTTCTTCAACTCACCCCCAATCTTTTCTTCCTTGGAGTTTTATTCCATTGGCTTTGTGAGGTGTGGACCAGTCACAGAGTCTTTCAATGTACCTTTTCCACCTGTCAAATGGTCTTATACGTTTTAACTAGCTGGTCCTTATTTGCAGAGTACTTAAGGCAATTCTTTGGTAAGTTCTGATAAGTATCCTGAACTGTTGCTGTATGGCTTTACCTTAACTGGTTAATTATCATAATAATCAAATCACACCCCCACAATTCAAGCATAGGTGAGTCAATTTTTTATTTCTGGTCGTTTGACCTTGCCCACTACTGAAAGATGCAGAAGGTCCCTCTACTTTAAGTTCATATGAGCACGCATTTTGGCATAGGCACCATGCAATTTAGTCCCTAAGGAATCTAAGCTCCCAAAGAGTCATCGAACCCTCCAGAACAACCAAGGATCTGGACGAAGGAGAATGTGAAGGATAAACGAGTTGCAAAAATAGGAGGGGGGGAAGGAGGAGGTCGGTTGCCACATATTCCTAAACAGTACTCCACACCAAAGAGTCTGAATCGCCCTCTGAAGGCTTGACTGACGATTCAGTGAAAGCAAGCTTCTATATCAGTACTCAACTTAGATGCGTAAGGTTGATGCGAATACCTGCTCACTTCCCCTCTGCCCCTCGTGCCCCTTTAATAAGGAGAAAGTTGATTCCCCGTTTCTGAGCAAAGGTCTGTAGCTAGGAGAGAGCAAGTTCTCCCTGGCTGAGTAACAGCTGGGGAAAAATGAATAGACCATATGCTGGAGAGCAGCCGCCAGAACGTTGGGACAAAGCTGTGGACCACTGCCAAGCCTCACAGCTAAAGCCACGGGCAGCCAAGCCGAGGGCTGGAGGGAGACTTCTCAAACACACAGTCAGGGACCCTGCGCTGGTCTACCTTTAGGGACTGCAATGTATAAATCCTGAACAAAAGAAGGAAAAATGACTTATTTTCAGAAAGCTCCTTGGAAAAGAAAGTCATTTACACAAGTGGCCCTGAACATCCTTGTTAAAACTTGCCTAGTTCCCTTAGGTTTTCCTTTTTTCACCTGTCTGGTCATTCTCAGGAGAGCCTAGAGCGTTGCAGAATTTTATCTGAGGGAGTCAGTGGCTCCTGATTTCTTTATTTCATCTTTTCCACCCTTACTCCTCTTTCTCCAGAAGCCAGTTCATTACTGTTTCTCCTGTGACCTAGGCTCAATGGCAGGATGGGGTCTCCTCAGGTGGACATCGTGAACAGCTATAACAATTCTGCAGCCTCTGGAAGAGGAGCTTAGTTTATGAAAACTTTTGTGCAACAGAAATCGATCTGCAATATGTTCACTCTGAAACTTTTTTACCTCCTACCTGAAAACTGATTATATATGCCAGTCTGTTCCAGGCCCACAGAGGATGCCCTTGGTGGTGATGTATAATTTTATTAGAGGTGGACTGGAGAGCTGAAGCTAATGAACTCAGTGAGCTCTGGGAGAGAAATTAGGAAGGAGCAGCAGCAGCCCTCAGGCAAAAGAAAAGAGGCTCACACCTGGACCTGAACTGTAACCCCGCGAGCTGTGAGACACAGCCAGTATTTTCGTATGAAAAATCACCGTGAGCTGGGATGGTTGGGAGCCGCTGGCCCATTCCACACTTTGTGCTAAGTCTATATTGGATGATGCACACCTGACCAGTCTTACTCTGAGCACGTGTAAATCAAGGACTAACTTGATAAGTGGGAAGACAAAATAGAATCTTGGCTAAGTTTTGGTTTAAAAAAAAAAGTTTTAAAGTAGGGCAATTCTTTACAGAGAGAATATATGGATGTTATTAAAAACCATGCTTCAAGATTCAAGAATTTCAAGATTCAAGAATTAATCACATTCATTATAGTCCTAATTAAATTTCTTTAATCATCAGACAGGTCCCTTCTGAAACTTTGTACTTTAAAACAGACTATCTGCTTAGAGACACTTAAGCAAAAATAGTGAAACAGTTCACATTAATCGATTGTGACTGATTTAAGTGAAACCTAATTGTCTACATTGCTGATACTTATTTGTCTAACAAACCTAAATGAAAGCAATTGGAAAAAAAGTCCTTATGCACTGTTTTACACCTTGTTGGTTATTCCTCTCTAATTAGTCATTTTAGATTCTAGATATCCAGTCCAGTGTAACTTGTCATATATTGGCTTATGTTTAAAGGGAAAAATAAAGGAGAATATACTTCTGGAATGGCAGTGATATCTACCAAATTTCCTTTTAAATATGCACAACAAAATGGATTGTTAAAAATAATCCCCTGACGATGGTGCCTCTTTTGTCAGTTTTCTACCAGAGTGCACCCTGCACTCTGACAGAAAATTGCTCATTAATCTCCAAGGAATGACCAGTTTTTCAAAATAGACACTCAACTATGCTGCCACTGTTAATTTTTTAAGCATTATGGGTGCCATTAATTGCTTGATGTGGTTGGTAACAACAGTAATCCTTTTGAATGGAACATTAACTCCAAAACAAGTCATTAGCTTTTGTCCACATACTGTAATTAACTCTTACCTTCCAGGAGGTAAGCATCATGCCTTAACAGAAATTGCAAAGTCACTGAAGACTTGGCGACTCTCTAATATTCATATTTAGCCTCAAGATATTACGGTTGTGAGGGACCAAAAGAGTTAATGTCTCAAACATTGCTGTAAAGTGGAATGTAGCCAACTGCAGGCGGGAAATTGATGGACACAGGGCGTTGGGGGTGCATCAGATGATCGTCATGTCTGGCGTCGTCGGCGCTGGATCCAAGGGTGGTGATATCTTCCTTTCTCTCTCTCTCTCTCCTCTCCTTTCTTTTCCTCTTCCTCCTCTTTTACAAATATTCTTGATAAGAACCACCACCATCAATGCTTTTCCATGTTTTCAAGTTCAAGTTGCCTTTCCAAGTTCAAGTTGAAACAAAATGTGTAATTGATCATTTGGTGTCGTTTCACCTTAATTTATTCTGAGGGATCATTAGAACCTTGGTTGCTCTCCCCCCTCCTTTCAGGTTGGGACACAACAATGGTGGGGTAATTTTTAGGGTGAGCACTGTTTTGCTAGCAACCACTTGCATTTGGAGTAGTAGACATAGTCAAGGTAAGGGATCTGATCCACACTTTCAGCCTGGGGAGAGTTTTCCCTTCTTTTTTCCCTCCAGCTATTTTTGCTTCTTGGGATAGGGAAAAGGTATGGATGCCTCAAACTGCTTCTTGTCAGATGTGTGAGGTCACCATGTTTGGTCACTTGGCAGGGACGCATTGCATCGTCTTTGGAGCAGAGCAGACTCAGATTGTTTAGACTTAGATTACAGACTCAGTTGTTACTCAGTGTGTAAAAGGGAAGTTGAGGATTGGTTGGGATGGAAAAGACAAGAAAGAATATATTTTCCTGTCTCATACACAGCACACTTTGCCTTTGCAACCTCTGCTCATGTCCACTACATCTCATCCCAGTGGGTGCTGAGATGAGAGGTGAAGAAAGAGGGAACAGCTGAGCATCATGGAGTGGAAGAACCTGCCAGAACTGGAGCTGCTTAGATGTCAATTTTGTCAAGAGAAGTCATGTATTTGTTTTAGTTTTAAGGGAGGAATGGAGGGATTGATTTTCAATGTCTGTTCCTCACTGATAATTTTCTTGGTAAAAGGCATAGAATTAAGGGGTGGCTGTGCATGTATGCAATATGGAGCTCAGAATATCTGCAATGGTGTCAGTTTTTCCCCCAAGCTACTTTTATATGGCTCTGATGTCACTTCTGATTGATTATGGTATGACTTTAGACCCCGTTTATTTGATTTTGCAGTCTGGGACCAAACCCAGTGTGTTGAAGTACACACACACGGGCAGAAAGGTGGGAGGGCATAACATATATTTGGTTTTATATTTAAGAAAACAGTTCTTTCTTTGGTTTATGCTTAAAAAAAAACCCCAAAAACAAAACCAACAAATCTAACCTGCAAAATAAACCTCTAGTAAGTGTATTTAGTTGAGATTTTTAAAAGCCCTACATGATTTAAAATATATGGTCTCCCTGATAACTTAAGAAGTTTGTGCTTCTAGGCTGCTAAAGCATATTTGATATGCCTGTTTATATTGGATTCTTTATATTGGATTCACTGGTAGCTTAGCTCAAATTGAAGCAGAGCTTTGGTGTATCATTCCTCCAGGACTAAAATGTCAGCTACTGACACAGTCTCGAATATTTTCTGTTTCTGGAATGTGCTTTTTCAGAACATTGCTTGGTGGTATCAAAGGGCACTTCCCAGTGGCAGCTTCCGCTGGTTGAGAAATTAGTAACCTGGAGATGCTCATAGGTCTTGCCTGCTTTGCTCAGAGATAGTAAACACTCAAGGAAAATGACACACAAGTAGTACTCCCTGTAGACACTCCAAGGAATGTACTGGAATTTCCTAACCCTGCAGCAAATATGCAGCTTACTTCAACAGATCTAGCTTACCTAACTATTCTTTATCTAGTTATTCCCATGCTCTGGCCTACAGGTCTTTTTTTTTTTTTTTCCCCAATTTGCCTAATACCGTGGAGTGTGCAGAAAAGGCTGGTATTAAGTCTCACTGCAGGTTCTTTAGCCATAAGGTCATTTGTGTAATATTCTTTAGGTGATGCTGTTGTCTAGCAGTGCTTTGTATTCTCTGTACGCTTGAAAGTGTTACAGAATTTGCACTCCCCTTTTTTAATACATTTTACCTCTTCCAGGTTTTGGGTATCTTGCATTATTTTGACCCTTAGTTTTCCAGGCTTTTTTCAGCTGGGGCTATATGCTTTTTGTTGTTGTTTAAAAATATATTGAATCATAAAAATGGCAGAGGTGAAGAATGCTACCACCTGAGTCAATACAACTGCATACAGTTAAAAAGGGGAAAGTGTTTTTCACTTAGATCAGAAGGATTTTGGACTTCAGACTTCATTTATGTGATTTTTTAGGGATTTTGATTGCTGATACCATTTTCTGTAATAGCCATTTTGAGTTGGATGTATGTGCCATGCACCATAAATTATAGGGGAAAAGATATATTTAAAGCTATGCAACCAAAGGTGACAGGGTTTGGTAAGAGCTTATATTAAGTAGATGGCTGGCCAGGCAGACTGTTTTCACGTGGCGATAATGAGTATTGACTATTGTTATCAAATATTAGGGCAGAGTTAAGGTTGTTGGCTATAAAGCCAATATAAAGTTTAAAACTGTATAGATACACCTTTGAAACTAAAAGTCATTTGTCTGCATCAGTGTGTGTGTTTTTTCAGGGAAGTGCTCAGCTCTCTAAATAAAATCTTCATGGGATTATTTTCAGATTATTTGACTGGAGCTCATGAAAAGAGGCTTTGTTTATTTTATGGATTTACATACAGTTTCTTTTAAATGATCTTTTTACAAGTGGGCCAGTAGATCATATTAAACCACGGGAGAAATACTAGTTTTCTTGCTTCTTTTATTCTGGAAGAGATGTAAGTGTGACTTACTGTCCTTGGTAAATTAATTTATGGTTTTTTTCAGGAAGTTTGCAGCTTGCAGAAGGGACAATGAGGGTATTTTGTAAGATATCCACTTTATCTTTTTTAAGAAATGTGTTGGGAAAGAGTTTGAAGAAAAAAAGGCAAAAATTTGGCATTGAAGTTGGGAAAGCCTGAGTGGACTTAGTGAAACTGGGTAGACAACATTTTCTTTCGAGGTGATGGAAGGTATCAAACCAAGCTTTTCTAAGCCAGGGGCTGCTGAGCCATTGGGCAAATAAATGGTGGAGGAGAATGCAGGTTTTCTAAAGCTGTCCCTCAAATAAATTTTGTAATTTTTTAGCAGGTGTCTGAAAAGAAAGCATTTCATTTTGATTTCAAAAGGACATTTTGTGTTGGATGAAACAACATCTACTGGTTTTTTTTTAAGGTTAAATAATCGAAAAATATTCTGTTCAAGTTCGTCTGAGTCTGTTTTATTTTTCTGTTTGGCAGCTAAGTAAGTTCCTTATTCACAGTGCATTCTGCAGACTATCACTTTCTTGGTGGATGCCAGTTGTAAAGGCATCCACAGGTTTGCAAAGTTGTTCTGGCCATATTTGGATAGCCATGCCTACTCCTAGAAAAATAACATTTGAGATGGCTGCAACAGTAAAAGAAAAAAAGCAGCTAGAGAGTATCCACCATTACCACTTCCATTAATAATACTGTCTGTGTGAAACTGGAGGAGGCAATGGCAAGAGTGGCTGTGCCCATGTTTGCCCTCGTTGCCCAGCTTCCCTGTCACCAGTTTTAGAGAAGCTGAGGAGATGTTAAGACAATGATATCGTTCCAATTTTCCTTCTTAGCTCTAAGGAGCTTTCACATGCAGCAGCACCCCTAGGGTGCTTTCTTATTCTCTGAGGGAGCAGATAACATAGATAACTTGTGTTTTGACTTAGGAATTGGTTTTCCTCCTCGTTAAGAGTAGTCAGCGTTAGCAAGTGATGTGAAGGTAGGAGATTTTTAGCGCAACAGCAGTGGTAGCGTAAGGAACATCAATCTGTGTGGAAATTGTGATAGGACAATTGCACAACCATTGTAATTCAAGATTTCAGTAGCCTAAAGTGCAAGTCTGTTGAGACCAAACTGTTCCAAGTCCACAAGGAAGAGAAAATGGGACAGCAAGGATTTTAGGAGTTTGGCAGAACGCAGCTTGTGGAGAGAGGCTAGAGGGAATAGTCTGCTTCATTAGGTCAGCTTGATTAAATAACTTGTATCAGGAGTATTCACGCTGCCATAGAAAAGCTGAATAAACAGAGTAGGTACAATTTCCTGTAGAAGCGGAGAGCTGTGGGATCGGAGGGCTGTGGATTTGATGGGGGAGCTGAGGCTGTTGCAGAGCGCTCCCTGTAAATCTCTATCTGCAGGGTTTGGTAGTTCCACTGAACCTGGAGGGGTGGACTCCCTGGTGGGAGTTCAGAACCTGCATCTCTCCTCAGGATTTGTTTTGCACCACCTAGGCTGAGATGTCTGACATGTGAGAACATGAGCTCAGTGCTGCAGACAATGTTCCGAGTCTGTCTTCATACAGGAAAGCACCTGCCCATGTGTTTAGATCTCACTGGAGTTATGGAGATTTGAATTCAGGTTTGAAATTAAACACATACTTACTTAGACTTGTTGCTGAAGGGGAATGGACTGAAGTGTTTGCTCAGTTGGGGCCCAGAAGCAGTAAAGAAGCTCTTTTACATTTTTTCTTCTTCTTTTAAAATTCCCTATTCCTGCAGGGTGTGTAGCCACCATTCACTTTCACTACAAGAGAAGGGATGATAGTTCAGTAGCCATACTGCACACCTTCAGCCCCCCGAATCAAATGCTGAACTGAAATGCTGAAATGAGCAGGGGGATGGCTTACTCTTTCCTAACCCCTGACTATATCATTAGGGTGATAATATTATTTAAGCCTAATGTATCACAAGGAAATGGTTTCATTGTTATCCAGTGGAGCTCCCATAACAACGCCATGGTGACTGAGGCTATAATGAGGAACTGTAGGATTTCAATGGCAAAAGGGATTCATTGCTAGTCCATGACCTCGTGATGAAATCATTACAATGCAGTCAGAGATATGAAGTTATTATGGGAAAACTATTTCACAGCAAGTCTATAAGGACCTTTTAGACAGTGCCATTATGAAGCCATTACAATGTAAGGTTATGATGGCAAAATGGTTTCAATGAAACCCTATTATGGTTTAAAAACAGACTAAATGGTGTCAGTGGAAGTTATTCCTCCTTCTAAAACCTAAAGGAATTAAACAGACCCCTGTCTTTAAACCAAAACGAGGACAAATTAGATATATGACTTACACTTGATCAGAAGGAGAGAAATTACTCTCTCTTGTAAACAGTCAACCACAATCTCTGCTGGAGTTATCTAGGAGGAAAATAATGGTTACTGAGTTTCTAGGATCTTCTTTAATTAAGTACATCAAAGTGAAATATCATCCTCACATAACAGTTTACATTAAATAGCATTCTTCTGAATCCTCCTTGCTCTATTACAAATTAGTGTATTGCAGTTTCTCATTTTTCTTGTGGTTCTAGTATTTCTGACTTTCATTTGCTCTGATAAGGGTAGCTGTGGCATACCTCAAAAATAAATTAAAATTCCACTGCCACTCCCAGTCTAGGATTTTGAGTGACATTTGAGACTGACTGTCAAAGTAAATAGTATATTTCAAAACTGAGTAAAAATCCCCCTACCTAAGACTGATGTCTCATCAGTAAGATGGTTACTATTTATCTGGTTTAAAATCTAGCCTAATCTAATCACCTGCTCTATCACTGGTGCTGGAAGGGAATAAAATGCATATTTAAAAATTGTTTTGGGTAATGTCACCTCATTATGAGACAATTAGAACAATACTTCCACAGAGGAACGTGCCTCTGAAGTATCTCTGGGTTTTCCAGGTGGAACATCCAAATCTTTCTTGTCAGTGCTGTTTCATTTTCAATGAATAACTACATATTTGTTGTTCAAAAAGTTCAGTTAGAGGTGGTCTGATAGCACAGGGACTTGGATGTGGTACTCCATGGAGGTTGTGGTGTTTGAATGCCCACTGGCCATTCAGGAGGGAATGTCCTGGGCCACAAGGACAGAAAATCTATCCCAAGGCCAAGAACTCTTTTACTGGAATGAAAGGTTTCTGCAAAATGTTCCAGGTTTGACAAATCTGCTTTTTTTCGCCTCTACATTAAAAAAAAAAAAAAAGTTGTAAAATATTTCCACGAGCTTTAGTTAATGTAGGTGTTTGTTAAATGCGCTGGAGTATTGTTATGGGTTATGAAACCTACAGTCTTAAAGGGGAATTTCAAAACCAGTTACTTAGGTGGGGGCTCTCTTTACCCTTCTCACTCAATAGACATGTAAAATGATCTGGCAGACTGTCATAGAGGCCCATTCTTTTTATTACCAAACCAGTGTCAGGTGTGAAACCTTGTGAATAGTAGTTGGTGTGTCCTTGTTAATCTGGCATCCATATGTTCTAAGACAGCTTGAAGTATAATCATTGGGTTTTTATGCATCTTTGTCTCTGAAGACTGTCACCTCTGAGGACACATTTTTGGATAGAAGGGCCAGGATTCTCTTTAGCTGCTGAAGAATCCCATCCCTTTGTAAAAACTAGGGTTGAAAGCAAAGCCTTGAACAACAAGATGTTTCCTCTTGAAAAGCAATCATCTCAGTGGTTTACACCAGTCTGAATTACACCTTTTGAGTCTCCTTTGCAGAGACCTTACATGGATGCTCACTGTTCTTTTTTGGAACACATGCCGTTTCTGTACAGTGACAGCAACAGAAAGTTAGATTAACAAATGACAAATGACCGCTATATTTCCCATTTCAGATAAACTAGAAATTATAGATTTTTAAAATGATTTTGGTATTAAAAACTATGACCCAGCTATCAGTTCATCAGTCAAATAAATATCATCAAATACGCTAAAGGATGTATTTTGTCTTCTGATATGTTGTAAACAAGGAATAAATAAGCTTTCCCACATTTAGTAAGGAAAACCTCTGCAGTACTGTAGAAACATGTAGTATCCCAACATCAAGTGTCTCAAATTCTGCCATCATCATTCTTTTCAACTTCTTAATGAGTTCAAAACCTGTTTGACATCCTTGGAACAATACCATCAATCTCTCTTATCTCTGGTAATGAGGAAGTTATCCTGGAAAATGGTATAAATTGGATATTGCAGGTATTGTGGAGCATACGACAGAGAGAGACCTCTGAATAAGTCTGTATACTGCCAGCTTAGGTCTGCCATTGATAGAATTGAGCTTGAGGTGATAATTCTTCCTGGACTCAATGACTCCTGATGATTAATTGAATGCCCGTATCACAGCCCCACTGTGGTGGATGCTGGGAGGGTGTACTGCCTCAGGCACTGTTCAGCACAGAGACTGCTTGTGTACATTCATGTCATGCAACATCCAAGATAGTGTGAAAGGTGGAATGCAGCAAAACATAGCATGGATGGGACCGGTCACATTTCCAGGTCATGCTGCTATCAATGGTTCATAGTCCTTGCCTGAGAACAGGTATCTACAAAGACGCTTTTCAGATACTTTGTCCTCCTCACCCTCTATGAACAGTAGTTGCAGCACTTGTCAGGGGAGGGAAGTCTTAGTTTCAGTTTTAACTTGGATGAGAGAATTCATATCCTGTATCTCTTTCTGGCTCTGAAGAGTGCTGTGTAGCATGGTGCAGTACCTGTGTGGTCTCTCCATGCACTTCCACTGGGCTGCTGCAGTCGGTTTGCAGCTGGCAGGGCTTGTGAGCTGCCGAATGGGGGATGAGAGGGGACATGGACATCAGGCCTTAGACATCATCTGCCTGTAGACTGCAAATGACAGAGACACACAGTCTGATGCTTCATACTTCTGTGATCAGTCAATATATCACTACCCTGCTCTTTCTTCACTGCATCCAGCTGATGGGCTAATAGCAAAAATTGTCATTAGCCTTTTACATTTTTTTCTGCTTTTTTATTATTCCAGGGTCATCCGTTACTCTTTGTCCTCTTCTGTTTCAATGGTGGCGGTTATCTTTGTTTAATCAGCAAATTTCATGACCACCATCCTCCTCTTTTCCCCTCTAAAAGTCATTAATGAAGAAATTAAATAGGATCTGTCTTATTAAATAAATTTACCCTTCGTGAATTCTGCTATTTCTCTCTCTCTCTTTGGCTTGGTAATATACCTTTCAAATGAACCTGGAAGAAAACGCAGATGAAGTGAAATCGCTGTGTTGACCAACTTTACAGACTTCACAGCAATCCATACGTATTTCAATTTGAAGAACAATTTCCCACATGATACCAAAATCCATATATGTTAGATGACTGCCTCTTCTTTGCTTGAAAACAAGAACATTGTAATTATTTTGAAAAATAGGAGGCTCCATTCTGGTCATCATTACTTTCCTATCTATTTCTTTGTTGGTGATTTAATGGAATATTGTCTTGATACCCAGTTTGACCATTGTAATTTGACTAGTGTTTTTATATGACAAGTAGGATAAATACTAGGGATTTATTTAAAAAGAAAAAGGTTGGCTGGAGTGGGGGTATAGAGAGAGACAGAGATTGGTATATAATGTGAGAAATCGCTAACAAAAGTTACTGAAGGAAATACTAATCTCTCTATTTTATGGCTCTGTTCTTAAAATGTTTGATATAATTTAGTACAATTTACAGTAATATCTGTCTTGATGTTAAGCACCATAGACGTACATTACTATCTGATGAGACTTCAGGCTTCCCGGGTTTCCAAAGTCTTGACTTTTTGGTATTTTTTTCATAATTATTGTTGCTTAGAAATAACTTCAGGGAGCTGGTTATCTCTGGCTGTCTCTCAAATGTGGGCTGCGTACACTTTCCTTTCCTTGGTGGACCACAGATTGCTTCCAACTTAGACACCTGAGTTTCTGTCGAGGCATGCAGAGGGATGGTGACCATCCCCATCCTGTTTTAACACACATGGTCAGGATGAAGGAGTACACTGATGGGTTAGGAGGCATGCTGGGTCACCACAGTTTAAGACATCCTTTAGCCATATGTATAGAAAGCTTAAAGACTTAGTTAATGGAAGTTGGGCATTATGAATTCTCTTTGTACTCTTCTTACTTGCTTTGCAATAATGTTAGCACATGAATAACTTGCTCAATGACAGCTGGTGTTCAAAGCTGCCATTTGGGGCTCATCTGCAGTAGATTTCTTTTTTTTCCCTTTCAGTTCCCAAGTAACAGCAGCTGAAGGAAATGTAAAAGTGAAACAAAAAAATAGGTTGTAGCTTGCAACAAACACATTGGGAGCATCTAACCTTTACAAACATGGAAAGGACCTGCAGCCAATTGGCAGTTGGTTAATGAAAAGTCAAACTCTTTGGTGAACACAAATCTTTATCATTTTGAAAAGTGTCATGAGACTGGAGTAAGGGGCACCATTGTGTTGTTATCAGTAGCCTTTGGGGAAGAGAAATAGGATACGCTGGATTGTTAGTCACAATCATCCATCACTCACATGATACACATCACACGTGATACACAACATTCACATCATACACATCTTCTTAGAGTCACATCCTGATCTCACATGAATCAAATGTTTCCTTACATGTTTTCCTGACCATATTGCACACTTTTAAAAAGAGTGATTCTAAATGCATTTGCGATTTAAATGAGCAAGGGCAGCAAAAACGCTTTTGGTTATACACTCCTCCCCAGTGCTTTGTGCGTTCGCTATGGCAATGATTCAGAAACACACCCCTTTAATACTAAATTTACATTGAAAAAATTATTTAAATACATAAACAGTTCCTCTTACTACATCACGTAATGCCACAGTTTACTTTAGCTAATTCTTCTCTGATTATTTGTTTGTGTAGAGGACAGCTGGATTATTGAGATGTTTCAGAAAGTTCTTAATTCATAGAACAGTTTTATATGGGTATTTTCTTTTTCAATTTTCCAGCCTTTTTTCCCAAAGGATCAAGAGGGTCCCCTCTTGGAAACCAGGGCAGCAAATACCCTGTTGGAGAACTGAGCTCTGTACAAACTCTTTGAAAGAATCTGTCACACAGAAAATGCAGGATCCACAACTGCATAACACATTCAGAAGAACTTGGTTTGGTTTACAAAAATGACAAATGCAAACTAGGTGTTTTAAAGTATATACTGAACAAAGCTGACACCAGATAAAACTAGTGAAACATTTTCAAAAGGTGCCTATCAGAATTGTAGAGATATAAATGAATGGAGTTCTCTTAAACCTTTCTCATTATTATTATCATTACTACTACTACTACTATTATCAGTCACTGTTCTAGGCAGTGCTTTATCTGTCCAGTACACACAAAGATAAGTTCTGTCCTGAAGAGCTTATGCTTTGAACTACTCTCTGGAAGAACACAGAGAAAAATCTAGATTTTAGCAATACTTTCATGTAGTTCTAAAGTTGCTGCTTATGTTCATCATGGCAGAAATCAGCTTGCTAAGAGGGAAAGTGGCAGTTAGGGCATGAGGGAGGGAAGGTGTTCCATGTCTGGGCAGTGTGGAAAGCTGCAGTCAAAAGTGAAAACAGGCAGTAGGCTCTCAAAAGTGACATTGCCCAGGAAGATCTGTGTGCACGTGTACAAATGGACTAAGATTAAGGTCTATCACATCAGCAGAGGTAGAATTACAAAGGACCATAACAAAGATTTATAGAGTGTGACCTTTTGGAGGAGGAAAATATGTCAGTATTTATAGGAGGAAAGACTGCTAATGTCCTAGGTGGGCTGGCAGGGATGACGAGGATGCCAGAAATATCCAAGGTAGAGGCAGTTCTAAGCACCATTCATGGACTGGGGTCCAATCTGACTAGGAAGAGAAGGAGTAATATGATTTGGATATTGCTTGTCCATGACAGATCCAGAAGAAAGAAACAGAAAATTGCAGTTGGACTAGATAATCATTTTAGGTCCCTTCCAACTGAACTGAACTATTCCTATTCTATTCTATTCTATTCTATTCTATTCTATTCTATTCTATTCTATTCTATTCTATTCTATTCTATCAAGGTTTTACCAGGGAGAGGGAACTAGGGAAGAGGAAATGTACAGGAAAGATGCATGAGCTCCAGGTTAAACTGTTAAGTGTCAGTTATTAGCAAGTATCCATGGAAAACTGTAAAAGAGAGAAGCTGCAGGGCAAAACAGGGAACAGGATGCAGAAGTGGACTGTGATTCAGCAGCACAGAGCGACTAGAGCAATACTTGCGAAGGGATGAAATAGCCAGCAGAAATCTGTGCTCCAAGGATGTAAGGACCACTGTCAATAGAATGGGGTTAATGGACTAGCACATGTTTACCAGGGCTAAAGTACAGGTTTTGCAGAGTGTCATTACATCATTTTGGCAGGGCCTCGTTCAAACAAGGTTTGGATTTGCTTTTATTTCTAAATTGTGAGCCTTACCATTAGTTAAGAGTCTTTTTTATTAAAAGGGGATAAGATACTTACATACTCATTTTTTGTCCCCAGACATACACCAAAATCCACCACTGTGAATCTCTTCCTCAGCACTTTTGTCTCTAAATGATAAAGGCTTGAATGTTCATTTTTTATGAAAACATGTCTATGATTTCTATCATGTCTGTTCATCTTATTTTCTATATCTTAGTATATATAACTTTTGGTGGTATTATTTCTTCCATGTAGTGCAAATGCACTTAATCCTCAGAAGAATTTGATTAGCTAGATAATTTACTTTGTTCATGAAGAAACAAAATGATGTTTGTATAAAAGTTCATGAACAGAGCGAATGCTGTTTTTCTAAACACAGAAAGTGGTTATTTCATAAGGAATTCAGCAAATAGTTTCACCTCAGTTCTTTCAGGCATGTAGTGATTCTTGTGTTGAATAAGTGATGGAATTATTGGCTTCCCTGCCATGCCTTAGCTGGTATCCTGTGGTTCGTCTAGTTTGATTCATGCTAGGAATCTCCAAATATAATCACGGTACCCAAGTTTCAAGCAAAACAGGTAATTTTTTTTCCAGTTACAGTGCTTTGCTTGGCTATTATGGAATGAAAAAATATAATGAAAAAGCAAAACACTTTTGTATACACTGCTGGGTTAGAAATACTGTGAGGCTGTTGCTGTCTGGGACAAGAACTTTCAAATCAGAAGGCACATTCCCTTAGTGAGGCATGGAGATTTATTAAATGAAACATGTTGAATATTAAAATATCTTTAAAATCCATGTTAATGAAACACTTTGTCTCACTGTGAGATTTCTGGAATAGCAGAAACTACACCTAGGATTTCTTTCCATTTTTGCCAAGTCCTGCAGTAAAACCTGAAGTGTCAGGGGCAACTACTTGCAGCTTTGTCCTCCTCTTATCCCAGCTCTTCTTCAAAAATCTAAAAAAAATTCCAATCTCTATGGATGTTATCTAGAAGTGAAAACTGAAGATTTATGGAAACCAAAGAGACGTTTCTCACTCCTACATTTGAATTCTTCCCTTTTTCAAACTGTTCTGATATATTTCTATCACATTATTCCTTCCTCATCTCTCTTAGAAGCTGAAGTATCTTACTTCATTTAAAATGTCTTCCTATGAAAGACTCCCCATATGGTAATCTTTCTGTTGCCCTACACTCTTCTTTTAAAGGCTCCACCTTATCTTTCTTGGGATGACCAGTACTGGGTCCAGTGATCAAAATGTGGGCGTGCCACGCATCAGCACAGCGGCTTTATGATGTTTCCTGTTTTGCTTGCTACACCTTTCCAATTAATTCCCTTTTTTGACAGCAGCTTCTTCATTTGATGACTGCTGGCCACTGAGCTGTCATTTTCAGAAAACTATCCTGATTTATTCTCATAAAATGTAGTATTTCACTGACCAACTTGTTAGAATAGCATAGTACAGATACCACAAATACACAGGGATTGAAAAAATAATTAAAAAGTTCATGAAAGAAAAATTCATCAACGGCTATTAAATAATGCAGAGGGAATGTTGCTGGTTTAGGAGATTTATGCATCACAGATTGCCAGGAGCTGGGACAGTATGCTGGGAAAGGACCATTAACTGCCTTTTCATGCTTCTCTCTAAACTTTTGCTATTGGCCTCAGTCAGGCAGAATATTAGGCTAGATGGACCTGACTCAGAAAGGCCATTCTTATTACATGTTCCTGAGCAGCAGTAGTTAATATATAAGACCATCAATATATTAGTGCTGTTTTCCTCATGCTGATGATTTTGCATTTATCAGTGTTGCAGTTCAGCTGACAGCCCACTTGCTGAAGACTGGAGACCTTCTGAAAGCCTCTGTTGTAGGGTTAGTGAACAGATTGTCATGCTGAAACTTTGTCACTATCAATGGTCTTTTACAGGTTGTTTACACATATATTGAGCAGTGCAGCCTCTATCATAGCTCCCTGGGAGACTACTTTAGTAAAGTTCATCCGATGTGTAACTGGCCTTTTATTCCTGATCGTTTTTCTCCATCATTTAAAAAATAGTTCATGTATGCAAGGACTTTCCCTTGTAATGTGTGGCAGTTCAGTTTCTTTAAGAGTCTCTGCAAATGGACGTCTTCAGGTCCTTTTGTATCATCTTGCTCCACCTGCTTGTTGCTCCTTGAAAGAACTTTAATCGATTTGTGAGACATGACTCCTAGTACAAAAGTCAATTAGACACTTACCCGTTGCATTGTATTTGAACACGTGTTCTAATTCTGTGCCTCCTCGGTGTAACCACTTTACCTAGCATGAAAATTGGTATGTGCAGTTTCCAGTTCCTCCGAGATCTCTGAAATAATTCGTCTCATGTTTCGGTGCCAAAGCTAATGTAAATATTAAATTAAACTCACAATGCCCAGATTTTTAAGAAAGCGTGAATGAGTACAGTCTGGGCTGGCCTGTTCTGGGACTCCCTCTGCTGACCCTCAGCCTTGAAGCAGTTCTTTAGCATATTGCCCCTGCAGCGAAGGGCTGCAAAATGGAAACCTTTTCTATAATGAACAGTAATACAAACCATTCATTTAACTAGTCTGTTATGGTCTTGTCTTCTTTCACCTTGCCTTGACACTTAATCACCACTGGGTGACCATTGGCAAGCTTTCTACTTCTGTATTGGGAAAGAGCTGTTTTTTCATACTCTTTATGCCTTTAACGGGTTGCATTCTTAATCTTTTTGGCTTTCCTTCTGGCTGTTCCACATTTACATTTCTAGTTTATTCTATTTCCTATTTTCCTTACTTGGACAAAGCTTCTATTTTCAGCAGGATGTCTTCTTACCACCCTTCTGTGATATGTACATGTGTGTGGCTCAGGGAAAAATACTTTTAAAATCTTTTTGCTGCATAGTGTGCTTTCACTGTGATGTCTTAAAACAGTCTCCTTTGGTGTTTACAAGCATTTTATCCTTTAGCTGCTTTTTTTTTTTGCCTTCAGTGGGCTTCTTTATTTCTATGCAATTCCCTATTTCTAATTTCAGTGCTGTTAGACTGGGTGGTTCTTTTTTCTTTTTCACTCTTACAAGGATGCTGAAGTTCACCCTAGTATCATAGAACAATTCCTTGGCAATGACTTCTTAAACTGAGTTGCATGCCTTGTCCAGAACCACACCAAGGTTTGTGTCTTTTCTGTAGCAAGTAGTGGCCAGAATTTCAGTCAATGTCAGTGTTTGGTCAGGCGGCTGGTGCAAAGTCTGCTTCAGAGAGCAAGGAGAGCAAATGACCTCTGGGCTGGTTCGTTGCCTAAACAGTGGCTACACAAGGAACAACTCTGTTGTGGTGTGTGGTTGGCCTGGTCATGTGAAAATGAGTTGGAGGATGGTCCAATGATGGTTCTCTTAACAGCTGCAACTGATTTATTTCCTCCCACAGCTGTGGACTGATATTTTTCAACAGTCCCTGTGCCAGCCCTGCATGTGATGTAGCACATGAATATGGTGCATATGATGAATACTGAAACCACATTTACAAGCTACATTTTGTTCAAGAGATATAAGTTATTCATCCTTGCTGTAGAGGTAAACCTTTTTGTCCTTGGGGTCTGCAAGCTTGGTGCTTCTGGCTGCAGCCATTGACGAAATGTAGTTCTTTACCCCTACAGAACAGTAGCAGTTTTTAACCCTTTGAAATGTAGAGGATATTGTGACTCTTTTACTCAGAAATCTGTTCTTGGATTGTCCCCTGGCTTGGATTATTCCCTGGTGCATGAAAAGTAGGACTTTTTATGAGACTGTGAGTTTCCTGGATCAGGGAACATCTTTATGGGTAATTGGACATCACTTACTTAATAAGCATCATCGCAAATACATTAATATCATAACACCTTCTACTCCATCCTTTTGACCTTACCTACATCATGCATATTTATTCTTTCCACTGATACAAACATTAACCTCCTATCTTGCATTAGATTCACATATGCATTCACTACTTGAGAAAACCAGGAGGGAAGAAGGGAGGGATGCAGGGAGAAAAGGAAGGAGGGAGTGATGGAGGAAGAGAGGGGCTTTTAGCTTTCTGTAGTTGAGCTGTCTGATGTAATGTGTTAGAGGATATAGGTGCCAGTAATGTGCAAAGAGCTTGAAAAATGACCAGACAGTGCCAAGCCCACAGTGCGTGTTGTCAGGAGGGCTAACAGTATAATAAATCAACCTGTTTAGTGTCAAGGGTCAGGTAGTTTGATGTTCAAAGCTGTTTGGCCAGCCTAATCCAGCCAGGCATATGCTATTCACTTCCAAGCCATTAGCACTATCACAATACTAGAATCACCCTAAAGCAGTGCCTGCCCTGTGGTGCTTTCGGCTTTAAGATAAGATCCCAAAAGGGAGAGTATCTGGGAGAAGGGAGTGAAATGCTGCTTAGTTTCAGGTCTTATGCTTTTACCATAATTATTTTTACTAAGCAGTACTAAGAAGAGCATGGAAAACTGCTTGTCACGTGGGGTTTTCTTATGCTTTCTCTGTAGGACAGTGATGCTTAACCTCTTGCAGCTGAGTGAGCCATATGGGCTCATAGTGGCAGGTGGAGACAACAGGCTCTGCCCCCTTGTGTTCACATGACCATATACATACTTAGACAAAACATGTCCCATTTTGAGTAAGTGGAGGGTACAAAGCAAAATGTGACTAAACAAACCATTCCCATCACAGCTACTGTACATTTTGGCAGTTGGGTCACTTCCTTGTGGGTCTTATTCCTGCTGTGCTTTTTACCTCCGTTCTGTGACGTTTAGATGTGCTGGAGGGAGGAGAACCTGCCACTGGCCCTGCTGAGATAGGAGGGTCTTCCCATACGTGTCTTTTCTTACCCCAGTGTTTGTAGGGCTGTATGGGTACAGAGAAGCTGCAGTAGGCATTGCAGGCCAGTCTGAAACGTCCCATGTTCAGGAGTTTTAATTAGCCTCACTAGTTGGGAATATGCAGGGAGACGGGTTAAGGCAGCAAATCAGGCTAATTACAGGCTGCAGGTCCCAGGAGTTCAGATCAAGCGATCTTCCCTGGCCCTAATCTCTGAGAAAGAAGCTGTTACCGCTGTGCTGTCTCTGCCAGTGTTGCAAGGCTGGTGGTTTTCAAGCCAGGCATGTGATGACTTCCCAAAGGGCTGTTCTACCTTGGGTACCCACAAGGCAGGTCAAGCCAGAAACCAGGATGAGCTGGGTCAGAAATTAGAATTTCCCCTCAGTGCTTTTGGGCGGTGATAGCGGTAGGTCCTGGGTCTCCACCAGAACACTCACAGATCCATCGTCTATAAATCCATACAGCTACATCGGGGGCTCTTCGGGCTCCTACACTGCACCCCAACTTCTCTCTCAGCAACTTCATATGCAATCGCCTCTTTACCACTGTTTCCCATTGCTGTGAAAGTTCTCTCTCACCATTCCTCCCTCCCCAGCTGCTCTTTGTGGCAGGCTATATTGTCAGCATACTGGTATTTCTGGTGTTATATAAATTAGTGCCAAAAACATTAGAATTAAATGTCACCGGTCAAGTTGTACTAAAAGACAGGCAGCTGTGGTACCGAAACATCCAACTGTCAGAAGCAAATTCATGTGAGTAAAAATGATGTGGAGCAAAAAGGCTGGCACACATTCTACATGGCAAGTAATTCTGCAGCCTAAAACAAATTTTAGAAGATCAGTTGGGTGAGAGGTTTAAGGGACCTCACCAGATACAGCATGTAGGCAGTTTCAGTGGGAATCTGGCTTGGTCCATATTGGTCCAGAAACAGAAAAATAAAACCCCACACAACAACCCCAAATGAAAACCCAAAAGCAAAACAGAACTGCAACTCCAAAACCAAAGACCACTCCCCCAAATCTATAAAACAATTACGTTTAAACAGTGTGTAAAAGAAAAATTCAGCAGGAGAGGCTTGACTAGTAGTACACTGGAAATTTGATTAGTTTGTTTCCAGAATTTTTCTCAGAGATTTGTAGACTCCCATGTTTGAGAGTTTATTTTGTTCAGAGGAACAGTTATGGTTATAATGTAAGTCATAGTTGTATGTGGTTTTTTTAATAATTTCATACATTGTATGTGGACTTTATTTCCACTGGGCGTTTCAGTTGATGAGTTTTTTCCCAGAAAATTACTCCCCTCACCTAGCCTCCGTGAATATACTGGTTATATTTTTCTCAAACTGGAAAAAGTCTCATTGATTTCTGTTTTTCCTGACATACCCAAATCCTGTAAACAACTTTTACAAATTAAGATCAAAAGTTGTTAAAGCACTGGCTTGGCATTAGCACTGGAGTCTCCTAGTCAGGCACTGTGCAACAAAGTCAGGTCTTACCAGCTCCTTTCCACATCTGCAGAGACCATGATAATGCTTGACACCTATGTAAATGGCTTTGAGAAATGTATAAGAAGTCATCTGTATAAATAAGCAAGCCAAGTCATTATCAGCAGAGTGCCTAACTGGAGTACTAAAATGCAAGACAAAAGACAAAACCCAGATTTGATCAATTCATGCCCATAAGTACATAACTAAGATTTAAAATATAAAAATTATTTTTCAAATTATGATGCCAAAGATACTGTCAATGTCAAATGTTTCTGAAAAATCCCACCTACATATTCCAATAGGAAACTTTGTAAAGATGAGGCATTAGAACGGGAATATTGCGCTCTCTGCAGTAGTTTTGGGCAATGCAATAATAAAAATAGAACAATAGAGTGCAAAACCAGAGCAAGGCAACAAACAACAAAGACAGAGGGCAGAAAGGAGCACTCGATGTAAAAATAAAATATATTCTTTGACTGTAGCAGTTAAATCAGTACTCTTGATAGCAGTGTTGGACTGTGTGTTATCAAGCAAGGCTTAGCCAGTGAGCAAGAGTATCAACTCAGAGACTGAAGGGGAAACTATGAATTAGAATGGGGGAGCAAATATAAGGAAAGAAAATGTCCAAAGTGTGACATACTGTTTCTGCCAGTGAGCTAACCAAGGAGACATTTTATAAGGTTTTCGCCCTTCTGATACTTTTATGGTTGAAATGTGAGGGTGTCACTATGTGATATGTTGTCTTTGGCAGAAAAGCTGGCTTGAAAGTTCCCAAGATCCACGACCAATTTACTGCCCCCTCAGACATATTTGTTAGTAAATTCTTATGGTTCTGTGCACCAATCTGTCTGGGTTACTCAGATGGTCTGGAGTCAAAATAACCATTCAGATCTACCCAGTACTAAAAATCAAACCGTTTTGGAAGATGGGGTAATGTAGGGTACAAGATGTGACCTTTACTGCTGAAACACAGTATAGTATCTAGCAACAAGAGAGTTGTGCAATCTTCCACTTGAATAATTCCACTTGTGCAGCCGTGTCCCCAGTCTGTGACAGGACTAACGCCATGCGTCCTGATATTAATGGACTTATTCCCATCATGTAGTAAGAGTAAGAGTAAGTTTGTATATAGGGAACATATGTTTACTATAACCAGTTTGTACTTCGTGGGTAAGGAATTATCTCCAATAAAAAGGTTTCTTCCTGTTGATTCGTCTCATGTCAGGTTGCTGTTAATTTCATAGCATCAAAATGATTTGTTGTTTATTTCTACATACATGTAGCAAAAAATCCAGTAGATGCTTGGTTTTTCACTAACTTAGATTTTAACTCCTTTGTTTTTTTATAAAAGAAAGTGCATGTTCAACCTGGTACAAAATGATATTTAAATGTTGTGGGAGAAGGGAGCTTTTAATTTCTAAAATATTCTGGACTATTACTATAGGTAGTCTAATAATTCAGTATTTAGAATAAACTTAATATGGCTGTCCCCCTATACAGTTTCTGTTTGTTTAAGCTATGCTTACTTAAATTATTGTAAAGCAGAATACGAATGCTTGTTAATTAAGTGTAGCGCATTACTATTGGCACTTGTTACGGTTCATAGTGTAGTGGGGGTGGGTAGTGTTTTCTGGATCTACAAGAAGGAAGTGATTGACATCAAGCAACCTAAAACTAAGCATGGACTCTGCAGCACCTGGTATACAATCAGGCAGAAAAACATGAGGATCTTCAGGACTGTGCAATAGGCGAGATAAAGAATAAAGAATAAAGCCACTGCAAGAATTTTTAAACATGCATTAGAGATATTTCCCCTGCTATATTTTAATTGACTTAGGAATTTCTTGATCATTTTATTTAAATATTTTAGTGCAATTTGTTTTAGTTTGTTTTTCATGTTCCTAATCCTTTCAAGATCAGGTGCTGAGCAATGGGGATAATTGGAGATTAGTGGCAGACTGCTAGTGTTAATGCACAGAGTTATAATGAAGAATCTGCAATGTTTTTCCAGTGTGTAACAACCAGTTGACCCTGTGGACTGTGGCTAATGCAGAGCAGAACTGTGCATTTGGTGCCCATCAGCAGCTATGTGGGGGTGGCATTTTACCTAGTGTATGTAAAGATAAAATATTTTTCTATTCCTCTGCAATCTTTGTTTTACCAAATTATTCAGAAAACTGTTTGCCTGAGCAGCCTGTTGCTGTGCCTTGTGCGACACACTCCAAATGGCAATTATTTATGTGATTTAATCCGATATACAGAAATTTTTATTACCGAGCAGTTTACAACAAAGCAAAACACCTGCACACTTTCTACCCAGCCAGGGGAAGAGGCAGGATGGAGATTAAGGGGTTTTCCTGCCCTTCTCCCAACATGCCCTTGTGTCCCACAGGAAAGCACCTCAGTTTCCCACAGGGAACTGACCCTATGTGGGGACATAAAGGACATCTGTATGTCCATACCTCAAGAGCGTGCGCCGGTCTGCGGAAGCGATCAACTCTGCCTTTCAAACTGCGATTGCATCCACCCTTGTCTGCTGCGCAGGTCTCTTGTTCACTGGCTGATCTTGAAGTGGCCTTGCTAAAAGCACTCCCTGCCATTTCTAAAGGAGATAAATCTACCTAAAACACTGGGAAGCAGACATGCTCCTCTGCTTGAAGGTGAGTGCTTGACCTGAAGATCTCAGAAGTCTATTGAAACAGATGGTGCTGGGTTTCCAGACACGGAGCTGCAGCTCCTGAAGCACTGCAGCGCTGTGCAGTCCCAGCACCCTGCGGTGCCCAGCCCCAGCACACAGACTCACAAGGTCCGTGTTTGGGGCTGCAGGACTTGGGGAGGGTGGTGTGCCTCGTAGGGTGACCACCAGGCTCACTGAGATGGACTCCATGAAGAGCAGCAGAAACAGAAATGTGTCTGAAGAGTCCCATTTGTCCAGAGCTTGGGCAAATGAGTCATGGCTCATCATCCTGGAGACAAGTGTCTATTACTTCTCTTTAACAGAATTCAGCTGGGCTTACCCTTGAGATTAGGAAACAGGAAAATCTATAAGAATAAATGCTAAAGGATGGCAAATTGTAAAGGTTGGTAGAGATTTTGAGAGATTAAGCATTTTTATATGCTGATTTGTCTCACTTAAAAGTTTGTAACAACAAGTTTTAAAACTTTAATTAAGCAGTTAAAAACCCCTGGAATATCAAAAACATAGTTAAAATTTATAAGTACTGGCGCATGCTGATTGACCACATAATTTTCCTCCAGATTTTAATTTCTGGAAAATGTTAGGTTTTGAATTTTTATCTTTTCTCTGACTAGGAGTTATTTTTTCAGGGATGGAAAGTGTTTTTCCCTGAATCTCTCATCACAAAGCAGATGTTCCTGTTGGTTACAATTTCCCAGGCAGTGAAAGACCAGTGGCGAACTGCCAATTATCGCGTCAGAGTCCCACACCATTCTAGCCCTCCAGCTTCTGAACTCACCGTAACCCACACGTGGTGCTCTGTGGAGGAGGACCACACAGCTGATGTGATGATGCAGGTACAGCTTTTCTGAGCATCCCTTTCAAGAGGATGGCAATTCTATTTCATGGCAGCTTTTGTGGTGTCAGCATTGTTTTCAGTTGGTATGGGAACAAAACCAGAGCCTCTTGAATGTTTTTCTGAAATGATTGGTTTGGGATTAAAAATCTTGGGTTTTCAAACTGGACTGCAAGCTTTCTCTGTCTCTGCCATCAGAAGTGACCTATAGCCTTGAATCTTGAGTACCTCCCTGGTTAAACCTTCACCTAAAGAGACATGTTTTCTGCAAAATGTTTTGGCTCTGACAAAGCACCATATTTTGATGAGATTTCATCTAATGGAAATGTTCTGACCAGCTCCAGATGCATACTTTAGATATGCATAGATAGTTTCAATTGCCTAGAAAGAACCACCTAGTAGACAGAGAGGATTTGCCAAAAGCAATTATATTTTATCTCAGTTTGGTTTCAAACCATTTGTGACCATCCAAGATCATGCTTTGGTAAAACAAACAGATGTGGTCCAAACAGCAGCAAGAAGCTAAACTGTAAAAGACAAATACATCTATATGTTGTTTGTGTTGCAGTGAAAATTAATATTATGCTGCTAGACAATTCTGTCCACATCTGTAACAAATAAAAAAGAGAGAGAATTATAGGATATTATATTCTGAGGAGCAATGTGACCAGTGAGGCAGAACTTGATCCACAATCGCCAAGTTACAACCTGATAATACACCATCAATTCTGAATTATACCGATCCAGGATGGTGCTTCATAATCTAAGCAATTGCTTCAAATGATTCAGCAAAGTTCCAAGATCTACTGTATCGAAAGCAGCAGAAAGATCCATCAGCAGGAGTACTGTAATTTAACTCGAATCAGCAGCTGGTGATAAATCATTTGTGACCTTAAGTAAAGCAATCCCAGGACTGTGGTACTCCCTGAAGCCAGACTGAAACCTCTCATATAATCCATTCCCAGATAAAATTGCTGGTAGTAAAAGGGCAACCACTTGCTTCATCGTTCCCTTCCTCACATCCCAAAAAAGAGTGTTAGTCCAGTTATCACTAGGTAGTCCAGAAATCTGCAATGTAAGAGAGGGAAAGCTTTCACCGCTTCTGCTAACAAAGAACAGCTGCAAATTTCAGCAGATCAGGAGACTTGCAGAAAGCAAAGAGTCATTAACCATGTTAGCTATAAATGAAGCAAAGCACTGAAAGACTGTCCGTGAGCAGCCATATGGGCCAAGAGTCAAAACCAGGAGTAATGGAGCATGATTGCTTTCCCAACTGTGTGATCTCAGCAAGAAGCAAATACAAATGTATAACACTTGCAGATACAGGCACTGGTAGCATAATTACCAGCCGTAGTGCTGAACAGTCGCAGCTGATTAGAAATTCACTCTGTACTCGCTGAATTCCTCACAGGAGGCAGCTGAAGGATTGTGCACAAGGAGTGATTTGTGGTGCAAAATGTGATCAATAGCACAAAATAAGGCGTCAGGTCTGGTTTTCCTCATTAATAACAGGACAAGAAAAAGTAGATCTGGCTGGATCAAAAGCAATGTGCTAAGACTCTACAACAGCTCAGTGCTTCAGGAGACTAATTTCTGGACTAAACAGTCTTTGAAATAATTCCACATCACGAGCTGCCGTCTTCACCTTAGTCAAGTCCTGTGATCACCAAGGCAGATAAAGTAAAGTACAGAAAACTGAGGATGAATCAGGAGCTCCACAGACTGATTTGTTTTTTAAATGGAAGGAAACAACAAGAGGAAAAAAATCACGATTTGTACAAGATGGTCAGGCGGATAAATTTTGAGATTAATAGAATAAACATTGGTTCTCTCATTTAATCTGGTTGTCTTGGAAGACTTTGGTGGGTTGATCAGAACACTGTGTAATCCTAGTAGAGGTCAGAACACTGTGTAATCCTAGTAGAGGTCAATATGAGATATACAAGACAAATTATAAATTTTGATCCCTATCAAACAAGTACAGATATAAACACAGGACTAACTTGACTCTGCCTTTAATGCAGGTCATCTTCTAGAAGACTCATTATAATACATGTTTTCTAGTTGGTTGCCCAAATAGTTTCAGTAGTTCACTGTCACACTTAGACTAGTGTTGAAGCAAAAAACCACCCACTTCTCATGTTAAATATAGTGGCAATACAGCAAAGAAAGAGAATAAAAGAAAATACCACCACTCCTAAAGAATCAATGTTTTTATACTGACTGCAACTCAGCTGTAACTTTTAATGATCTGGGTCTGGGACTCCATTAGTGTTTAATAAATAACAATGATGATACCCCTGCCTGTACAATGCACGCGAAGCTCCCATTGATGTCGATGCGAGTTCTCGGCACAGACTGATGGCAGGATACTCCTGTGACAGAGATAAATTTTCCATTAGAACAAAATGAGTAAGACCTGTCTCAGTCAGCAGAATTCATAGCAACAATAGACATTCCTTGGGGGCTCAGTGAAAGATGCCCATTCTGGGTGGTTGAAAGCAAATTGGGTGGGAAGTAGTGAGGCAGACTTGGACAGCTACAAAACCAATTTGGGCCGAGGTAAAATTGCCCTGATATAAAAACCCCCATGCAATTATATCCGTATTTAATTTGTATCATCTGGAAATTGTGACTTTCTTTCTCATCACGCCATAGGGGAAATTGCTATTTTTTTTTTCTATGAAGGCAAAGGATGAAATTAATATTGGGGGAGGAGGAGAGAAGATGTGGATGCATTGAACTACCTTTTTAAAACCACCTTTTATTTAGAGTAGATAAAGGAAAAATGAAATGCCATTTTTGGTAAACAACAGAAAACCCACACAGAAATTGGACAATGAGCCAGACCATTCACTTGGATGTTTTTCTTCAAGGATTTTGTAAAAAATAGAGAGACAAGGAACTGATGTGAAGCCAGCTTTGTGTGAGACAGAGAGGCAGCTAAGCACAACAGGGGTGCAGAGAGAAAGCTCTTATAGTGTGGTCTCGAGAAAAAAATGAGAAAGGAAAGCTTTTGGCAAGGGGTTGGCTGAAAAGACCTGAATCTGTAAGGCAAGAAAAACTCTCTCTGCTATGTTGGCATTAATTTTGTTGTGGAAAAGGGATGTATTTTCTGTAAATAAAGAATATTGCCTGATTTTGTTATCAGCTGCTTCTCTTGGAAGACTGCATATTTTGCTTGACCATTTGAGTCAAAAGAAGTAACACTTTCTACTATTTTCTAAGGTGATCAGTGAAGAAAAAAGGAAAAAGAGAAAAGATAAGAAAACAGAAGTAACTCAATTACCTTTTTGTTAGGTGTTTAATAATAAGAGACTGTTGCTAAGTGAACAAGTATATTTTCAGGAGCAAAACCATAATTATTAGAACACATGCCTTAGAAAGACAGGTTGAAAGGATGCATTTGGTTAGGGGAATACCTTTGCTCCAGTCTTTGCATTATATTAATGATCCCAACCAAAAATCACATCTTAGAATAGGTGATTAAAAGGGCGCAGGAAACCATCATCTACTTAAGTGAAAAATCCAAGCTGAAAACAGTCATAAGCAAGAGGGATGACAAATTTCACTTATCGGTGAAATAAATAAAATATGCCAGAAAACATTTTTTTTGTTGTTTTTTTCCACATTAGAGTATTATGTGCAGGTAATGCATAGTACAGGGTCAGGATTATTGGCAGTTCCCATGGTTTTGTAACAACCATTTTTGGATGTGCAGAGCTGAGGTATCTATCTAGTAAGTGTGCATTTTCAAAATGCAAGACTGACAGTTCATGTCTCTTTACAATTGTGCAAGTTGGGCACCCAAAATCCAGAGTGGCGTTTCAAAATTTTGGTCTGGATTTCTGTAAGTGCTACTAGAAAATTGTACTTTTTATTTAATAACATTGTCAGCATTTATTGCTCTAAAAAGTGATCCCAACGATTTGTTTTACTCTTATTACAGCTTTTACATGGCACAGTGCAAAGAATATAAATACTTCCTGAGCTACTTATTGATGCAAATGGAAATGTGAAAATATTTATTGCTGAAACAAAAGTACAATCTGTATTGCTTAATTATGATAATCTAGGGAAATTATTCTTGCATAATGCCCTACAAAGTAGTAGGAGAAAAAATGGGTAGCTGTCCTTTTCTATTGCTTGCGTCAAATAGGTCCAGGTAAGATGTTTGTAAACTTGTAATTTCATGTTAATTTCTTATTTAAGCTATATTTTGGGAAAGTATAGTACTTTAAAATACAATCACTATTGTTTGTGCTGGGAGAAGCACTGCTGAAGTGCTGGGAGAAGTTACAGATTTCAGAGTAGATGTCGTTTAAACTAATCTCTGAAACTGGAAGGATTTTTATTTATGTATTTGTACTTTTTAACTCTTTTTGACTTTATGGTCATGAAGCTGTTTTCTAGAGGTTAGAAAGTTTTGAACAGAACCTAAGTTATTGCTAGTCCTTCTGGTTATGAAGATATCTTCTTAACATAAAAATTACTGCAACTAAGTTTATGGAGTACGTAACCCTTGGGGCTGTGGAAATTATTACATTTTGTGTAAATGTATATAGATTAGGGTTGCCTAACATGGAATTTTGAAAAGAGTGCATTTAGTGTCAATTCCTGCTTTGGAACAACCAACTGGAGAAAATGAATTATTACAGCTTATAGAATTTGCAGGGTGTTTCGTCAGGCTTACGTGGCAGGGAGGATTGCCAGCTCTAAGGCTTCAAAGGGCTTTCTGGGGAAAAAACCCACACTTAGCAAAAGCAAAAAATACGCAGTGTGGTTTTCTGTGGTGCTCTGTTCATTTTTGCTTTGTTGGATAGCTGATAGGTGAGACAAGTGCTGAACTTTCCTATGGCTGGAGCACTCCTAAGAGCTTTTTCTCTTTGGCTGCTTTGGTGTCCAAATGATACCTGAGCTCCTGCCAGTCCCTGTTGTGGGGACTCAGACTTGAGACCCTCTCCCTCCACCTGGCTGTGTACTTCTGTGACACTGAGGAACTTAATATCCTCGATATACCTCTAACACTGCGTCAGAGGTAGCTTAAGCAGGCAAAATAATTCACAAGTTACTGAGGGGAGGTGGAAGTCAGACAGATAAACCAGGTAAACTTTGTTTCCTTAGGAGAGCAGTTGAAACCAAGTACTTTTTCCACCCCAGACAGAAAGTGGTGGTGCTTCCTAAGGCTGAGTGTGAGCTGCCTAAGGAAAACTGACACCTCCTCTTTCCAGCTTAAACTCTGTCCTGGTGCTGTCTCACAGTCAATTCAAGCTGAGTTGAAACCAGACTGCTCTAGAGAGCCCTTTCTTCCCCCTGCTGCTTTCCTTGCATTGGGTCTACAGACATTTCTTTTGGTGTGTGTTCTCAGTTAGAGCTGCCAATCATCCCACTGCAGAGTGAGAATGAGCTGACGATGGCTTCCTGCTCTGCAAGTTATTTTGCTTTGTTTTAAAAATGTTTGGGTGTAGGGATTATTTTGAAGACAGCTATTTTGTGGGACTATTTTTTTTTCAGTTTTCAGATCTTCAGTTTGGCACTAGGAAGAAGTCAGCTGAGTGAGTTACCTTCTCTATGGTTTCAGAAAGGGCTACAGACCTTATTTAGCTTCCTCTTAACAGTGTGGAAGTGCCCATGAGACTGCTGTATTGGAAGACCATTGACTTCAATGGAAGCTGGATTGTGCTCTAAATTATCATAATTGGCAAAGTTTGGGCAAAATTCTGATCTCTGTTGAACAGCCATAAGTTTGAGAACATCCCCTTTTATTTCAGTAATTACTCCGGTGGTGGAAGTGAGAGGCTGGATAAAGACAAGCCAGTCTCGGGTGTTGCGTATCTCACTGAACACTGAAATCACTGGCTGCTGACACCTGATGGTGCCTCTCGCCAGGTCCTCGCTCTTCCTCCCTCAGAGTGAGCAAATGGCCTCAGCATGGATTTTGGTGCACTCGACACAGAATACAGCCTAAATAGAGCCCTTCTCCAGTTCCTTGAGTAATGCATTTTGTCCCTGTGGTAGGTGTTTAGCTTCAAGACGACATTGTCTGAGGAAGATCTCAGGGTCCATTTAGTTTTACCACATCTGCATGTGTGTATGAAACAAAATAACAGTTTATCTTTAAAACTCCAGTACTGTACCATTGTTACGTATTTACCTCAGGACAACTAATGTGCGTTCATTACATGAGATAAAAACCAGACCTTTTTCAGTGAAGACACATCCAGAGCTGTGTGACCTTTCATGTATTGTTTGTCCAGAAAGTTAGTGTCGTCCCAGCACAGTCATGTTTTCCACCTGATTTTCTGCCTGTGACTGCTGGACAGAAGAGAAAGGTGATTCAGCTTTGGTTGTCTTCTTTTATGCTAAATAAAAGGGCTGAGCTCTGTTTTCTGGCCTTTGCTTTTGTTTTACTGACTGTCCTTTCACACCTGCTCTTTTACCCCATCCTTTCATTTCTTCTTGCTCTCCTTCTTTCTGGATGATCTCTCCCTTCCTCCAGCGACAGCTCCCTGGTGTGGGAGGCAGGCAGCCACAGCTCTCCTGCAAGGCTCTGTCTGCAGTCCCGGGTTCGGATGTGTGCCAGGTGCAGCACGGGGACAGCGGGAACATTTTGGGGGGGTGTCACAGCTGCAGAGCTGCAGGTGGTTTTCCTGCCTCTGGGCTGGAGCTCGCAGCCGCTTCATCTTGCCTTTCCCTGGGCTTCACCCAGCTCCCGAGGGATCTGCGAGCAGAGGCCTCGCCCGAAATCATGAGATAAATGACATCTCTCTGAAAAGAAACACAGTCACCATCTTTCATTTGGACCATCTGACTTCAGTCGTGTGGCTTGCAATGAAACAGTGTAAGAGCCGGGGCATGAAAATATAAATAACATTTACAATTTCTTTTTCTTCGTTTCTATTTAGGAAACATATTTATTACATAAACTCTTGCTACTTTCCAGCAGTAATTCTACAGTTATGTTTGCAGTAGCAGCTCCCCTGTTACATTACTGCAATTATAATAAATTATTGAAGCATAAGCCTAAATATATACCTAGCCTACTCTTTCAATTTTAATTCCAATTTAAATATTTTATATAGTTTTCCTATAGATTCTTCATTGATGGCTAGTAATTGCACCATCACAGAAAATATAGTTTTGTTTTGAAAGATGCTTTTGGAAGTTGTACCAGGGCTGTTAATTATTCAAGGCAAAGAAACAAGTTAGGATTGTCTGCCTTCAAAATGTCACCAGGATAAAAGAGAAACAGTGTTTGTATCAAGAAGGGTATACTAAGCCCAGTCATAAATTTGATACTGTAAAGAGGGAAAAGCTAGAGGCATGCCTGAGACACGTTATGAACATCTGGTCTTCAACATAGAGATGAACTTCTGCAGTTAGAGCTATTTTATTGACTGGCTGAATTCTAAGTTGGAATAGCAACAGAAAAATAATTGGTGTCACCCACGTTGCCAGCCCTACCCCCTACCTTTCCCAGTTTTCTGATCAGACCTTATTTCTGCTTTCCTTTGATATGTCTTGTCCTTTGCTGTAATTTTTAATGACAACATTAGTCATAGTTATAATTTACTAATTGTATGGCGAAGGGCAGCGATAGTGATGTACCAGCAGATATGTAAATCAAAGAGAAGTTATTTTTGTGTCAATATGGTGTTTGTTTTCCTTTTTTTTTTTTTTACTTTTTGATTTTTTGGGGTTTTTTGGGGTTTTTTTTTCCAAGAACATGTACTGCTGAGTAATAGATTTCAGTAGCGGTTATCCAGCATGGGGGGTCAATTTCCATTGTAGGCTTCAGATGGGAAATGGCAGGTCTCTGCTTGTCTCTTCTCCCCCAGCTTCTTTTGTTCTACTAGCAGCAAACTCCCAGTAAATTTGAGAAAGAAAAAATAACCTGTTTTTTTGAATTGCCTTGTACTGAACTATAGAATTAAGCTTTATATGAAAATAATAATTAAAACGTGTAATGGGAAACACAATTTCTACGAAGACATGAATTCTGAAAGTTATCATGAATTTTCTAGACATAGGGTAATGGAGAAAAAGAATAATTTTGCTTAAATTCTGATCTCTGTCACAGGAATGATACATCTTAATAATACGAGTTTTCTTTTTCATTAGTTAATGTTTGGTGTATAAATTAATGTTGGGCAACTAACAAACATAAGAGTTGTAACACCTGTCTTCATGGAAAACTGGGTACAACAGTTAGGCGTGTATTGAAGTATGCATGGCTATGATACATCATTATCTGACAACTCAATTGACATTTTAATAAGTGGTTACATAATTTTATATATGAAACTATTTTTAGTTGAACTCCTTGTTGGTCTCAGGACTCTTCATTTTACAAAGCTTTCTTTACAAAATGATATGGAAGCGATAGGATAGTGTGGGAAATAGCTTTGCAGTTTGGTGAAGCTTCAAAACTTTTCATATTCCACAAGATAAAACCACAACTTTTTGAAGATGAGAGAGAGGATATGGGATTAGAGTGCTCCAGCGGGGAACCTGGACTGCAAGAGAATCAGACTCCTGACTTGCGTCTTTTTAAGGGACTTGGATTTCCGTGGCCGTTACAACCACTAGGCTATTCTCTTTCCTGTCTCTCTCTCTCTCATTTTGATCAGAAATTCTGTCCTGGAGCAAAGAAACCTTTCTCAATGAAAGTTTCATCTGACATAGTACACTTCTCTGAAAAGTTGCAATTTCAATACATTGGCATTTTTGGCAGAGTTGACTAGTGTTACCCATGATTACATATATATAAAATCAAGTATCCAGTGCAGTAAGTAGCTGAGTAATCACATAGTTGTTAGCTAAGACTTTATTTTATTATATTTTGATGTATTACTTCTTAATAAATTGGAACTTATAAGTGATGTATTGCTTAATAAAACTCAAACCTGAAACTCAACAGATTTATGGGAAACAGGCTGTGGGTAATCCTCAAGCTAAAGCTACTTAAATGTGTGCTATACTGGATCTACCTTATTTTCCTACACAAAGTTACTCCCCCCACCACAGTTGTATTCGGAGTGAGTTAAAGAAGAAAAAATTCTATGACAAATGCAGCTAGCAATACTGTGATGGCAGGGTAAGTTTTCTTCCTTTTCCGTTAACACTCTGTATACACTGGTCCTTTAATGTTCAGTTCCAAAATTGGATAGTACATTTCCTGGGAGGATTTTTATGCTCATTAATCATAACATTGACTGTAACAACTGAAGGTGTCCAGTCATAGAATCATAGAATCTCCTGAGTTGGAAGGGACCCACAAGGATCATTGAGTCCAACTCCTGACCCTGTCTAGGACAACCTCAAAATTCACACGATGTGTTTGAGAGCATTGTCTAAATGCTCCTCGAATATTGTCAGGCTTGGTGCCATGACTACCTCCCTGGGGAGCCTGTTCCAGTGCTCCACCACCCTCTGGGAGAAGAACCTTTTCCTAATGTCCAACCTAAACCTCCCCTGGCATATCTTCCTGCCTTTCCCTCGGGTCCTGTCACTGGTCACCAGGGAGAAGAGATCAGCCCCTGCCCCTCCTCTTCCCCTTGTGACGAAGCTGTAGACCACAATGAGGTCTCCCCTCAGTCTCCTCTTCTCCAGGCTGAACAGACCAAGTGACTTCAGCCGCTCCTCATACGGCTTCCCCTCTAAACGCTTCACCATCTTTGTGGCTCTCCTCTGGACACTCTCTAGTAGCTTCACATCCTTTTTATACTGTGGCCCCCAAAACTGCACACAGTACTCAAGGTGAGGCTGCACCAGTGCAGAGTAGAGCTGGACAATCACCTCCCTCAACCAGCTAGCAATGCAGTGCTTGATGCACCCCAGGACACGGTTCGCCCTCTTGGCTGCCAGGGCACACTGTTGGCTCGTGTTGAGCTTGCTGTCGACCAGAACCCCCAGATCCTTCTCCACGGGGCTGCCCTCCATCCTCTCGTTCCCAAGTCTGTACGTACATCCAGGGTTGCCGTGCCCGAGGTACAAAACCCAGCACTTGCCCTTGTTAAACTTCATACGGTTGGTGACTGCCCAGCTCTCTAAGTCGTCCAGGTCTCTCTGCAGGGCCTCTCTGCCCTCGAGAGTGTCCACAGCTCCTCCCAATTTTGTGTCATCGGCAAACTTTGATAGTAATCCTTCAAGTCCTGCATCCAAGTAATTTATGAAAATATTAAAGAGCACTGACCCCAGGATGGATCCCTGCAGAACCCCGGTAGTGACCGGTCGCCAGCCCGATGCAGCCTCATTTACTCTAACCCTTTGTGCCTGACCCATCAGCCAATTGCTGACCCATCGCCTTATGTGTTTATCCAGCTGTATGCTGGACATTTTGTCCAGGAAGATACTGTGAGTGACAGCATCAAAGGCTTTACTGAAATCCAAAAAGATTACATCGACCTGCTTCCCTTGGTCAACTAGGTGGGTAACCTCGTCATAGAAAGAAATTAAGTTAGTTAGGCAAGACTGTCCCCTCGTGAACCCATGCTGGCTGGGACCAATGACTGACAGTCATTTGTTTATAGACAAACTCACAAAGGTATTACAATGCTTAACTATGAAAGCTAAATCTCAGCTAGTGTGATATGAAAAACCCAAGATAAAGTGGTTAATATGACACTAAAAAAGGCTTTGATGGAATCAAAGGGAAGTGTTTTCACCTCATTTGGGTACGTACTTTTGTTGAAATGGTGATGGCAGAATCAAACTGTATCTTTTGTTCATTAATACTGTTATTTGCAATAAACCCTTTAATCCTGGAAAATAGCTTTTTAAATTATTTTGATGAGGGATAATATGAAAACTAAGCAGATGCTGCTCTTTCGCTACATGTTGTATATATAGTTCAGAGGACACTCAGGCCAATACTGCAGGAGGCTTTTTTGAAAAATATATGCTCAGGCACTCAATCTGGCTGCAGTCTTATGCCAAAAAGGAGCGTAATACACTCAATTTTTGGTTTAAGCCTTCTCTTTGTCTTTTATTTTCCCTATAAAATATCAGTCTTGCACAAGCAAATTACATAGGGAAATCCCGTACCAGTACCATCTGCTTAAAAACATACTGCATATTACTTTTAAAAGTACATGCAAATGGAGTCAACTTTTTGAAAGAAAGAGCTTTCCCTCTCATTGCACATTTCTTTCATCATTACTGTGATTCCTGTGCAAGGACTGGACCTGTGAGAGAACTGCACCTTTATATAAATGGGAATTTTTTAGTTCATCATGAAGAGGAGTGGAGATCACTCTGAAAATAAGTGAATGCTTAAGTGGGCTTACATTTCAGCATTCATGGATCCTAAAAGACATCCCCAGTGCAATGACCTTTGCCTAATAATTGTATAGCTATACAGTTTGCTTAACCTTTTAAGTGCATTATAATAAATAAACGCATATACTGCAGCCACAAGCATGGTAAACATCAACAGCAAAACCACATTGCTCACAGCTTTCCCTAAAGTACCATTCACCTTTTTCCATCAGACCAAAAAAATAGCACTCACCCATCTCCATTAATTCCCTCAAACACAGAAGCTGTCAACTGAGAGCCCTTGCTGCCAACTCTGCTAAAAGTTTCCTGGTGCCCCAGTTGCAATGGGTGATAGCCCTCCCCAGGCTTCCAAGGGAAATGTGATCATTTCTTGCCCATCCTTATGTTCTCAGCACCATCCAATTAACAGCGGACCCCGACCAGCAAGGATATCCAGCAGTGAATATTATTGCTAACCCAACTGAGCACCTGCTGGTAAGGTTTCCCTGTTTCCCTCTGCACTCTAAATGCTCTCATTGTTTATTCATAGACTCAAAGATTAAAGCCAGAAAGGACCACTGTGATCATCTAACCTCTAATCAGAAACTTTTCCAATTTTTCAATCTTCTCATTTGCTTGCTGACATTAGATGTGGATGCAGAATGCAGTTTACAGACCCATTTAATTCTCCACCATACTTCAGTCTTCTGGGCTTGTTCAGGTAGCCTGGTCTCCTGTTCAGCTGTCTCTGTAGCAGAGCTTGCAGGACTGGTCTCTGCCGTCCAGTCCAGTTTTGAGCTCTGTCTCAGAGCGCTACCTCAGCTCTCAAAGGTCCAAATGTGACAACTCAGTTGTTTAAGAGACATAGAGATCCTGGTACCAGAACTCAGAATCAACCAGCTCCACTGACATTTGTGTAAATTGTTCAGGCTTACATCTGAAAACTTACAGAAACTGGCATCTTGAGTTTTTCAGACAACTTTTGTCCTCTCTCTCCTCCTTTCCTTTTTGGCTGTGTTTTTTTCCAATAGATCAACGTCATTGTCAGTGTCAGAAGTGAAATATATTTCAGAGGAGTCTGGGTTTTCCTAGTGGTAGGTGTCCAGAGTGGCTCAAGAGACAAATCTTGAGGAGGAGACCAGTGAAGAACAATTACATGGGTTCAAAGCGTTCCTAGAAACACAAGCACTCTGCACATCCCAGGCTGACATATCCTTGTTCTTAGCTTGGCTAATTAGGGCTGGAACAACATTCTTTTAACACACATCTGGTTCCTTGATGTGAACTGGATTGTATCTGGATGATTCTGAAACTGGATAGAGTGGAAATGTGGCCATTGGCAGTCATTTGTGTAGACATACCCTGAAGTGCTTTATTGTATATTTAATTCTGGTAGGTCAAAGCCTATCTTGAATAATTCTGTATATCTATATAGATAGACAGGTGTTACTGATCTGAGTATGGGATCTTAAGTAAAAAATACAGAATATCCTTCACACCTGATTTTTAATTGTCGGTCAAGGTAACTGAATGATAGAGAAATCTTAGCTGTTGATAGCATAGTAGTATGTTTTACTGTCCATGACAAGTTCAGACAAACACTGAGCTGAAACCAGTTCAGGACTCATTCATGAAAACGGGTCTTTACAGACACAGCCCCTGGAGGTCCATGGTGCAACAGTTATCCATCCTGCAGCCCATGGAGGACCCCATGCCAGAGCAGATGGATGTGCCATGAAGGAAGCTGCAGCCCATGGAGAGCCCATGCTGGTGCAGGCTTTTGGCAGGAACCACAGCCTGTGGAGAGGAGCCCACACAGGAGAAGTTTTTCTGTGGCCTGTGGGGGACCCATGCTGGAGCAGTCCATTCCTGAGGGAGTCTACCCAGTGGAAAGGACCCACACTGGAGCAGTTTTTGAAGAACTGCAGCCCATGGCAAGGACCCATGTTGGAGAGGTTCATGAAGGACTGTCTCCCGTGGGAAGGACCCCACACTGGAGCAGGGGAAGAGCACAAGGAGGAAGGAGTATCAGAGGCAAGTGTTATGAACTGACCACAACCCCCATTCCCCACCCCTCTGTGCTACTCGGTGGGAGGAGGTAGAAGAGTTATGAGTGAAGTTGAGCCTCTTGAGGCAGGGAGTGATAGAGTGGCTTGGTGGGTACCTGGAGGCCAGCCAAGGTCAACCCACCACAACCAAAAAGGTGTTTTGAATGTAGATAGAGCTACATTAGCAAAGTCATGTTTGGTACCAAAGTGGCAAAGCTATCTTCCTTTACCAAAACACACCAATAGTCTAGTTTCACTGCTCTCTTTAAGGCTACAGGTCCAGGTGGTATAGCTTCAGGGATGTGAATCTGACTGACCTAGCAATGCCACAGAAGTCAGGCCTTAGTAAGCAACAGTGTCTGCTAAACTCACAGCTCTCACTGATTCTCTGAAGCTCTTGGCAGAAGTTTGCCTAGTGATTAGCATATATAACCGGGACTCAGGTTACCTAGGGCCTTTATTTCTAGCCAGGGCATTGGCTTGCTGGGTGACCTTTAGTGAGACATCTCAGGTTGTTCTGCCTCTTTTCTCTGCTGTACAATAAAAAAAAAAAATATTTCAGCAGGGATGTGAAACTCAATTCATTAATATTTGTAAAACATTTGCTGATCTGTAGGATAAAGGCGTTCTACCTATGAATAATTCTATCCTTGCCTTATATTAAAAGTGCCTTATTGTTGCTTTTGTAATAAAAATGGAGATAAAACAAAATGCTACAGCAACTGATAGTGAAGAATACCTTGGTTCTTGCCCAATGCTATATATGCAGTTTGTATGTATGTACTAAAACAATGAGAAACCTTAAGAAGATGAGGATGCTACTTTTCTCCCCCTCTTGATTTTCAAAATATGTTTTAAAGCTGTAATATGAAGGGATTCTGTTTAATATCCTACCATATCTTATCACAGAAATAAACACACTAAGGCTAATTGAAGTGTATTAGCAATCTATGAGAGTATTAAATATAAGGCTTCTCTATATCAGCTGCTCTCCTAGAATATTCAAGCAGAATTTTCATTTCAGCAACTATGTAATAAGATATGTTTTTTCTTTTCCAGTGTATCCCAGTGTAGCGATATTTTATTTGGTGCCTTGGTAGTTTCACCAAGACTACATATTTTGCTTTCAAATATTGTTAAAAACGAGGTCTGACAGGGAAGCAGGTAAACATTCTAATGACATCCTATTTTGATGCCAAGACATCTTTAAATCTTTTCTTACACTCAAATATTTTTTGCTTTTTATGAGCAGGTACTTGAGGTGTAACCCAAAGTTGTTACCCATCTGCCACCTGAGAGTCAGAGGCTGAACCTGTCTGAGTTTGGGGTTGCTTCTTTCCTTCAGCAAGTCCTGAAGAATGACCTGTCTGCAAAAATGTTTTCTCCCTGCCATCGTTTATTCTAGTTACAATGCTATTTCTTTTCTCCCTACAGATCTCACCTTGCTTGGTATGTAGTGGATCTTTTCGTCATCAGCAGATGGATGGCAAATGAACTGAGAAAGATAGTTGCTGTGGACACTATTTGCAGAATTAAGCAGATGAGTATCAAGTACCTTTGATTAGCCACAAAGAGAACTTACAAGTGGTAAAGGGGTAAATCAAGACATTTATTTCCTACCTCTTGTTGCTGTTTCCTGGAACAATGAATAGAAAAATTAGTGTATTAGCACTTGAAGTATTTTTTAAGTCAGACACATCAGAAAGCTTATTCTTATGTACTCATGGATAACCTGTGTGCACTGCACTGTGGCATTACTGTGGAGACTTCAAGAGGGAGAATGTAGAACCTCGGACATATGTTAGGAGCTTCTTTTATACAAGATGGAAATTCACATGCTTTATTTAAAATTTTTGTAGTAAAATATGCAGGTACATGTTCATCCGTTAGGCAAAACCCTCTGACGGCCAAGCAGGATCAGTATTTAATTTTAAATTGTCATTATAACACTAGTAGAAGAAGTTTGTAAAAGCCAGTTTAAAGATGATACTTCAGTAAATACACTGCCTTTCTGTCTGTGCTTTTCTAGTCTGAGTTACTTGTGGTGCATTTATATTCACGTCTATCACATTGTTAATGAGTTTTCTTCTATAAATTGACCCTGACTGCTACTGTAAAATATAGCTTAAATGAAGTGTGGCTTTGAGACCAGGCAGATTATTAAAATATTGAAGTATATACATTGAGTCATATGAAGATCTTTCTTGTTGATGTTTCAAGACTAAATACTTTTTTTGAAAGATGACCTTTAATGAATAAACTTATGGTCCAAAATGTCCTCATACAAAGCTCCCTCTGGATCTTATTTTTCACTGGCTTGCATCTTTTAGTCATTTACACATCTGCAAAATGCATTTAAAATAACACCACTTAGCCTAGTAGCCTTTGACACTCACTTTACTTAAATACAGATGAGTGTTTAAGGTGCAGAACAGAGGAAAACTGCATTCGTTGTCTTCTCTGTGAAATATAAACATGAGATGGTGGCAGAAATTAGTATATTCTGGGTGCAACCAGCAAGCTCAATTCTTGATGGGAAAAGTTCATAAAAGCGAAACTGGCTCCTTGTATAATTGTAAAACAGAATGTATCTGGCTAAGTGTTTATGTACTCAAAAGACACACACACATATAGCTCTGGAGATTCTTGCAAAAATATCCATATACCTGACTGTAGTTGGTCACAATGCCTTTATTAGGATTTTACCCTAGATCCTTTTGTTTTTTCCTACTGATTGTCACTCCAACAAAAAACCTGTAAATTAATTCTTTAATTGCACACTAGTCTGTATAAGTGAACAGAAAATCAGTGTCAGTTATATCTGTCGATGAGAGAAAATTCTTAATTATATTTAAATGCATACACACACACACATACACACATTCTGGTTTTTTACCCTACAAGTCTCAGTAAACTACTCAGCTACTAAGTACCATATAAGTTGCTTGAGATATTGTGACCAGATGGTTCACGGGGCTAGTAATGGATTATAGTGCTTTCTAGCTCCAGATTGCCAGTTCAAATCTGGGTCAGGTTGACACTGTCTGAAAATTATTACTGTTTGGTGGCTTATGTGAAATGAGTTGGAGACCTCAATATAGTTCCTAAAGGCTGGGTTAATATAACACAAATGTCACCAGATGATTGTTGGTTTCAGGGCTCAGGCTGAAGCACACTGAAGTCAATGGAAAAACTTCCATTGATTTCAGCGGGTATTCAATTAGGTCTTAATTATGGAGAATGAACCCTTTGTGCTCTCGGAAGTGGTTATTTACAAAGGGGGTGAAGGGCGCCCATGAACTGCTCCTGAGAGACGCGTACCACTGCCAGCTAGGATAAAGCAGAAGGAGACGCTTATCTGTCCTTGTACTTCACAGAGTATGTGGATATCAGGATGGGCCAGTTCTTGACTAAAATGCACTGATCTTCCCGAATTTAGGTAAGAGTGGGCTTATTCTGGCAGAGAGTGGTAGAGAGTCAAAATCTCTCTGAAAGTTCACAATAACATTCTATCATTAGGCTCAGTTTTGGTCAACGTCAGATAAATGGCTCCTAAGTTTATCACAGATCACCTGCTCACCTAAGGATAATTTTGGTTTTGTTTGAACAGCAGACCTCCTTTGAACTCCACAGATGATGACCTGGCTTCAGTCTGAGGCGCATCTTGTCACCGTCCAGGCTCCATTACTGCAGCAATGAATGAGAAGTGACTTGATCCTTGGGTATAAGTGCCATCATAGAGGAGAAATATTAGACATTAAAGACTCTGTAGTTTAACTGACTGGAAATTTAAGCCAGACAAGTCAAAGTGGGAAATGAGGCACAGTATTACCACAGTAGCTGATTAACCAGTGGATCAAATCAGTAGCAAAAATGGAAGAATTGCCATTTCTATCTTCACGTCAAGTTTAGATGCATGTCTGGAAGATATGTATTAATCAGTTGTGCTACTGGACTGCGTCCAATAACACTGTTTGCATTGTGATAGTGATATACTGTTATTGCCAAGGGACCCAAAAAACGAGATAAAGCTGAGCTGCTAGTCTAGTGAGCTACATGTATGTACCCCTGCTTTCTGCTGTCTTTCAAGTGTGGTTCCTAGTCCTGCTACAGCAGCACTCAAGTACAACTGTGATTGCATACTTTCTGTACCCCATAAGTTAAATGAATTCAGATTTCAAAGCCAGCTCTTGGTTGTATATCTGAGAACTTAATGTCTCACTAACTTGATATCCTTCTATCACCTGAACGGAAGGCGGTGGATGTAGTTTTTCTGGATTTTAGTAAGGCTTTTTATACTGTCCTTCACAGTATCCTCCTGCACATGTTGTCCAACTGTGAGATGAGCAGGTACAAGGTGCGCTGGGTGAAGAACTGGCTGAAGGGCAGGGCTCAAAAGGTAGTAGTGAATGGGGCTACATCTGTCTGGCGACCAGTCACCAGTGGTGTTCCTCAGGGCTTAATTCTAGGGCCAGTTCTATTCAATATTTATATCAATGATCTAGATGCAGGAGTTGAATGCACCATTAGCAAGGTTGCTGGCAATATCAAACTGGGAGGTGCTGTTGACTCTCTTGAGGGACAAGAGGCCTTGCAGAGGGATCTAGATAGATTGGAGCATTGGGCAATGATGAATGGGATGAAATTTAACAAGCACAAATGGCGGATTCTGCACCTGGGATGGAGTAATGCAGGGCACAAGTATAAACTGGGAGAAGAGTGGCTGGAGAGCAGCCCTGCAGAAAGGGATCTGGGCGTGCTGGTCGAGAGCAGGCTCAATATGAGTCAGCAGTGAGTCCTGGCAGCCAAGAGGGCAAACTGCATCCTGGGTTGCATCAAACACAGTGTAACGACCGGTCAAAAGAGGTGATTATCCTGCTGTATTCAGCGTTTGTGCGGCCTCACCTTGAGTGCAGTTCTGGGCCCCACAATTTAAGAAGGATGTGAAGGTCCCTGAATGCGTCCAGAGGATGCATTCACAAAGCTGGTGAAAGGGTTGGAAGGAATGTCCTATGAGGAGCAGCTAAGGACCCTGGGTTTGTCTAGTTTGGAGAGAAGGAGGCTGAGGGGCAACCTCGTTGTCCTCTACAGCTTCCTGAGGAGGGGAAGTGGAGAAGGAGGTGTTGAGCTCTTCTCCCTGGTATCCAGTGATACGACACGTGGGAATGGTTCAAGGCTGTGTCATGGGAGGTGGACATTAGGAAGCATTTATTTACCGAGAGGATGATCAAGCAGGGAACAGGCTTCCTAGAGAGGTGGTCAATGCCCCACGCCTGTTAGTGTTTAAGAGGCATGTGGACGATGTCCTTAATAACATGCTTTACCTTTTGGTCAGCCTTGAAGCGGTCAGGCAGTTGGACTAGATCGTTGTAGGTCCCTTCCAACTGAACTATTCTATTCTATTCTATTCTATTCTATTCTATTCTATTCTATTCTATTCTATTCTATTCTATTCTATTCTATTCTATTCTATTCTATTCTATCTCATCCTATTCTATCCCATCCTATTCAATAAAACTATTATTTGTTTTAAAAAATCTCTTTTGTTTCTCCCTTATCAAAACATTTATGGCTTTATATTTAGTCAGAGGCTGGTGACTTGGGGATTTTGCATTCTAGATACATACTCTAAAGTTGCAGGTTTGCTATTGAATTGCTGTATTTCTGAATCCTTCATTTGTTTGCCTGTGTACCATTTAGCTTAGAGGAAAATAACTATCCTGACCAGCTTTTGTTGATAATCAGTAATAATTGATAATTTAAGGATGCTCTTCTCCAGTAGGCGACCAAAGAAACAAGATTTTGGCACTGGGCCATGAACAGAAACAGAGAGAAGAGACAAAAATATTTTCATAGTAGAAGAGGCAGTATGGGTGTTCCATTTAGTCTTGAGATCAAGGGCAAGATGATCTACAAAGACAGTTGTTGAAGGAAAGAAATTAATGAAAATTTATGATTTTTCTCCAGGTCTTTACTCTCATAAATAGGAAAGTAGAAGTGTTTAAAATGCAGAACTTATTGTTATGTTACGTTGCAAGTACATGAAGAGATAAAATCACAAAACAGAAAAGTCACATCTTCATTGGGATGCTGTTAAGCAGGTGAAGTGGTGTGAGAGGCAGTTCCTATTTCAACACCTAATATTTGGATGAAGGATGATATTCCTATAACCAGAAGACATATCAAACATCAGGTCTGCACTTGAGCTGTGATATAAACGTAGACATGGTTTAAAACCTGCTTGCCTTTTAAATTTTATTTGTGTTTATTTAGCAATGGCTTACTTTAATGATAAGATTGTTCTGTCTTTTCTATTAAGCATAACTAGGTTTTAATGAAGACGTAATTTAGATCACTTCAGCTGCCTTCTTTGCATGTTTATAAACATAGTGTTGCCCATCAAAAAGTTTAGGATGGCTGAAATATGTATAAAAGGAATCTGTACAGGATGTTCAGATTTACACATAAGCTCAGGGAAGTCTGTTGTTCAGATTCCTAAAATGTTTCAGTATCATGTATTTAACTTCAGATGTAAATGTATTATGTTTGTGGGTATATATATAAAGTATTCAATATGAAATGACATTTTCTTTGGGAAGCAATTACCTCTTCATTTAACCATACAATTTAGAATAGATTTACACAAGAAAATAATTTAAATGTGATATTGTTTTCTGAAATCCCACAAAAAAACCTTCCCTTTTGCATTAATTATCTTTTCTGCACTACTTTCCTCCTCCCCCCTTCAACAGTCTCAGTAACTTCTAAGTTCATTTAATTAGCAGGTGTGATGGGTGAGAACACAGAATCTGTATTGAACGATCACAAACCCTGGATGCTTCACTCAAAGATATACCTTTTTCCATATGTCTCTCTCATTTGTGATTACATGATCAACAGTTGCCAAAGATTTAATTGCTTATTGAGAGACACTAAAATTCTTGGTGACTGCATGGATTTATACTCTGTTTTTCATAATACACCCGACCTGATAAGGAGCAGAAGCAGAAAAAAGAGACTTCATAATGTCATCTTCTCTAAGAAGAACCAATGTACTGACCAGGAATGATTGCCAATACAAAGCTATGTAATAGATTAGTTTGGCTCAGAAAATCACTGTATCTGGGTGGTCAGGGTAATGTTACACTGCAGTAGAAGTTTTTGCTTATATCATGAGAAATACAGAATAGTTCAATAATTTACAGACATATATTGGGGGGGTGTTAATTTTTTTTTTTCATTTACTGAGGTTTGTTTCTAATTATTGATCCACCGTATCTGGCTATATATCTTCTTTGCCTACCTGTCTGTCCATTTATTTTGTCTGATTTTTTCATTGTTTTTTGTAGGATTGCTTTGAATATAGAATCATGGTTAGACCTACACTAAATAACTACATGTATGGGTAATTTAAAGTAGGAAGCTCACAGGAATTAAAGAGTAACCTACCTTGGCCATATATGTTAGCTATGTCCACACGTTCATGCAGACAGTCAAAATCTGATCATATAATAACTTCCATCAAACTCGAAGTGAAACCTCTTTGAGCATCAAGTAAGCATAAGAACAAGCAAAATGAGAAGATAACCTGAGACAGTAGCAGTATGACGCAGGATTAGTACTCTGGATAATAATGAAGTGAGACCTTGCTCTCCATTCTGTGTAGCAGTAGCTATCTATCTCCTTTATGCAAAGTGTGCACAGAACAAAAGAAGAGACTTCTTTTTTTTCCTCATGGAAGGACAAATAGAAAGTCAGTGTCTCATGGTGTCATGGTTTAACCCCAGCTGGCAACTAAGCCCCACACAGCAGCTCACTCACTCCTCCCCGGTGGGATGGGGGAGAGAATTGGAAGGGTAAAAGTGAGAAAACTCGTGGGTTGAGATAAAGACAGTTTAACAGGTAAAGCAAAAGCTGCACGCAAGCAAAGCAAAAGAAGGAATTCATTCACTACTTCTCATCGGCAGGCAGGTGTTCAGCCATCTCCAGGAAAGCAGGGCTCTGTCATGTGTAATGGTTCCTTGGCCCCCCTTCCTTCTTCTTCCCCAGCTTTATATGCTGAGCATGACATCATATGGTATGGGGTATCCCTTGGTCAGTTGGGGTCAGCTGTCCCAGCTGTGTCCCCTCCCAGCTTCTTGTGCACCTGGCAGAGCACGGGAAGCTGAAAAAGTCCTTGACTAGTGCAAGCACTACTCAGCAACAACTAAACATCTCCGCATTATTAACACTGTTTTCAGGAAATATCCAAAACACAGCCCCATAATAGCTATTGTGAAGAAAATTGACTCTATCCCAGCCAAAAGCAGCACACATGGACATCTCCATGAAGACAGTACAACTTCTGCAAACATTGTTTTACCATCATTGCACCCAGTCAGGGCTTTCTGCTTCAGTTTTAGACACCAGCCTATATTAGAAGTGAATTATATTTCAGGTGTTTCATTAAGGCTCTATTTCACAATTTTGTGTGAAAAGTTACTTGTACCCTGATGTTAGCATTCCGTAACAATTCAGACATATTAAAAATTTAAAGTATTCTAAATTCAGGCATAGAAAAATTAATGGCAAAAGTCTTATTCTTTAGAATAGTCCCTCATACAATATAGCCTTATCCTGTAAATGTTGATTCCCAGAAAAACAGGACCTACCACTGAATGGAAAAAGATCCTTCTGGTTTTGGTTCCTGTTTAAGAAAGATAAGAAGCAGAAGAAAAATAGTCACATGAAGAGTGAAGACAGAAATTTGTAAACAGACAAGTCAGCTTAGCATTGCTTCTACCTAAATGGTCACGGGAAATTGCGTGATATATCTACACAAAAATTTGTAGGTAAATATTGGCTTTTTCTGCCAGTCCTGGAAGACAGTTGAAAGCCATCTAAGTGCAGTTAGCATGATGCTGAGTCCAGGTTAATCAGCCCTGCCATTGACTGTATTCGTGCTGTTTCTGGTTGGTGGAATATGGGCAGTGACACATTGTACCACGCAGACATATATGCAAGTGCTCTAAGTTCTACCTCTAGAAGACGCATTTTGGCCACAGCCTCAGATTTATGTGTTTAATTGTTCACTGAAATCACCTAAGTTTGTTTTCAAGATCCAGGTTCTGGTTTGATGGTGGAAGAGTCTTGGGTAAACTGACAGTGTCTAAGACCTTGAACTGAATAAACCAGAATATATTATGTATTTCTGATCAGAAATTTACTAATTCCTTCTGAAAGTACAACTTTAATTACTCTGAACTTTTTGAAACAAATATTCCATGGGCAGCTAGTAGTTAACATCCTCACAGAAATCAGGACTGATATGTGGGTTGAAGAAATGGCTAACTTCTAGATATATTCTCCTGTATCTATTTTTATTGACATGTCAGAGGAAGAGGCATAAGCAGATACGCAGGTGGCAGTCTTGTGATGACTATGAGAAATGCTAACAGAAAGTATCATGGGACTTTCTCTTTCAAAGCTCCTGTTTTTCAGAAGTCTTCTAGCATGTTGGAAGGATCAGAGATGGTGCTTAGACTACACCTATGTCATGACTTTTTAATAAGATGCAATGATTATTTTTATTCATATTTGTTTGGTTTCTGTGCACTCCTTCCACCTTGTACCACATCAAACATATTTGCTGAATAACTCCTTATCACCTTTAGTCTAAATAAATCTTTGTTCTTCTGTTGTAAACAAGGAGGCTCTGTGGTGAGTGTGTATGAAGTGATTTAGGCTAGGATATCTTAACTGTTCACCTGTGCAAGTAGTCTCTTATGAACATATACCCAGGACAAATTGGCTTAGGACAGCTCTAGTAATGATCATTTATGATTGAATATTTGCCTGTATTGTTAGGGTAGGACTTGCAGCAGAAGCCCTGGGTTATTTTAGGCAAATATTTTCTTCTCAGTACCTCAGTTCCACCTCTGTAAAACAAGGATGGAAATATCAATCTGACCCACATAGGGTTGCACAGTCTCAGAGATGCTCAGGTCCTAGGATAACAGGAGAGAAAATGTGAGTGGTCCTGGAAATATCCATGAATGAGAAAGTGGTTATAGTTTTAATATGAGAGCTCCACACTACCTAACTTCAACAACCTTATTTTAGGTAGCGAAGTTAGATGCTGGAGTCCCTAGATGCTCTATCTAGTCAATGGAGAAGAAAGCTGCCTCCAAAGGCCAGTTCAGAACACAGCATGAGTGAAGTTCCCACCCTGAACTGCCAGCAGGAGAAGTTGTTAATTATACATAAAAACTATTAAAATAACCTCCTAAGTTGTGGGCACTTTGCATTATGTACCTCAATCTACAAGTGAATATCCACCCTAGGGTTTTCCTACAATGTGGCTACTACACTAGTCTTCCCTCTTCCCCAAAGACTGCCTTATATTTGACACTTACAAGAGATTTGTAAGGCTGTGCAAAAACCAGGTACATGTGAAACCTACAGAGTTTTCACCAGCCATTTTGATTGGTCACGAAATTTTACATTGTTGATAACATGAAAAATATTTAAACTAACCTAAACAAGATAAATATCAGGAAAACGCAAGGAACCAGATAAAATATTTTTAGCACAGGAACATTTTGGGGCTCCCTGAGTTCTATTATGTATTTTCTAAAGTGTGGTATCTAAATTTCTTGCACTCGTTCAGTGCTTTCAGGAGGCTCTTGGTGATGCATGAGGGATTTCTGTGCATAGCTAAGATGAACACTGAGGGAAGAATAGAGCCCTTTAGTTCCCTCCTGTCTGTGTAAATCTTCAGATGTTCTGAGCTGCCTTTTGATACTCTTCAGAAGCGTAGCTGAAGCATGGTTGAGAATTTAAGTGTGATAATCCCATGTTGCTAGTAATATTATAAGTAATATTAAATGTCAAAAGATAACAAAAGAAAGACTGTCTTTTTTTATTTTTTTTCCAGGCAACAAAATAGAGAGTTATTCAAGTTCTTCAAAGCAGTAGCATATTTCACAGGTTGTGGTAGAAATCTGACTAACATCAGTGCTTTTCTTTTTTTTTTTTTTTTTGAATGCAGTCAGACTTAGCTGATTTGTACTTATTTTGTACATATGTCTGGGCAACCAAAGGAAGTAAGTGCTAACCAATCCCATAACATGTGCCTTGACAGAAAATATTATAGGTCACAGAATCCAAAGTTACTGACCACCCACTGTCTTGCATTTATTGTTAGGAAAACTCATAGGAAAGCTGCCACTCTCACCAAGTCTGTGCACAGAGACCCAGTAGTAGCTGTCACTCTTGGAGAAGTCGATTTGTATTGAAATTACAGAAAATACAAATAACAAATAAGTTTCTGGACCGCCAAATAATGGCCTACTTAGTGCACTTTATAAACTGTTTTTATCCACACTGAGTTTGAGTGAAATTCTGTGATGTGACAAAACGTTTATGAGCCATGTGGGGCTTTTAATCTCTTTTTTTTTAATGAATGCAGTGTTATTTGCACTAGTAGTGGGTGAGATGGTTGGAACAAGAGTTAATGCCAGCCAACCAGGTATCAGCAAGGAGACTGAGCAATGATGGTTGGAGTTATGGCTGGATTGAGCCTTGCACTTTTGGAAGGCATTTGACCTCCTTCTGAATTAAAAAATCTAGTAGAATGTAGCCAGAGGACAGACAAGGAGCTGGGTAAGAGACAAAGCTGATGAAATAAAGATCAGACCTTATTTACGTTGTGTCTAGAACTGAGTTCTCAGTTCAGTGTTTTCTTATTTTCTGGTCTACTTTGATATGTAATAAACCCCACGTCTTTTCAGAAGGTTGCTAAAAGCGTCCTGGCATGGCTTCCTGGTAGACGCTTTTTCAGGGCTTTGCAAGACTTCAGTTTGGATATAAATGCAGAAGGCCTGTCAAGCGCTAGGATCTAAAGTAGAACCAAGCGTCCCTCTTCCATCAAAAAGCTTATTGACCAGAAAATGATTTCAGGCTGACCAAAAATATTTATGAATACTGTTGGATTTGGCAAACCATTTTGGATAAACAAAACAAAAAAAAGGAAAATTTCTCTTTAGAAAAATCTGTTTCCTTTCAGTCTCTGCAAAAGAAAACATCTTAGTATTGCCAAATGACAGATTTGAAAATTCTCCTTAGAAACAGATTTTTAGGAAGGGCTTTGTAAAACCTCACACAGAACGAAATGTTTTGGCTGACCCACAGTGATTCTTCCCCTTCCCCCCTCTGGTCTCTTGAGCAAATTGACAATGTTTATTTCAAGCAGACCTGATATTTTTAATTTCTTTTTTTTTTTTTTTTCAACTTTTAAGATTTGAATAGTGTTAAATCAACTTAGATATATGTAGCTCTGCACTAAGATATCTCATAAACTCTTCCTGCTCTCAGTGTTTTATAATGGCTTTCCTGTTTTAGTGCTGGCACTGCTGACCCCTTGCAGCTTGCAGTAACAGGGTTAATTTTTTAGTTCAGGGCAAGAGGGAACTGTGTGACATGGCTCAAGCTGTAATCTCACCTACCTATGAGGCTTCCAGGTCTGCAGCATCACATTTGTCTAGGGCTGACTGGAAGTAAGCTGCGAATATCTAGAGCACAAATATACTGTTACTATTAAGACCCTAACCCAAATCCCAAAGCGGTGCACTTTGCTCCAATAACACACCACTTTTTTGCTATTTGACTGCAATATTTTCTAGATGCTTATCTCCTCTTTTCAACTAGTCACCTCAAGTGGTTGCAGAGATTCATTTTTCCATTTCAGACAAAGACCTGGTTTTGCCAACAAATTTTCTATGTGCTTTTAGGGTTCGTGAAGCACTGTTGGCTTTGCTTGCTGAGCATGTGGGTGTCAGGACTGTGGAAACAGGCTGGCTAGCAGGCGCTTTGGAACCGGGAAGGACAGGGATGCTGGTGAGGTATTCATGCTTGGGGCTGCTGTCAAGAACTGGTCAGAGCTGCACAGGGACTGGAAGGGCAAAAATGGGTTCAAAGTAATGAATCAATAAAGCAGCGATATAAATCACTCCAGAATCTGACAGCCTAGCCCACCTGAGCCAGAGAAACTCTTACCTTGTTTTTGACTATATCTCTTTATTATATTGGGAGGGGTTTGAACTTCTTGGTGACCTTACATGAGGTCTCCCTTATAAGTTATTAGACTAGCTGGCAAATCCTTGCAGGGAAACTGAGGCACAATAACTGCAGCATTGTGTCCTGCTAGCAGAGTTTACCCTCCAGGTACCAAATGTTGTACTTTTAAATGGTTGAGCTGGTGTAGATCATGGGTTGCTTTTTGCTAGAGGCTTCCAACAACGCAACAAATATGTTTAATCCAATATACGTACTACACATTCACTAGGTAGGGCCAAAACTGTCTGTCCATCTCTCTCTTAAACCATTGTGGTCTAAACATAATCAATGTTAAGCACCAATCTTCCTTATGTAAGAAGCTTGTTTCAAAACAGCACTATCTGTAGTGCTGGGACAGGACATAAAGGGGTTTACTGGGATATAATGCTGAATTTCTGAATTGTATCACTGGGGTCTTTGTGCTGACATCATTAGGAATTTGGCTGTTCCCTCATGCCATGAATATATGTAGAGACAGCATTGAAGCACAAAGGTGCAATGCTTTGTGTTTAATTTACATGTGTGATTAGCATGCCAACCAATAAGAACGCTATTAACTTTATTTGAGTGCATACAAGAAAGGGCAGGGATGCTAAATTCTGTAGTTATTTTCCAGATGTCACTTGATCTATCCAATTCAGCTTCTTCTCTGTAAGACTCTTCCCTGCATTCATGGGATTCAGCCTTTTCTGACTCCTTCCTCTGCTCATCCTGCATCTAAGGGAGGTAACAGTTATAGCAAACTCTCCTGCAATGTAGAGATGCTGAGCGAGCTTCCTGGTCTGTCAATATCATTGAGAGGAAGCTCGGTGCTGCCATCGATAGATTTCTGTATGTGGAAAGTCTTCTGATATGGAGCTAGCTTAGGTGTCCTTGCACTGTGTTGACCATTGCTTAGGCACAACCGTGAACTGTGAATCAAGGATTAGCACTCCCACCATATTGCTTGCCAGGACTGAATTTGAGTGCCTGAAGATATTTACCTTTTTTGGCATGTGTCATGGTTTAACCCCAGCTGGCAACTAAGCCCCACACAGCCGCTCGCTCACTCCCCCCCGGTGGAAGTGGGGAGAGAATCAGAAGGGTAAAAGTGAGAAAACTCGTGGGTTGAGATGAAGGCAGTTTAACAGGTAAAGCAAAAGCTGTGCACGCAAGCAAAGCAAAACAAGGAATTCATTCACTCCTTCCCATCGGCAGGCAGGTGTTCAGCCATCTCCAGGAAAGCAGGGCTCCATCACACATAACAGTGACTTGGGAAGACGAAACGCCATTGCTCCGAACGTCCCCCCCTTCCTCCTTCTTTCCCCAGCTTTTATTGCTGAGCTCAATGTCATATGGTATGGGATATCCCTTTGGTCAGTTGGGGTCAGCTGTCCCTGCTGTGTCCCCTCCCAAATTCTTGTGCACCCCCAGCCTTCTCGCTGGTGGGGTGGTGGGAGAAGCAGAAAAGGCCTTGGCTCTGTGTAAGCACTGCTCAGCAGTAACGAAAACATCCCTGTATTATCAACACTGTTTTTAGCACAAATCCAAACCATAGCCCCATACTAGCTACTATGAAGGAAATTAACTCTATCCCAGCCAAAACCAGCACAGTATGGTCACAAATGCAAGCAGGATGTCTACTAAGAACGTAAAATACATAGTGATAGTAACCTGAAAGAGATGGCTTATGCAATAACCCTCCCCCCAATTAATGTTGCACATCTCATATAATGAATCTCCTCTTCTGCTTTTCTCTGCAACTAAGCTTGAATTTCTAGAAAAAAAATCCCTGGTCAACCCTGCAGTGTCCTTTGTTCACTAAGAAAGTCTTTCTTTATCCTTTAAGCTATCAAGTTCCAGCTGCTCCCAGAGTTCATTCTTGTGTCAGGAGGGAATTACTTTAACACTTCCATAAAGAAATATTTGCTCACACAGCCTAGTTTACTGTTTAGTTTTGACTGTTGTTCAAGAGACATTGTCTCTTTGCCACCACTGGCTGTTTCTCTACGTCTTAAGCAGTCCACTTTGCTGCCCACCATGAGCCATCCTCTCCCAGCCAACGTGATCGTGTGTGATTTTCACACTCAGTACCCTGACTGCCAGAGTTGGATCATACCCTCATGACCCATATAAAATCTGTTATCAATTTTCTCTTGCTATGAAATATAAATTATTAACAGACCTTAAGCCTCTGCTACACTAACTATTTAAAGTCATGAATTTTTTTTCTTTAAACAGTAGAAGCAAAGACATTACAGCAATTATTTTTATTCCGCAATGTAAGTGGATTAGATTTATCACTGTTGGTTCAGGTCCCACAGTAAAGTAGGTTTATTTATTGTTAGCTTGGGTTAACAAAGGGAAGGAGGTGTCCAAAATCCTTCCACACACATCTGTTAGATTTGAACATGGGAGCTCTGGTGCTTGCTTTTATTCCTTTGCCTGCTTCATTGCTCTCCGCCTGGAGAGTAAGAATAGTGCTGGTGGGAGAGTACAACCACTCCTCACAGAGTGAATCATGTCAGGCAAGCACACAACTGAATATGTAGTTGTGTCCTAACATAAAAATAAATGTGAGTATAGATGCTACAGAGACATTTGCCAAAGCCTTTTTACCGGAGATATGCAAATGTGTGTGTCCTATTCCTCCTAAGAATTAACGAATGTGTTGGGCTCTTCAACAGTTTAACCAAAATGTATTTTTTCTACTTTTAGGATGATGGGTTGGGCTTGGGCGTCTGCTGCCACAGGAAAAGGAGAGGTAGGGGGATGGGACTGAGCCGGGATGCTGGGGGAAGACACTGCAGAATCGGATTTGCCATCCCTACTGCCGACAAACAGTTCAGGGTAATAACTGCTGTAGTTTCTGTTCCTTCTCCTCCTCCATGTAGCAATAGCTGACCTGACCACTCCTCAGGGGCATCAGTTGTCTGGCTGCCCAGGGGTCTGGCCCAGGCAGCAGAGGGAGGAGAGCCCCGGGCTGCTCTGCAGCCCCAGCAACTCCCTACGCCTTGAGCTGCTACATGGTGAATTATTCAGTTAGCTTCAGGGGGCTCCAATGGGTGCTGGTGGGTTCAGAAAGGCTGGGGAGATGGCAGCTGGAAGCAGTCAGACGTGCTGTTTCTACCTCTGTGCTACTGTATGCTCTCCTGATGGGGATCCCACAAGGTGATGCAGATCTCAGAGACTTTTGGCTGCGTAGATCCTGAAGGAGCTGAATGGCTGAACTAAAATTGGGTGTCTGCATTTTAGTTTGTTAGTCAAACACTTTTTTTGCAAAAGAAACAGGGTTTTCTCTGGAAGCCAGACCAAAGCCTGTCTGAGTAGTGCACTTATATTATGTTTAACTAGTTAGCCTTAGCAGTCTCATAGGATGTATTTCTAATTTCCTGCCCAAAATGTCTGTGTTGTGTTGTGGCATGTTTTTAAGGAGCAGATATTTTCACAGAAGATGCATTGGTGCTTCTACAATGAACGTACATCTGATTTGCAAAGTACCATGAGATCCTCCACATTCCTCATGGGAAATATTGTCTCTGGTTTGTATTTCTCTAAGGTTGGTGGATTCATTAAAAATCCTGGGAAGTTCTACATAATGATTTTGTAGCAATGACTGCTGGTTTTCATAACTTTTTAGTATGTCAGTTAATTCTTGCCTCGTGACAGGTCAGTTCTTTCACAATGGAGTTCTCCATCATTGGCTTGACATCCAAGCATTGACAGTCTGTTATTTAAAAACAAACAATGTCTAAGACACCATGTATAATTGTTTTCAAAAAGTCATATGGTCATTTTTCTGCAATCAAGAGATCCCACATATTTTGCCTATTGTAGGCACAAGAAATAATGATCAGGACAAAATTTCTGGGTTTTCATACAATAATGTTGTGTTCTTAAATTTTTTGTAACTGGGGAAAAACCCCACAGCTCTAGTTATCAGACCAACATCAGTTAACAAACAATCCAGTTTCAACTATGAACTATAATTCATGGATCAACAGGAACATAATGTTATGGTGAAGTATTGAAAAGCATTGTATGTGATCTGCTGGCTGTATTTAACACTACAGGTGAATTTAAATTTGAAAAAAAACCTTAATGTTTTACAACTATTTTCTATGGACAATGATTTGTCCTTTCTGTATGAAGCACTTTAATCTTAAGTGCAGCAAACACTTTACAAACCAGCTAGGGTACACAGCAATTTTACTGGGTAAGTTTACACGGAGACACTGAGGCACACCCAAATTGAAACCTGGATATGAAAGAGAGTCTCTGATGGAGCTCAGAACAGAGTCCCAGACTCCTCGTTCTCCATAGACAATACAAAATACTCGACTACAATCAGTTTTGCTGCCTTTAGTATGCATTCCATGTCCTCAAGATGGCATGGCATCTCTGATGCAAGAGCTTAAATCTTCCAAGCAAATATTTATGTAAGAAACATCAGCAGTTTAACTGTGATACTGAGACGAATAGTAGTTTGGGTTTCTCTTTCCTTAGAAAAAGACCAAGGACCAAACTCTTACCAGATTAAATAAAACCCCACTTTCTTCTTTGGATTTATGCTGTTGTCTGGGAAGAACTCAAGAGGGATTTGGCCTGTTTTCTGAATCATGAGCTTCTTTGAGGTTTACACATTGCTCCTATTCCACCCTCCTCTCAAAGTGGAAACTCAATTTCCGTGATGCCTTTCATCTTCCTGAACAAATAGCAGCCTCTTCTGTTGTCCTCTGTAGTTTTCCCACCTGACTTCTTTCTGTCTGGAGCAGCTGAGAAAACTAGATATGCCATTTCTGATTCAGCAAGGTCTCATTTGTACTGTGTGCACCCATTTCCCTTGGCTGTTTCATAAACAAAAACTTCCTTTGGCCTATCTTAATTTCTGGCTATATATATTAAAGACTTTAATTTTTCTTTCATATACAATAGCACATGCTTGTTATCCTTCACAGGACAATATTGTCTCTTAATCTGAAAGAGCTCATGTGCTCCATATCGGTGGTATTTTCAGTGTTTCCTCAATACCTGGAGATATCTTCCATGCAAACTTTGTAGCCAGCACATCCCTTTGGTGTGCTGCTCTTTAAGTTGCCGTTGTCTGCTGGGACACACAGAGGCCTCTTTCTGCTGCCACTCCATTTTCACACCCTTCTTTCTGTGACTTTGCAGCAAGAATTTCCATTTATTCTGCTGGGAGACTGGAGTCCTTACCACAACAGAGATTGCAAAGGTTGCTCTTTCAGCCCCAAACTCCACACAGACCCATGAGAAAAGTGATTCGGTTTATGTCTATGCCAAACAAGTACCGCACTTGAAGATGCAAATAATGAAACGCAGTGTCGAACTGCATAAGAACTTTCAGAGGTGGATGTTCACTAGTGCTGGAGGCTGGCTAGCCTAGGCTGCAGACTTGCTGTTGGCAGTGTTTCATTCTTCGGGTACCATGTGCTCTGCACTGAAGCTGAATGCACTCGAAGGGACAGCACTAGTGCCTGTGGCTTTATCTGTCCTGCTTTGGAGAAACTGAGACTTTCCATTAGTTTAGCCTCTCGTAACTAAGTCTAACCTCCAAAATCCCAAACCAAATGTATCAGAAAACTAACAGGGTGTCTGATCCATTTGTGATACTCACTCTGCCTTGTGGGTTCTGCCCTCTCCTCCCCGCTCTGCACAGTGCCAGGATTTAGAAAGTAAGCTCCCCAGGGGAGAGTATCCAGCTATCCAGAAGAGTGGCAAGAGGAGAAGAGAAGGGTCCTAATCCCATCTGGTCCTCTGACAGCACCAAAACATAATATTTTTTATATCACTCCTTGGCCATGAAAGACTCCAAAGCTTTTCAAGATAGATGTTATCTTGAGTTGAAATGCAAGAGTCCTGTGTTTTCTGCTTAAAGATCTTATCATCATCAAAATTATTACAAATTCTGATTTCTCTGTTAGTTTCTTGGGATTGTTAATAGAACAATATTTAAACTTAGTGTAACTTCTTTCACCTTTTAGGGGTCCCAAAAGCTCTACAAACAACATATGGGAATTGCAGAGTTGCAGTCATCTCCAGACTGAAATACAGCAATGATTTTGCATTGCTATATAAATTTTTAGAGAGAACATTATGAGAAATGTCATTTGCAGTAGAACTGCAAGGGGGACTTTGGTCTGCAAGATGTAAATTTCTGGTTGGAGTCTGACGAAGATAGCTGAGCAAATGGTCTCGTAAAGCAACAGTGTGGGATTGTCAGTGCTTCTGATCTCATTGCATCTTGTCCAGCAGCAATGTCCTCCAGCATCGTCCTGCTCTGTCTGCTCCGCTCTGACTCAGAAAGGAGAATGTCACCTACTGAGTCACCGGTGTCCTTGGGTTTCACTGGAAATTTTTAATGTGTGCGGAGAGACCAGAGTCAATCCCAATTGCTTTGTGAATGAGCCTAATGCAAGGTTTACTAGGCAGAAGCAGGACTGGATCATGTCTGCAAGGCTCCCTTTCTGAAGCAGACCTCTGCATCCTGAGCCAGTCTCGTCTCACCCTCCAGTTACCTTTTCTCTCAAGGATCTGCTTTGTCTGACCTGATCTACTCGCTTTAATTTAGGCAGTGTGGAACATGTTGCTGCTCAGCAACTTGCTGAAGGCTGTGATCTACTACGATTATTTCATTTCAGTGCCTCATCAGCTCCCGATGTGCTGGTTGATACATTGGTAATGTTTTTTGCATGCATTTATCTCTCCCAGGTGTCATGCGAATGTTATGGGAACTGCAGCTGGTTTGCAAACCAGGTAGCAGGGCTGAGGCTAGACCTCCCAAGCCGAGACGACTGCAAAGCAGGATTTAATCTTAGCCACAGGCTGCAACCGTGACTATTAGGTTAGATATCAAAAAGGTCAGTGCTTTTGAGATCAAGGCCTTGGCCAAATAGCAAGTTAGGGAACATGTGTGGTGAAAGATCTGAGGGAACGTAAGGACTTGTATACATTGGCTGCTTAAACCCGAGGCCACTATTGATTGTTAATGTAAATTCACTTGTATTATAGCTTTGCACAGGAAGTGTTATTTTTTAAAATACTAAATTCTAGTCATTTGGCCTAAAATCTCTCTTGTTGTCGGTGAATGCTAGATTCAGTGGATAATTACACTAATTTATTTTCAATAAATTTCAAATTAAAAGGATATACTGTGGAGAGACCTGATTGAAAATCTTGCTGTTCTGTTCCTCATTTGAAAACTTGTTTGCAATTAGTCAAGCTGTCAGACACCCAGGGAATATGTTTATTTATTTATTTTTACTGAAGGTGGGGGGGGAAGAAAAGCTATTTCTGTAACCGTGTGGGAAAGCCTCTAGTAATCCTTTTTGTGCGGGTGAGATTTCAGAATACAGGGATCATAGTTCACCATAAGATAGCTCTCATATTTTGCTTTAGTATGTTGCTTTCCAGTGGTACTAACGTCAATCACAGGCTATTTAATAGGTGCAAGTCCTAAAAAAAGAAATCAGATGCCTGAAATTAGACATAGGGTGTAATCTTTAAATCCTTTTTGCTCTTCTTCCCTCCCCAGAGCCATGAGTGTGGATTTTACTTTGCCTTCAACTTCTTGGGGCTCTCAGCTCCGGCTGACACCGAGCAGGGGCTTTGTGTCATACCACCGCCAGAGCAGCAGAGCAAGGTGCTGTGCTGCACTGCTCGCCTAATAGCCTCTTGGCCACGATACTTATCCAGAAAGTTAGAAACTGAGGTTCAACTTTTTTTTTCCAAAAAAGCACTCCAGCTGCCTGGCAGGTGTTTCCTCTAGGAAGGAAGCGCTCTCCCCACTCATCAGGGCTGCACTGGCTGCAGCGACCGGAGAGGGAATATTGTAAGGGTGAGCAGACTTTTCTACCTTGTTGGCAAGAAACTCACTTGGCGGGCAGAAGGGGTCATGCTACATTTCATTGCCTGTTGATACATAACCTCTTCCATGCAAAAATACAGATGCAGTTCTGGGAAGGGCACAGCATTCCCTCCTTTCCACCAGTGACTTAATCACAGAGGTACTGAACTGTTTTTCTCTCCCCCCTCCCCTTCTTTTTACTGAATTGTTTTTTCTCCTTTTTTCCCCTGTTCCTCCTCATACTATATCTTTGCCCCTGGCCTTGCTGAGGGATCACTTTATAGAAAGCTCTTGTATAGCAGTCTTGAGTAAAATTTAAGCTAGAATTTTTCAAAAGCACAAAAAACAGAGGGATGTTTTAGGCTATGGTCAAATAAACACTGCCCATGCTGGTTGAAATGTTATTGCCCTGTGCTATTTGCTCCTGCCCCTTAAAAGTCAGAAAAGACAGGGTGTAGTTTGAGGGGGTTCCCAATTCATTTGAAGCCAGCACAGTTAACTCGGACCAGCAATGCAAACTGTTCAAGCATGTAGGCTGCCTTATGGAGCACCGGATCCTGTATGAAGTTATGGTAAGGGATATCACTTGGTACAAGAAGCTTCTGTTCTGCAAATGAGATGAAAACATGTAAATAAACCAACATACAAGTGAAAAGAAGGGAGAGGGAAGATGGACTGACAAACTGCAGAATTCTTATGTGCGACAATCTAGAAAGCAGCAAATAGCAGAAAAGTCATGGGCTTTCACTGTCCTGATAACATTAATGAGAAAGTGCTGAGATAGCAATTGCAATGATTTTAAATTTTTGGCAATGTGGCCAAACATTATCTAATATTTAAGAAGCGGGCTATGTAAGCTTGCTTAGTCTTAGTGCTAGAAATGATTTTTTCCTACTGCATACCAACAGAAAAGCAGCTATAGAAACATTCTCTGGCAAAATCACCCCTCTGAAGGCAAGATATCTTTCTGAATTGCAGAATGAGCTCCTTAAAGTAAATGGGCCATTAGTGATTGAATTCAATCATCCAGACGATAGCTCTAGCTGGCACCGGGGCCGAGTGCAGAATGACAGATTTTACTCCACGTTGTGGGCAGTCATCAAGAGCTCTCCAGAGACAGAGTAAAAAGAGGAAGGTACTTGCTGGGTCAAACTGAGGGATGGCTGCATCATGCATAGGTACGTGCTAGACAGCTTGGATGCTAACGGGTGTGATGCTGCAGCAAGCATGCTGGCTTTCCTGCACACACCACAGCAGCCATGTGGAACCTGTGTACAAACTGGCAGTGGGGAGGAGAGGAAGAAGCAGTCTCCCATATTACTGCATTTTTGCTTTTATCTCAGCCCTCTTGGAGTCAGTCACCTCTGTGTGGGAAGTGACTGTACTGCTGGTGCTGGGGTCACAATGACCTGAGCTCTTCCTTCACGTCCTTGGTGCTTGGTCAATGAGCGCCTACAGCATCTCCTACAGCAGACCCACATGTCTTCCCTGTGACCTCCCTGTAGGAGACAGCTGCCCTCTTATTTCTGTCAGTTGATTCATTGACACAGGTGAAAAAAAAAAACAACCCAACAACAAACCCCACCTTTTCATATTATGGCTATTTTGTTTTTAAGCCAGACCACCTCACTCAGCTCCTTAGCCAGTGCAGACAGGCAGGACTGGAAGGACAGGAGGTACTGAGAGAGCGGCAGCAATCAGGGGGACCCGCGGAGAAACAAAGCAGCTCCAGGCAGTGCCCTCCTACCTCCAGGTTATTTCATCAGCCCCAGATCAGCAGCAGACAGTTTATTTCATCTACCTGGAGACATGTATTGATGTGTCTTGGGGGATGTGCCGCAGGAGGGGAGAAATTTGAGATAACTTACCTCTCTGACTGTTTCTGTGATAATGTGCTGCAGAATGAGGGTGGTGACTGATTAAAAAACCATGATAATTCAAGAGATCTGCTGGACATCTGCAAAAATTCACATGGTTATCTGTGTCTGAAGAGGGGCAGCTAACTTTACAAGGAGAGCATCAAATTAAAAACTGCTAGGAACCAAACCCACCTGCTACCTACATAGCAGACACACAGCACATGCAGACACTTGTTCTGCCTAAAGGGTAAACATAAGGCTCTCGTCTCTCAAAGGTGCGAATCTTAAAAGCGGTAACTTAGTGGAAGAGGTGCTGGGAAACCAACACGTAACTAGTGCTGGCGGCATCCTAAATTCACGGTTTATAGCTGTGATGCTAACATTGACATAGGTGGGCTATAAACATATTCGGAGCTTACCTTATTGTGTTGGTAACAGTTTCATGTTATCTGTTTTCTTCAGTTTGAACACACAAGCCAGCTGGCCTTCCTTAGTCCATTCCCATGTCTTTTCTAATTTGACAGGGAAGTGCTTCAATTAATTAAAAAATATGATTCAATGTAAAACATATTATTTTTCCTCTGTTGCTTGACAGTGTCCATTTAAATAGCCATAGGATTTGGGTCCAACAGATTTGCATAGAAAGCTCATGCAGGAAAAAGAATGAGCTGACCATAAAAAGCTACCATTGCACCACAAAACCCTTCAGGTTTTCTTTGTAGGCAACAAATTGCCCTGTGTGGACAATAACTGTTCCACAGATGTAGCTCTCCATTGTCTTCCACAGGCAGCCCCTCTTTGTAGGCACAATTCTAGGATAACATGCTGCAATAAAGACTGGTTTGGGCTTCCAGGTCTTTGATTGGAAGAAACTTGAAGGGTTGAGTTGGATCAATAGAGTCAGTTTTAATTAGGATGTAATAGTGAGTGTCAAAAGCTGCCAGACTCTGGCTCAAGCAGAATAAGAAAGGATTAGAAGCCAGCCTCAAAGGTGAGCAAAAGAGCGAGTCTACAGAAGATGGAGATTTTGAGGGAAGTGAGAACATCCCTGATAAGGTTTTGGAAAAGCCAAACAGCAGGAAAGTAGGCGGCACACGAACTGGGCACAAAAATGACAATAAGAATTTTTCCCAAGTTGTTCTGTAGATGCTGAGTATATTGCCAGTGCAATCAGCTGTACCTCAGTCCGGATCCTTTTCTTGGTATAGAGTGGCTGCCTTCAGGTTATATTCATCTAAGAAGACAGAAACATTAGATAGTGCCAAAACATGAACTGAATTTTGATAAGCATTTGCTTTTAAAAAGTTATACAGAATTTGATTGCAATCAGCAGCTCCGGGTATGCTCGTCGTTTTCAGATGCCTTCCATATGCTTTGATATTTGGCTGTAGGTACAGTCAGAATTTTAGTAAGTAATTTAGATGTTCGTACACAACTTTTCAGAGCTTGATTTTAGTCCATCTCCTTGATTAAAGCCCATGTATTTCACTATTCATTAACTCAGTTCTATAGTAATGGCAAAGCTTTGCCTTTTGGCATATTTCTCTGGCTATTGTGTGGCTTTTCTGATAGAAAATTCATCCAACTCTTTGTAAAATATACGTTGAAATATTAACTCATGTTTCATTTTTATCATGTTGAATCAGAATCTGTCACATGTGCACTTGGAATATTATTTCTTTTAACAAATATTTTCATTTCTTTTAATGATAAAGCTATTATTCTACATGGCAGTATTGGGACTTTATTTACTTAATATTCTATATCCCTTAAAGTTCTGCCAGAATAAAACCACACCTTTATTTGCCATTATAACTAAGTACTTGAAAACTAGATCAGAGTTTGGGTGCTTGCCCCTGATAAGAAAATAAATAGGTGATTATTATAATGAAGCAACAGGCAAACGCCTTCAAAGAGTTGGGAATTTTGTTATCTTACTTTACAAAATGGTAAGAGAAGTCAAGCAGCCTGGTGGTCTCCCAGCCAAATGGTTATCATATTATAACCACATGGGTCAAATTGTTTGCCTAATCACTTTATATTCAAACTTACATACAGAATAAAAATTTTCCAGTTCAGAGGAAAATGTAATATCTTAAATGTCTCAGAATAGTCTATATTTATCCCTTTTAGTGTAGTGTGTGTTTCATGATATATTTTGATATTTGTCTGTGGACAAGTATCTTTTTATAGCTGCAGTTATGCTGCCTTGAAGAAGTTCTTGCCCTTTAGCTTATTCTCAATACTCCTCATTCTCACTGCCACTCTTTTGGAGATGGCAACATCAAATCTGCTGGTGGAGCTACTTGTGAAACTCTATCCATTTCAGTTAAGATAAGTTGGGTTAACAAAGACCTAGTATTTAAACTGAGACAAGTCTAATAAGCTAGATTAGCTTGAAGGAAAGAAGCAAGGCAATTGTATTGCACATATCCATCTGTCCGTGTCTTCCCAAAAATTTCTGAATCCCTCAACCAGACCTGATGGAGAGCCTGAAGAATCAAGCTTTGTGAAATTTTGTGGCTAGATACTAATTAGTTTATATGCTCCCTTTTTTCTCTGCTGATTTGCAAGAAAAAGAAAAGTTTAACAGCATGTTTAAGTGAAATAGGAAGAACCTTTTAGGAGCATGTTTTCACATTTGGGGCGGGGGGGGGGCCAGAAAGGTAGTGAACCAAGTAATGGAAGAACAGCAAATAGAAAAGGCTCATCATAAGCTTAATTCAGTCGAATTACTCTCTGGTGCCAACAGTGAGCCAGAGACAGCAGTAACAGGTATAGGAATCTCAGATTCTGAGTAACAGGAGGAGGAGAAGGGGTATTATCATCCACCTTTGCAAAAGACAATAGGTTTTCTTCTCAGAAAAAAAAATATAGCAAAGGAAAAGTCAATAGAAGGAAAAGTAGCGTCAGTATGAATGCTTGAAGCAAGAGCTATATCCAGGAAGTTAACAATTTGCAATGCCTGACATTGCTTAAACTTTACAGAGAGGCTGCAGAAGCCTGCCTATGGGAGCTCACCACTGCACAAGGCCCTGGGGTACTTTCCAGCAATAATATGTTCTGAGTTTTTCCTCTGCTTTTTCAAACGAAAAGCATAGAGGGCAAAAAGGCAGCAAACAGCTGTTGTAGCATGGCAGATGATATTTATATTTTTTGATTCTGAATGATAATGGCAAAGGGCTAAATCCTGCCCTTTTTTACATCAGTGTCTAGAACGCATCAGAGTCGTCTCAGCATTATGAATAAAACTTAATTCTCCTCTTCCAAGTCAGCAAAATTTGTTTTGTGGTGTTAGCAAAACAGAGTAGAGGTCAGCACGGTTTAGGAGAGGAAGGGAAGAGGAGGCTGGGGAACCACAAGGCAGGGAGTGGCTGAATTTCAGAAGGGGAGCTAAGAAGGAAGAATTTAAGTTTGGGGTCTTTATCCTCTCTTACTCCCTCCTTGCTGCACACACACTTTCAAGATTCACAGTTCTGCACCATACCCTTCACTCCATCTGCCTATAGCCATACTTAAATCTGTCTCCTGGAAAAAACTCCATGTACCATCTACCCTGCCTCCATTCTCGCTGTCCAGCTGTCCCCAGCTCCCACCTAAGTATGGGAAAGGGACAGATCTGGGTTCACTCATGCTGTATAATAAGAAAAGGATGTGCTGCACCTGATAAACCTGGCTGAGCGATTGCTACTGCTGCAGAATTTCCTTGAAGGGTGGTGAATGTGACTTCCCACACTCCACCTGTAAGGGCAGCAGCAAGTCTAAGAAAGAGTTCGGGACTGGTCATTCAGGAGACTTATGGTGAAGGCAAAGTAGAGCTTGCTAAAACAGGGGATGGGATCACAAAGATAAAAAAAGCGGGAGGGGGAGATTTTATGCATTGTAAGATTGGTTAGTAATACAAATGCCTTGTGCCCCATGGGAGGATTTGGGGCATTTATTCATTCACTTTTTACATCCTAATATCATGGAAGTGTTCCTATTTGTAGTAGGAAATGTCTCAGTAAAATTAAAAATGTAAAGTTATTCACTAGTTTATTCACTAGACTAAAGATAATGGAGAACATTTAACCTGAAACTTCCCGAGCAAGAGAAATGAAGGTGGATAATTTTAAATGGACTTGCAAGAGGACAACTAGGGGAAGGCTGGGGTCATATGGTCAATTTTTCAGTTTGGGGATTGATGATTAAGAAAACCAAAAAAAACCCCTAACTAACAGGTGATGTGGGATACCTCATTCATTCAGAAGAACTCTGGAAGACCCAGAGTTAGACCTTGGAGGTCAAGCAAAGGAAATCACTCAGTTTCAGCTGACCTCCCACAATGCTCAAAACCCCATCATGTTGTACTTGTTCTGAGCTACTATTCTTACTTTACTGAGAAAGACTTACCAGAAGATATAGTGTCAAGTTGGATTATTTGGATCCAATTCACTTTTCTTAAATATAATAGTTGAAAGTGAGCAACAGTTTACTGTAAGCCATTGAATTAATTGAAATTTGAAACTTGAGCAGGCCATAACTGAAGGTAGATAAGCATGTATGCATAATTTCTCTTCTTTCCCTCCTGATCAATTCCCAACAAATCTACAAAAAGCAGCAAACATGTCATTAATGGGCTTTACCTTGCCTTGATATTCCCAGGCTGACATTTGGTTGGGCTTTCACCTATCTTGCTCTGTTTTGCCTATACGCTTGACATTGATTTGAGCCATTTTCAGTGAAGTATGGATTGAAACTTCTTGACAACTTTATGTTTTTTCTTATGCTTCTAAGTCAAAAATGTAGATGCATTTCTTAGATTAACATGAAGGCTGTTCACCCTCATCACATGTCCCTGAAGGGAGAAGTGGTAGCACAGTCCACACGGATGCCTGGAAATCTGGGTGAGAGTTTAGGATATGGGGTATGGGAAGGGACAGTCAGCGGGACCATTAGTTTTAGCTTCCAGGAGAGAGATGCAGACAAAGGATCTACACCTATAAATATGCTTATATGGTCCCAGCCAGAAGCAGTGCCTTGGCTTTGGAAAACTTAAAGCAGACAAGCAAACTGGACTAGAACCAACAGTAACCTCAGTACTACTCAAACTAGGGAAACCTAGCACTAAAAAAACGGGCAAAGCACAAGAAATCCAGTGGTCAGAGACAGGCCACTTACTTAACTGATTAATTATAAGGCATTTTAGGTTAGTTTCTTATAATTACTATGTCATTACATGTTACTATAATTTTGATATTACATTGTTTGAGATAATGTAATATTGGCATTGCAATGTGCATGTGCTCTATAAATCTTGAGACATTCATAAAGAGCTCACCCACATGAGGGGTCGGATGGGAGGTGTGGGCTAGGTGCTGAGTGAGGCCAGGATTCGCAGCCAGGGTGGGAGCTGTCGAGCCTGGTGGTACGGAAGGAGCAATGGGAGCGTGAAACCTGGGCTTGCCAGTGGAGGTACTGCAAGAACCACAAGCACAGGGAAACTATCGAGAAGGGGAAATGTATGCACAAACAGCTGCAGTAGAGCACACCACTGCAGGACTCTATGGGTGAAATTGTAGCTCTTTCTTTTGAAACCAGCGTGAAATTTGCCCTTGAATTCAATGTCCCTCTTCTTATCAATATGACTTTGTTTGCCTGCTAAAAGAGAAAAAGTGCTGTTGGGTTTTTGCTAAGTTTTGTATTTCTACTTTTCAAATCTTCAGTAAATTATAAAAACAAACAACAAAATTTTTAATTGAAAGCACATGAAGTTGCTGAGTGACTGGCTATACATCTATCACACCCTTTACAAAAGCTAAGCACTGAAATACAAAGAAATGAGTAGACGATATAATAAATACTTACACTTTGCCCATCATAAACAAATGCATTACTTCTATCAAGTGCAAAAACATTAATTCTCCATTGCAAAACAACTACTCTGTCTCATGACAAGTAGGCTTTTAATATACAATTTTCATTTTGCTATTTGATATTTTTAAGTGACAGCATTGATAAGGGAGCCTCCATTAATAAGCTTTGTTTAAATAATTTAATTCTTTCAGAATTATTTTGAATTTATAATTAACACAAAAACCTTGATAACAGAATGGGTCAGGTCCTTGGCAAGAACATGTAGAAGCCAGATGTTTCAACTGAGAACCATTTTTTATCACTTACACTTTCCTTTTTAACTAGAAGTTTTACAGGAATAAAAGAAGCTAATCTTGGAGTATTAGACAGTTTGTTTCAAGAGATTATTGAAATTTGCTCTGTTTTTCCTTTTGTCTGAGCTAAGAATTTCGATACCCAAGGTTATATCAAAACATGGCTGGCTGTCTTGAGTGTATGTCTGTAATGCCATGATTATCTGTAAGATCCCCCACATTTTTGTCTTATTTGTCTGACAAATCTCTCTCCTAACACAGGAAAAAGAAAATTATGCAAAATCTTAACTGTCACTTAAATCTAAATTTCTCATTTTTGTGGTTACTAACGGGAACAGAATGTTGTGTTGTTTGAACAAATCCCTGGAGACTGAGATAAAATACTTCCAAAAGGATATGAATTGTTCCTATTAATCTCAACGACATGTTAACTGTGATATAAAGTAAATTGGGTACTGCTGTTTAGCCTTTCTTACATAAGAACAAAGTTAAAAAGTGTCTATCAACTAAATTGATAGACATAAAATGAAAAATGAACAAACGAAGGACACAATTATGCCACTACCTGTGGAACTCATCTACACATGGCTTCAGTATACAAGAAGAGACTAAAGAACAAAAGAGGATTAAAAAATGAGGTACACTTATATAAAAATAAAGAGAAAATTCATCACTGACACAAATGTGAGACAGGAAAAAGTCACATAAATACCCAGTAGAAGGGCTTTACATTTTTTTTTCAAGTTCTTCTCATTCTTGAAGTATTAGCTAGGATCAATACAAGTTGCATAGATGAGAACACCTGTATATGAAAATTCAAACTATGTTTTTAAAGAGTAAGAGACCTAAGGGAAATGGAGGTTAACCTATCCCAGAATTTTGAGTCCCAAGGAATTCTGATGACAGCCTCTAAATACCAAAATTGCTCAACTAAAGGACGAAGTGTATTCACAGAATCAGAGAAGCTACTCTGTCTTTAAGGTGGAATTTGCTTTGCAAGCTTGACTACATAAATGTTGCCTAGAATGATTTCTAATTTTTAATGTTTCTCAAGAGTTTTTGATGAAAAGCTTGTTGACCTCATCAGCAAGAGAAAATCATAACAGCTTTTGCAATATTGGAAAACTAGAAAACTTTTGTGGAAACTAATGTGAAAACTTTCCAGGTTAAAAAAGGGATCTTCTTAATCTGCATAAATTATTAATTCAAACCTGATGACATAACAAACTTATCAAGGTAATGACCTCTTTCTGCATCTGTGAAGTCAAGGTCTGAATCCAGATCCTGTGTTTGGCACTGCTACTTAGGTAATAATCTATTAAATAAAACTTATAAAAATAAAGTTAACAATATAGTGAAGTAATTTGTTGAAATATTCTTCCCCCCCTTGAAGGGCTACACTTATGAATAGGTCTTTTTAGATGATGTACCCATTTGTGTCACATAAAAACATTTAACAAGGTGAATAAAAACAGTTCTGAGACCACAGGAAGCCCCTGATATCTCTGGCTTTCCAGAGCATAAGGAAGTTATAACCCTTTGTCCTTTACCCTTTTGATTGATATTTCATTAATGCAACAGGACTTGTATAGCAGTGTATTTTATGTTACAAGAGTATCATTTTGCATAATTTTAAATGACAGGAGAACATTACATCTTTGTGTCACATGTATTGAAATTTAGAGGACTTCTTGATTTTGTGAAGACTTCAGAGATAATGTAGAAGCAGGGAGATGGATGACAACATTGAGCTTGCTCACAGATAACTTTTGAGCACCCACCTTTAATCATGAAAATCAACATGCTGAATTAAGTGCCCAACTCCCCTAGATTAAGACAATTCAGTTCTCTGGGAGGTGACATACAACAGCTGAATATAAAGAGTTCCTTCAATTGAATGAGAGGCACCTCTACATCCAATGGGATTGGCAAAGAGGGGGGCTTCTGAATCTGGTTCCTGAACAAGTGCCTTAAATTTGTTTTTGGATGTGAGCATGCATGATGATCATTGACCTCTCATTTGTCTCATGTTCTGGTTACCACAAGTCAAAAAGTAGACACTCCAGTTATATTATGTTATTGCATATGATTTGAAAAACAGTCTCAGAACTTGCAGAATTCAAGGAGACTATGTAAGCCTGAAACCATTTTTAAAGGAAGAAAGAATTGGTTTTGAAGATCTGTCACAGAACCGAAACGTTTCACTCCACGGATCTATATACTGCATACAGTGCCTCGTGTTTCATGTTGATTATTTCTCCAGATGCTTTAACAACCCCCAGGATGTTAATAATTCCACCCTAGGATTCAAAGAGTTGGGATGAGATTTAATATTCCACCTTGCTCCTTTGAAATTGTTACTCTGATATTTCCTAGATTTGGTTGCATTTTCTTTTCCTCATTAACCCTTGGTATATACTGAAGTGTATTACTGGTACTGGCAATTCAGTGCCAGAGGATTCCCCATTGGCAAAACCACTCATCTAAAGCAAATCATAGAATCATAGAATCATTAAGGTTGGAAAAGACCTCTAAGATCATCAAGTCCAACCATCAACTAACACCACCATGACTCCTAAACTAGCCCCTGGAGTGCCACATCTACACCTTTTTTGAACGCCTCCAGGGTAGACGACTCCACCACCTCTCTGGGCAGCCTGTTCCAATGCCTAACCACTCTTTCAGTAAAGAAATTCTTCCTAATGTCCAATCTAAACCTCCCCTGACGCAACTTGAAGCCATTTCCTCTCGTCCTATCGCTAGTTTCTTGGGAGAAGAGTCCAGCACCCGCTTCCCTACAACCTCCCTTCAGGTAGTTGTAGAGAGCGATAAGGTCTCCCCTCAGCCTCCTCTTCTCCAGACTAAACAACCCCAGTTCTCTCAGCCGCTC
>WAAD01034595.1:72891-91268 GCA_013389945.1 Fregata magnificens | reverse complement strand
GAGGGAGGTTATCCTCCCCCTCTACTCCACCCTAGTGAGGCCACATCTGGAGTACTGTGTCCAGTTCTGGGCTCCCCAGTTCAAGAAGGACAAGGAACTACTGGAGGAAGTCCAGTGGAGAGCCACAAAGATAATGAGGGGACTGGAGCACCTCTCTTATGAGGAAAGGCTGAGAGACCTAGGTTTGTTTAGCCTGGAGAAGAGAAGACTGAGGGGGGATCTTATCAATGCTTACAAATATCTGAAGGGTGAGTGTCAAGTGGATGGGGCCAGACTCTTCTCAGTGGTGCCCAATGACAGGACAAGGGGCAATGGGCACAAATTAGAACACAGGAAGTTCCACCTGAACATGAGAAAAAACTTCTTTACTGTGAGGGTGACAGAGCAGTGGAACAGGCTGCCCAGAGAGGTTGTGGAGTCTCCTTCTCTGGAAATACTCAAAACCTGCCTGGACGCGGTCCTGTGCACCCTGCTGTAGGTGTACTTGCTCAAGCATGGGGGTTGGACAAGGTGATCTTCAGAGGTCCCTTCCAACCCCTACCATTCTGTGATTCTGTGATTCTGTGGTAAATGAGAGGAGTTCAAGAAACCAAAAGAGAGTAGGCTTTCAGAATAACAGTTGAAATGAGTTTTATTTAACAACTATATCATGTAACACAGTAAGTAAATAGAGAGTAATGCAGGATAGATTTGATATGGAAAATTGATATGCAACAGTGATACAAAATGTATACCAATAATGCCAATGTGAATACAGAAGAGAAGAAAAAGCAAAAAACTGAGAGGAAGATACTGAAGATCAAAGTTAAGATTATTTCCAAGAAACTAAGAAAGGAATTGCTCAGTTGAATGTTCACATAACTTGTGTTCAGCAACTAAATTTCAAGGGAAGGTTGAACAAGAAATGCTGAACCCCTTTTCGGTTATCTTGGTCAATAAAGAGAACTTCTCAATCTATACATATTAATTGGATACAATCAATCCATGTTATCTCAGCTGAGCAAAGGCAAAAATTATCTTTGTTGGCTACTTGCCAGCCAAGCTGCTTCTTTTTACCCAAAGAAAGTCCCACCTCATCTCTGTCTTGCACCTCTGACATTTCCTAATCCTATAACTTTCACTTAGCCTAATGCTAAATTGACATAAACTGCCTGTAATAGTAACTCACATACGTTAAACTACTATTCATATTCTTACCCTGTTATATCTCTCATGTTTATCATATGTGACGTCCTCTATTATCATAAATTAAATACTATACCTAGACGGACTAAAAGAGTTAGAATTAAAAGGTCTACACTGTTCCACAAAGAAGGTGCTAGGATTTAGGCTGGAGGGTATATAATAATAATAATAATAATAATAATAATAATAATAATAATAATAATAATAATAATTTCATCAAAGCTTTTACTACTTTTTTTGGCGGGGGGGTTCCCTTCTCACTGTAAATTGGTAGTTTGCAGGTGGAATTTTAATTTTTTACCACTGGCTCCTGTGGCACATTCTTCCTCCTTTTTTATTGAGGGTTTATGAGACATGTCAGAGCAGTTATCAGCAGGTTACAATAGCATCAAGGGNTAATAATAATAATTTCATCAAAGCTTTTACTACTTTTTTTGGCGGGGGGGTTCCCTTCTCACTGTAAATTGGTAGTTTGCAGGTGGAATTTTAATTTTTTACCACTGGCTCCTGTGGCACATTCTTCCTCCTTTTTTATTGAGGGTTTATGAGACATGTCAGAGCAGTTATCAGCAGGTTACAATAGCATCAAGGGGATTGTCTTTAATAGTTTCTATGAACCTTTTTTCTTTCAACCATTCTCCAACAAAATACAGGCTGAAAATAATATGAAAATGGCTCAAATAAACAGGATTACTTTGATAAAAAGGGTTATGAATATTATATCACATATGAAACTGTTAAGGGCTAATATTTCCAAAAATTCATTTTAGGGGCTTGGAGGAGGGAGCCTTTTTTTTCCCACTCTCCCCTCTCACTCTCTCTCTCTACCTGTTTATTTCCATTGTATCAGAGGAATTTGAATTTCCGTAGTTAAGGTTAAGTAGTGTTTTTCAGCCCATTTTCAAATCAGGGGATAAAATTCTGATTGTCTCTAGGCAATGTTGTGCTGGGGCGTGTGATTGCCAGAGTCTAAAGCAAAACTGTTGTGCCAATAAAGGAAAAATAACATAAACTGGAAAAAAAAAAGACCCTTAATTCCTATCCCCAAAAAGCTGCATAGCCACAGAAAAAAAATTATTGACATTTGCCAATCTAAATGTAACTTAATTTTATGTATTAATTTTATTATTTTATTTTAAATATTGCATGTATCCAGGAAACTGAGGCTGATGGAGGAAAAAACCATGCCGGTATTTTGGTATGAGAAAGCCTGTCTGAGTGGCAGAAGCAAGTGGGTCACGGGCAGGCAGAGTTCAATAAACAAAAGCATATGTGCCCTGCAGTGCCTCTTGCCTTTCCCTCAAGCAGAGTATGGCTAGCGAACCTTAGCGGTGCAGCACTGGGCCTGGGAGTGAGCACTTCTGACCTTTATCAGAGCAAAAAGCTGCTGACATTGGGGGACCTCGGAGGCTGCGAGGTGCCCTCTTGCACCTACTTCTGGCACTGCTGGCAAGGGGGAGGCGGTGGGGACCACGTGTGTCATCACAGCCTGTGCCCTGCAGGACGATGGGGAAGGAGCTGCAGTTTTCCCCTTCTCTCCAGGTCTGCTTCTGCTCTTCGGTGCCTTTTGGAAGGATTTGGCTGAATTTGTTTAAACAGTGACTTTCCTAAGAGAACTCCAGCTGGGAAGGAGGGAGGAGCGAAGGTGCCGGCATCACCTGTCTTCAGGCTCCTGTCCTTGGCTGTGACAAGCATTTCTGTACCTCTCCCGTGGCTACATTGCTGAAAGCTTTAAGACTGATGTATAAAACTGTGCTCTGCTACCACATATTATAGCACGTATACATATATGGATTTGTAATGTGCACAGGATCATGGTGGAGATGATTTAATGAACAAAATACCATGAGTAACGTACACGATAAATGCAATTTCTTCTGTAACTGCGATTTTTCACAAAAGTATGTGAGCATATTCATGCGTATACATCTAGTTAAACCAATACTGAGCCTTTATGGGCATATTTAAATGAATTTACGACCACTTCTTTTTTTCTTAATTCAGTTCTGAGTGAACATGAATTTTTGAAGGCAGAGAAATCACTGGATCCTCCAGTTTTCCATATAGCACAAGCCTGGGGACTTCAGCCAAAAATTCCCATATCCAGGCTAAAACTAGAGCATACCTTTGAGGAAGAGACCTTATTCAAAATTTTCAAGTGGTATAGATCCATTGTGTCCCTTGCTTAATTTCACTCTTACTGGGGGAGTCACATTTCCATTCTGGCATTACCCAGTTTACCCTTAGACACTCTCATTATGCCAAGCATGGTAGAAAACCCTCCTTCTCCCCAGTCTCTTACAGGTTTCAATTAAATCTCTGTAAAACAAGTATAAACCAGTTTATTTTAATTGGCATAAGTGTTTTAGTTGAAATTGGACTAATGGGTCTAGCTGATGGGTGTAGCTGAGTCCAAACAGCCTAGATTACCAGGCTTGCCTTGGTGATGTTTTTTCAGTGGTTCAGCAAGGTGCTGAGGACGCAGAGCTCAGCCTCGCATGCTGCTGGGGTAGTGGTGCCTAATGCCCTCCTGGGCTGTCTGCCTTAGCCTGCCCCAGCTGCACAGGGGTTTCGCTGGGGGTTGAGGAGAGGCACATGTCATTCCCCAGGCGCAGGCGGTGAATAAGCAGAGAAAGAGTTACTGAAGCTGAAGCACTGTAACTTATTAGCTGCCATAATTCGATTTACTATCTGAATTCTACTAAAGTCTCCCCTGGGAAAAAGTGTGTTTTTAACCAGGTTACCATCCTTGTGTAGACACGCGAATTGTAATTTAATACACATCAATTGCCTGATGTTAGGTTCCTCCCTTACAATTACTTAGACTGGATGAAATGTGTCCAAATGAATAATGCCTCATCTATATTGAGATTGTAATGCATTAAAAATATCTTTTATCTTGGCAAGGCAAAGGTTAACTTTAATTTATAAAATATTTTTTTTAACAAAGTGTGTGTATAGAAAAGACCTGTGCAGAGCAGTTCCTTGCCTATACAGACAGAAGAGTGTTTTTGTCAAATCTGCAGATAGCAAGAGTGAAATGTTACTACTGGAATGGTGTGAATGTTTTTTTATTCATAAAAAAATAACAACATCTAAAATGAAATGAAGCCTACAAATGAATGAATGAAAGAGTGCTAAGAACAAACACCTATGAACTGAGTTTTTTATGGCTCAGTCCCCAACTATTTTTAATTTTCTCCCTGCTGGAGATCGCATCCCCACAACAGAGGTGGCAGAAGGGATCGCGTGTCATCACTTCAGCTGCTGCAGGCAAAGTCTGGTGTGGTAGCTGAGATTCCTCTTCCCTCCCTGTGCAAGACAGGCTGCTTGCACTGGGCTGGCCGAGGCACTGACACGTCCTCCTTTGCTGCTTGCTCTGCTGCGGGAGAGGTAACCTCAGCAAAAGGTGAAACACACAGCTGGGGTAATAACTGCAGGAGCCACCAGAGTTCATCTGTTGGAAACCTTTCCTTCCTGCATGCTGAAAAGGGTTTTCTGCAAGGAAAGGATATTTTTTTCACTACATATTTACATTTGGAATTGTCCTGACATATAAAGCTAGTGAAATTACTAAATTAATTAACAAAATTTGGACTACTAACAAGGGGAACTACTTTTAGTTCCTGAACTCAAAACACTTAAAAAATATTTAGTCAATATTTACATTTCAGCTGATGTTTTGGTGACAGGGAACGTTGTGAAAAGTTCATCTAAGGCATAGCTTTAAAAATATAGCTCAGAGATGAGCTAAGTCCTCCCTGCTTCTATCACAAGTCAAATATATATGCTTTTTACAATTTGAACTCAGTTAAACACCTTCATCTTAAATATCATGATTAACAGTCAGGGATCCATCCTCTTCTGCATTCTTTGAAGAAGCAGATGGGCATAATTTAATTCCTGGCTTTTTCTGGCATTTTTCTTCAAACTTTATCTAATTCTTCATTTTAATGCTGTGTAAAAAACCTCAGTCTCACCTCAGAGCACTATTATTCTGACCATGATATTTGGACTACGACAAAAGCTTGTTTTATCTTCTCTTATTCCCTCTGATACCCTCTTCCTCCCTCCTCCCCCTTAGCCCTGAGCTGCTTCACTGCCCCTGCCCCGCTCCAGATCCCCGAGCTTTTCTAGTCTTGTTGCTAGTATTTCTCTTGCACTTTTGAATCCTCTCAACGTGTGGTCCTTGAAATCCAACTCGTCCCATGTTCAGTGTCTCCCACCTTAGGCTGAACACTGCTCCTCTCCCACAGGTAGGGCCTGGGGAGGATAACAGTACAATCCAACAAAGAAAAGTTTGTAATTCCTAACTTTCGGCTGTCCCGGCCCATGTCAACCTGCCCATCTCGCCCCGGCGGTGTTGTGCTGCTTTGGCTCACTGCCACGTGGCACCCGGGCTTGCTGCCCGCTGGCTAGAACTGCCTGCGGTGGTGGGCAGGCTCTGCCCAGTGCAGCGGTGGGACACATGGAACAATGCCCTTGGGGGCAGCGTGGCAGCGCAGGCAACGGCAGCGCTGCTAAATGCCTGCTTTCCACCAGCCAGGGAAAGGAGGGAGGCATTAGGGTGTGCAGTGGGGAGGGAGGGGGGCAGTTTGCTCTCTGATAGATGTGATATGCTTTCAGAATATTTATAAGCTTTGTTTGCGCTTTCTTTTGTTATTTTGGAAATAACTGAACATCTGTATATTTTCTTGTCTTCCAATTCATATGCAGATGTACGTACAGCAGAGAGGTTGAATGCTGATAAAATCTGAAAAACTGGAATCATTCATTGAAGCTCAAGATATTTGTTAATGGTGTCAGCACTTTGACATTTTTCTCTTTCCAGGGTGTTGATTCACATTTTAATATATAAGTAGGGATGTGGCAGGTAATGGAGGGATAGAGGAGGTTTCCCACCTCAGGGGGTGCAGGCTGCCTTCTGCGGGGCTGGATTTTTCAAAGGTGCTGAGCACTCCTCTTCTAAAAATTATAATCCTCTTCAGATGTCTCAAAATCAAAGGGCCACTGAAGGAACTATAGGCTATTAATTTGACTCAGTTTTTAATTAGGTGAAATTGCACTTTAGCCTTTTCCAGCCTGTGAGACGTTTTACTGTTTCTTTTGCATGTCTCTCAGTCTAAATGGCAAGTGTCTGGTGTCACTGCTACCAACTGGAATGAGAACGACTTCTGGCAGCAATTTGCCAGTCCCTGAGGACTTGCGACATTTCCATGTCATCCTCCTTGTCAGAGGAGTATAGCGTTAATGGCATAGATCTTCCCTCTGAGTCAGCGCAGTGGCTGGCGCTAGTTAATACAAGAGAAGGTATCAAAGTCACCTGATGGAATAATTTATTCAAAAAGAAAATTTCTTCTTAACTCCCATCAGCAAGCCTGAAATGGTGGCACCCGTACCCCTCTGTGACTGAGGGACAGAGAGGGGTGGCCTGTGTGCCCACTCTGCAGCAGGGGCAGTCCCCCTTTCTCCCTCCAGGCTTGTGCTCCGTCTCCTTCTGTGGGAAGCCTGGGTGCTGGGGAGGGGGTGGCCTCCAGGCCTCCACAGGGACTCACAGCGGATGGCAGCAAGGAGTGCTGTAATTCCCCTTCCTGAGACAGCTGTAAATAATGTTGGATGCGGTTAATCCCTTCAAGCCTGATGATGATTTTGGGACAGTGAGTTCCACAAGTTCACCCGTGATGCACGGGAGCAGGGAGAGTAAATGTTTGTTACCAGCTTTAACTTACTTTTCAGCTCTAGGTGGTCTGTCCCCATGTTTCTCACCACCGTCAGGGTCACCTAGACCTCTTTGTTTGCCACTCATCTTGGGATGCTTTCTGGTTTTCCTAAATGTTTTCCATGTTGCACAAATAGTAGCGCTGTACTTAATACCTACCTTTTTATACAGGTTGTTTTTAACATCTTCCAAAACTACTTTCTTAATCGCAAGGAAAGCTAACATTATTTCTCTGCCTTGTTTTAACCTCTGCAGTCCCCTTTTCACCCAGCCATTGGTGGACCTTTTACATCAGGAGACTGAGCTAATCCAGCATGTTACTTGGCTCTCGATCAATTCCCGACGACCAGTATACTTCCCTGTTTGTAGTGCCACACTTCTGTCAGTGCTAGATTTTATCTGCCACTGTGCTTCCCATTTGTCTACTGGTGGGATTCTTTACAGGCACTTCCAGCCTCTATTATCCTCAGAGCTTTGTGTCAAATGCAAATATTGTTGTTAATTGCTATTTGCATTACAATAGCGATTACATCTAGCTGTTCTTTAATTCCTGATTTATTTATGAATATTTTCAACACTGACTTAGCATAGAGGCTTTGCCAAGGTGAAAATTGACTATTTGTTTTGTTACTTTGCCAGTGTCTAATCCGTAGCAGTTCTTTGCTGCTTGCCCAATGACTACGCAATTTTCTTATTAGTCTCTATGAGGGATTTGTTGAAGGCTTGAAATTCCCAGTACAAGGGAAGGGACTACATTAATTCATTCACTCTCCTGTTGACACGTACAAGAATTGGATCTGTGGAGGCATGGCTTATCTTATTTTAGCTAGCCTAATTAATTTCATCATACATCGTTTGTCAAGGTGTGTGCTCATTAAGTTATGTTTGCTCAGCATCTGCTCCTTGGAACCACAGTCCACACCTTGCTGCCTTCATTAGGTGTGAAAAGGGTAAAGTATCTACAAGTGTCCATATATATCTGCACTTGCATATTGACTGAAATTCCTATTCTGGTCTAAATCCTCATGTGGACACTCTTAGCACTTAAGAATAATTATATTGAAGTAAGTATTATGGAAGAGACTTTAAAGCACTTTTGTCCCAGGGGCTTTTCTACATGAGAAAGTCATATAGGTAGGACAAGAGTTTAAAATTAGTTTATTCTATAGACACAAGGCTGCCTCCAGTCACTTCAGTTTACCACTTGGGAAGCGATTTTCAAGCTATCTGAAAAGGTTCAAAATACTCATTCCAGGTAACTGTGCCCATGCAGGAGAGTTAGACCAGAAGAACTAACAGTTAACTGTACCAGTATAATTAACTGTATTGGCACTGAAAAAACTTCCTGTAAGGACAAATCCTAAATTTTATGCTACGAAAAAAAAATAATCAAGACATCTAAGTGTCTAGGCTTGTATTGTTAACTGGTATTTAAGATAATCTGATAAGGTAAAAGAAATTTTGAGACTAAAATCTCCAAATATTTTAAAGGGAGCATTCTGCCAATACAAGTTTGCCTTTGTCTTTGGGCGAAGGCTGATATCCACTTTTGGCTCCAATCCGTATTAATTCCTCCAGCTGGTAAAGGCTACTGAAATGGGATCTTTGTGCATCTGTCCTTTTCCTAGTATTAAGCAATTCTTCTGACATTTGTAGTTTGCTGATAGACTGCAGAGAAGCCAGATGCTTTATGGCTTTTCTACATTGCTATTGTCAGATTCTTACAACTGAGTGAATACAGTGTGAGAGCATAAAAACGAAAGTCTGTATTATGCGTTTGCCTGTGCTAAATTAGATCTTGGGTCTCCAGAAAGAGGCAGAAATTCTAGATGTTGCATGTCTGGGCTGAGACCATGTGTTTCATTCAAAATTCACTGAGAGAAATAGTAATGAAGTGCTTTGAATTTGTTAGGGGTGTTTCTGCATTTTCTATGATATTTTCAGACAGAGTGCCATGGCGAGGCCATTTATACCACCCTCTTCCATAAAGATGCAGTGCTACAACAACTGTGAGCTTTCCATACTTTGCAAAGCAGAAACCAACAGCAGCAGACAGGGCTCCGCTTTGCAATGGCTTTTGTGGTTGTGAAACTAAAGGAACTTGAATTTAAACCTTCTGCGAATGACTTTCCCAGAGGTACTGTATTCCAGTAAAATCCACTGCGCTATTTTTTCATAGGATGTGTAATCAAATATAAAGAGATCTATGATAATTTAAAAGTTCTCATGTGCTCAAAAGCGGGGAGGAAGCATGTTGGAGCTCCTGAGAATGTCAACGAGTGACCCCACCACTGAATAGCTGTTATTTGATGATGTGCTTTGGAGAAGCCAGATAATCTATGTCCTTTCTACCCCACACTGTTGTTCTGCTTTACACACCTTCTGGCTCTCTCTCAAGTCTCACAATGACATATACAACCCACAGAACTTAGGGTAAAATCTGCCACGCATCCATCAGCTCTGAGGGAAGAAACTTACTAGCTTGGGGTTTGTTTGCTTTTTCTTTTTTTTTCTTTTTCTTTTCTTTTTTTTTTTTTTTTTTTAAATAGAGGAACTATTAAACTAAGCGCTCTGTGGTAGCTTAATCCCACCGTAGTAAGGACATGTGATATCCCACCTATCCCCACTCTTTTTAATCCTTATATTGTCTGACATGCACTTGCTCATGTCAGACAATGTTCTCCCCAAGTATGAGGGAGAATATAGACTATACATTGCCCTTCTTCCTAATGTTCTTCCCTATTGTCAGTTTTCTTCCACTCTTACTTCTCCCTCAAGGGTTTAACGACATTACAAGTTTTTTCCTGTACACTAAGTCCTTTCTGAAGACCAGCTTCTCTGTCCCAATATTTACTTCTGTCATTGCATAGGCCTTCAGCTGTTCGATATCCCTGGGAATGACACCTTCTGCTACTATATAAAAGAAAAAAATAAGTGGTGCTCTGGTGGCTCACCTGTCATTATGACTTTGACAAAGAAAACTGCAAATCAAAGAGATTTTAGTACTTGGATTGGCTATGGTAGGGAATAAGCAGGTATTGGGGCATTATATTTGGGGAGTAATTTGGACTTCTCACTGTTTGTTACAAGTAGAGTGAAGGAAAAGCATGAAACTGTGTACAGTTGCCCACTTGCTTGCCCACCTGCACGGCATACACCTGCCAAAGCAGGGGAGAATGCTGCCATTCCACTTCTTCACCTGTTAAGGTGCTGGTGATGTGGGGCTACAGCTAATTAAGAAATTCTTGCAGAACAGCTTTTTTGACAGACAGTGCTGATTCAACAAAGTTGGAAGGTTTCACAAGGGATATTTATATATGTATCTCTAACCCAGTCTCACAGGAAGTTATTAAAATGTTTGGTTTTAAAAGGTCAGTGCATTCTGTCTTTGATACAATTTATAATATAGAAATTGAAACAGTAAAGCAGAAGCAAATATTCTTATCTTTTATGACAAACCTTTTTTTAATTTTTTTTTTTTACAAAATATTGCCTCTTCTCCTTGTTTTCCAATGTCAGAGTATCCAGGCTTTCTCCAAGCCCAGACAGGTCAGTTTTAGCAAGCTCTTTTGGTGGCATTATCCAACCGTCTGACTTCTGTACAAGTTTCTATGCCTTTGTGAGAATAAGGGAAAGATATATACACACGTATACACTTATGCTCGCTAAGACATTATGTGTGTCATTAACTCTGTTCTTGGAAAGATTACTCTAATTCAATTTATAAAACCTATTCTTTTACGATTTTCTTTACCTCCAAGAGTACATACCTTCCTTGGAAATTGTGTCGTTCTTATCCACAAGCTCTTTTCATTCTTTGTTTTTTAAGTCTCTTCAAGATGTTAAATGTGTGATACTAATATTTGTCATAAAAAGTTGCAAACCAGGCCCTTTTGAAGTATTAAAATACACTAAAACCTGACAAGACTTCCATCACAAATTGCAAGACTGAGTGACTATGCAGAGAATTGTCAAATTATAACATTTTATTTGAACCAAATTGTATTTTACCATACCAAAAATAGTCTTGTAAACATACAGTTAACAGAAAAATGAAATAGATTACATTAATTGCCTTTGACAAAAGCTCTCAAGTAAATGGAATTTATTGAAATTGTTGACACTAAGAAAAGAACTTTTACAGTGATAATTTCTTTAATGCTTCCTTTGAAGCCACTTGCAGAGTATAGTGACTGCAAACACGCATTTATGGCTGGTTTCATCCAAGTCATTGTTATTACTGAAGTGGGAGCTATTTTCTAAATAAAGTCTACATTATCTGTGTATCACAGGTCCTTCCGGATGTTCAGAGCCAGAAGGAACCAATAAGATCTGCATTGTACAAGTCCTACAATGTCACAGATTAACTTCTGCAGCTGTGTGGCACACCAGGACCACTCGTCTGCCACCCTGAGCTGCTCCATTGCTCCCTTTCACTAAAGGGACTTCAGGTGCAAACTGAGAATAAGGCCAGGCCACGTTGCTAATTTTGTAGGCTTGTTTCCAAACAGTCTTCTCCCAAGAGAGCATTGCTTGCTTTCCCGTGCCATGGGGAGACATGTGTCTGCCCCCAGAGCGGGCACCTGGACTGGTGGGTACAGGCTGGCGTGTGACCGGGGTGTGCCTGTGCGTTGGGGCACGTGGCTGGGGCTGGCATCTATGCCTCTTTTCTATGGCAGGCCTGACTTGACAAACAGGCAGTTAAAAAAAGGAGTTTGCGAATCTTGGCATTGGTAAATCATCCAAATTTGGCCATTCATCTTTTAACAGATATGTATTTTATTATTCTGTAGGAAAACTCTGTCAGGCAACTGAGACATTTTCACCAAAGAAAAGCAGCCTGCTGTATATTTTCTTTTACTTTATCCTTGGAATTCAGCTGGCATTATATAACAATATATTTATATTTCTCTGCTTTTATTTCTTTGTTTCCAGTTCTGGAAAGTGTCCTTACATAGCAAACTACTTGAGAAAAGGCCTCTTACAGCCCTTCATTAGGACAAAGATACTGGTATATTTGTACAGTTGCAGTGAGATTTGGATGCCTGTACCTTGTACAATTAGCAAAGTCACATCCTCGAAAAGAAATTAGCTATACCAGTGGAAAGGAGGGATAGTCGTGTCAATACCAGGAACAACTGCCAGCATAGCTGTTTCAGTCAAACACCCTAGCTCTGTCAGCACAGGTTTGTCAATGGATATCTGCAGCAGGCACTTCTCACTGACCACTGTCAGTCATGGAAGGCACGTGGTGAATGGCCTTCCCACTTTGCCGGGAGAAATGGACTTAAGAATATGTACGGTGCTTTTCTGAATTATGGTCTCTGCTTTTAAATATATATAAATGAGCTGTTTAACAAGGGAATTTGCATTCTGCAGCCCTCAACTGGAGCCCTGTCTTTAAATTCAAGGTGCTATCCCTAGAACAAGCAACATTTTTCTTTCTTGATTGCACCTACCTGGTGTTCCTGCAGGCACATTTCTGAATACTAGACATTGCGATTTGCGTACCTATTTTAACTCTTTCAAATTGTGTCTTTACAACAATAAAATGACAGAATTTGTCATCCCAAATGACACTTTGTTTCTGGGGGGGGTCAGGGCTTTGTGGCTTTTGTTTGAAATAGCACAAGAGTTACAGCTAAGGGCAGGGGATGAAAAATGATTGGATATCTTACAATCAGCATCAGGAGCCTCCGCAAGGGAACAAGAGCAATAATAGCAAACACGTTCATCTGTGAACTCCATAGGATATCATTAAACACTGCTTTTCTACGTCTTTAAACAAATACTTAATATTCTGTTTTCAGTTAAGCAAAAACAACATTTAGGAATCACCATGTTACACTGTATCAGCATAAGTTTGTCTAATAGATTATTATGTCCCTGACAGCAGTCAATACTGGCTGTTTCAGAAGAAGCTACAAGAAACACATTAATGATCAATTATGGAAGAATCTATCCTTTAGGCAGCAATTCACAATTTTTATATGCTAGTCACTTTTAGCAACAGTACCATACCACTATGTGCAGATATGAATAATGGGATTGCTGCCTTCCCTTATGAACATTCTTTGAGCAGTCTAAAGGTTTAAAAGTCAAAGTGGTCCCTGATTAAATAAATTATGATCAGTTGGGGCATTTTCTACTTTTCAGGGGGTGGTAAAGTGAAGGGGGCTTCACGGCTATTGAGTAAATGATACTTGAGAGTTCCCTTCCTGTATCTTGAGAGAGCCTGAAACAATCATTCTGCCATTATATTATTTAGGACCCTGAAGAACACCTCAGAGATGTGTGTCTTGCTCCCATCTTCACCAGCCCCTGTTCATTTTTGAGGCCTTTGCAGACAGAAGGTTGCGCTCCTCACTTTCAGAAATCTTGCAGGATGAGATGCTTCTTCCAGTCCCCGAGTTCCATGTTTTGTGGGTTTGCGTCTCTGCATTGTACATGATTAAACAGAAATCTTGTAATTGTAAAAGTGTGAGTTAATACTCCTTGATAATTTCTATTTGGAACCATGGCCATTTGTCCGAACCTAACAAACCCTTTTATCATCCTTGACTTCTGATCAGGGCAGATCATTTTTAGATCAAGATTAGGGCACTTTTTAACCTACTGAATAAGAGTCTATGCCTAGTTTTATTTTGCAGGGGTTTTTAAATTCTACTTTTTTTAGATTTTTGAGCTGACTCAGATTGATTTTGTGGGAATGGTAAAGAGATCATGTAGTAAATTTTTCAGATTTAAACACATTTCAAGATGGGAAGAATGTAGAAGAAATAGTATTTTTCAATGGTTTTCATGTGTCCCTTGCTGGAGTATCTTGCTAAGAAATAACGAGGAGCTCAGTTGCTCTGAGGGGTTTTGCATGTCTGAAAAATCTTGAGCTCTGACAGGGAAGGGAGAGAAGAGGAATAGAAAGATTGGTATTACATCCTAGTGACTTTCCATCCTCTAGGGATAGTGTCTGACATGAGTTAGATCTTTTAGATCAAATAACCTTTACTCATTTGCTTCTGGTTTTGGGACATTTTTTATCATCATATGGTCTTAGTGCTGCACTTCTGTGTTGAAAAAGCGGTTCTGAGTCATTGCATCCACTACTGGAAATCGAACCAAAAAAACGTCCCATTCATGCACTAAATTCCGTGGGGTTTGCTGCAGAGACATAGTTGGCAGGGCAGTCCGCTGCAGCTGGGGATGGGGCTGTGAGTCAGGGATCTGCAGGACTTAACCTCAGGGGGACAGAACAGTTCATCTGCCACTCAGGAAAGCACATGTGAGACAGGCAGGGACTGAGGAGACATCTGATGTGCAGCTAACCCAGTAACGGTGACAGCACTGAAAAAGCAAATCTGATTATTATAATCTTTGTGTCTCTTCTGAATACTATCCGAGTTGCTAGTCTACATATAAAAAAGCAAAATGCCATGCAAGTCCCCTGTGTATTGTTCTTTTCCCTATTGTGCTTAATGACTGATCAGTTATATAAAATAGGTACAACTCTTTGATAATGCTTATGTAAGTACCTGTTTAGTAATCCTTCTCTGAACGTCACGTTTTAACTGGTAGAATTTATTAACATTTATATTACTGTAGAGCTGAGAGACATCAGCTAGGTTATAGCTATGTTGCGCTAGGTACTTTAAAAAGAGAGACTATCAGGCTGCCACATGAATCCTCGCTCCATATATTTATTTTATGAAATGTATCTTCTATATTTGCATTAATGGGAGGTGACAGAACATTGCAAAATTGACCAGCAATTTACAGCCTCTTTATTTTTTAATTAAAAACATAAATATGCTTCTATGTAGCAAAGGGAATTTTGCTAAAATTAATTCAGAATTACTTAACAAGCTTCCTTCCTTCCACCCACAGCTATAGGGGAATTTTCCATAAAGATATAGAAATAATTTGGCTTTTAAAAAATATCAAGGAATGAGTGAAGAGATAATCACAAGTTCTTATCATTGCAGGCTAATATAGCAGCAGGTGAAAGATTAACTTTCAGTGATACATAAATAATGACTCAAACCTCACAAATAATGCCTTTGTCAGTTATCAAGGAATAAAACATCATTTTAACAATCAAATGTAGACTGAATCCTTGGGACTATCATCTGCTCACTATCCTATGTGAATAGGAATAAAATTGGGCTTATTTTGTCCTTCTTAGCAGGACTAGCATTATAGCATACTAGTACTTTGTATTTGCAGATGGCATGTTTAAGTACTTTCCTTTTAACCTATCCTTAATCCAAGGATGGGCATAATAAATGGACATAAATAACCTAGAGTGGGTGGCAAGGCTACAGAGGGAATAAAGTAAACATTTATAATTATACTCATTTTTTAAGCTACACCAGTTTTCTAGGAGTTCTTGGCAATGTATATTAAAGCTAGATTAAATCTTACAAACAGTGAAGTATTAGGTAGAGTTTGACATAGATTTGACACAAATAAGAGAATTGTTCTCACCATTAGCATTTCCTTTATTCATCCCATGAGATAATGACCCTAATGTTTGTTCAGACATGTATGCAAGATATAAATCTTGAATTTTTGTCTTTAATTATAAACCTCTTTAAGATTAACCCTTGCAGATGTTCCAGGTTATAATTCTAGGGTGTATAAACTTCAGCCTTTGCAACAAGTCTACCATTTCAGTGCCAACATTAGTGAAAAACAAATAGTTTGTAATCTGAAAAAGAAATTGTCTTGTAATGACAGAAGGGATTCCCAGTGACAGCAGTCAAAACTCAATGCTGCCTTTACAAAAAAACCCTAAACGTTGCCATTTCTAAGTCCTGTGCCTCACTCCAGCTGCCCATGAGACAGCTTTCGAATCTACCACCTGATTTCAGCGACATTTGGAAGGAGAATAGAACTGTCAAACATAATAGATGACTGGATAAAATTGAAGAGCCCTATTATTGCTCCCAATCTGCAACATGAGTTCAGCACCTATTAGACATCAGAAAATGATCATGGGATCTTAACATTGGGCTCCACAAAGCGATAGGAGACCAGGATTCAGTAGCTCCACTGCTCTTAGAACTAGTTATCAATAAGGATGAAACTGAAGTTACTACATGTGTGGTGGGAGCAAAATTCAAAGAGCTGAATTCGCTCAGTGTTCTGAAAGAGCTGATGCACAGTCAGAAGTGGGATTGTTCGTGATCCAGCCTGTAAAAGATTTTTAAGCAGGGTATGATTCTATGAGGGGTTTGAAGAACAGCAAACGTAGCCCTTACATTTAGGCAGACAGAAAAAGTGATCTAAGAGAGACAGGCATTTTTGTCTGAGTTCAAGGAAGGAAAAATTGAAGACATGGTGGTGAGTGGAAGGTAAAGAGGCAAAAAGGTTTACTAAAGATAAATTTGGACAGACCAGTCTGCTATCTACCCCTGGCAAAGCAGCTTATTTTTAGACACAGAAAATGCAGTTGATCTAATCTACCACACTTCACCTGAAGGACTCCTTGATACAGGATGTTGTTGATGCTTGAAGTTTATGTAAATTCATAAAGCAATCAGAAAAATTCACCGAAGAAAAGTCCCTCCAAGGCTATTAAATATATAGACACCTATTCTGACTAGGAAGTCTCTGAGCCATACATTGAAGGAGTTAAGGAGACACTTTGGGGGAACTAAAGCTGTATACTCACCCTATTTTTATTCTCTTTCATAGACATTTGCTATTGACAGATGGACCTTTAGTCTGATCAGTAAGACCATCCTCATACTCCTGTGGTCTTATCTGAACTGCACTGAATTATGTGAAGGGAAGTTATTAATTAAGCTGGAGAAGATGTGGAAATAATTCCAGAATTTTAAGATGGATAAAGCAAGGGCTGTATAAACAATCACAGTGGTGATCCTTCCCCTCTACTCAGCACTGGTGAGGCCATACCTGGAGTACAGTGTCCCATTCTGGGCTCCCCAGTACAAAGGAGATACGGAGCTCCTGCAGACAGTCCAGTGAAGGACCACAAAGATGATTAAGGGACTGGAGCACCTCACATATGAGGAAAGGCTGAAAGGGCCGGGACTGTTTAGTCCAGAGAAGAGAAGGCTCAGGGGCATCTTACTAATGTGTATAAACACCTGAAGGGAGAGTACGAAGAGGACAAAGCCAGGCTCTCTTCAGTGGTGCCCAGTGACAGGACCAGAGGGACACAAACCAACGGGCACAAACTGAAACACAGGAGGTGCCGTCTGAACATCAAGAAATACTTTTTTACTGTGAGGGTGACTGAGCACTGACAGAGGTGCCCAGAGAGCCTGTGGAGTCTCCATCCTTGGAGATATTCAAAAGCTGTCTGGACATAGCCAATGGCAAGTGGCTCTAGGTGACCCTGCTTGAGCAGGAGGGTTGGACCAGATGACCTTCCAAGGTCCTTTCCAACCTCAGCTATGCTGTGATTCTCTGACTGCAGAGAATGAAGACAGGTGATAGAACTCCTCAAAGGTAGCTTCTAGGTCACATCTTATTTTCCTGGTACCCTGAAATACCTCAAAATATAAAGCTGGGGTACACATTAAATTTGCTGACTGAACAAAGCTGGGTATCACTGTTAGTGAAAGGGATGACTGGAGTAAAGTACAGAAGGAATTAGAGAACCCTGAAGACAGGAAAAATAAAACCAGAAAACAACACAGAGTATCAGGTTCTGCTTATCAGCTAGAGGAACAGAAGAAAGAGACTTGGAGTGCTAGCCAGTTATGGGGTTAAGATCAAAGCTGTATGCTTTTGGGTCCATACTGGTAGCTTTACTTTGCTTTAAAATATTTCCGACCTTAGCAGTAAAACACAGTCCACCTAAATTAGGTGCCATGAATTTCCCCACAAAGAAAGGACTCAGCATTAACTGACAAGTTTTCTGGATCATAGAATCATAGACTCATTAAGGTTGGAAAAGACCTCTAAGATCATCAAGTCCAACCATCAACTAACACCACCATGACTCCTAAACCAGGCCCTGGAGTGCCACGTCTACACCTTTTTTGAACGCCTCCAGGGATGGTGACTCCACCACCTCTCTGGGCAGCCTCTTCCAATGCCTAACCACTCTTTCAGTAAAGAAATTTTTCCTGATATCCAATCTAAACCTCCCCTGACGCAACTTGAGGCCATTTCCTCTTGTCCTATTGCTAGTTACTTGGGAGAAGAGACCAACACCCACCTCGCTACAACCTCCTTTCAGGTAGTTGTAGAGAGCAATAAGGTCTCCCCTCAGCCTCCTCTTCTCCAAACTAAACAACCTCAGTTCCCTCAGCCGCTCCTCAGAAGACATGTGCTCTAGGCCCTTCACAAACTTCGTTGCCCTTCTCTGGACATGCTCCAGCACCTCAGTGTGTGTCTTGTAGGGAAGGGCCCAAAACTGAACACAGTATTCGAGGTGCAGCCTCACCAGTGCCGAGTACAGGGGCACGATCACTTCCCTACTCCTGCTGGTCACACTATTCCT
>WAAD01034595.1:61660-72776 GCA_013389945.1 Fregata magnificens | reverse complement strand
ACTGAGCCCTGGGGAACACCGCTTGCGACCGGCCGCCAACTGGATTTAACTCCATCCACCACCACTTTCTGGGCTCGGCCATCCAGCCAGTTTCTTACCCAGCAAAGAGTACACCTGTCTAAGCCATGAGCCACCAACTTCTCCAGGAGAATGCTGTGGGAGACAGTGTCAAAGGCCTTACTAAAGTCCAGGTAGACAACATCCACCGCCTTGCCCTCATCCACTAGGCGGGTCACCCGGTCATAGAAGGAGATCAGGTTGGTCAGGCAGGACCTGCCTTTCATGAAGCCATGCTGGCTGGGCCTGATCCCCTGGTTGTCTTGCACCTGCCCGGTGAGCTCACTCAAGATGAGCTGCTCCATGACCTTCCCTGGCACCGAGGTCAGGCTGACTGGCCTGTAGTTCCCCGGATCCTCCTTCCGGCCCTTCTTGTAGATGGGTGTCACTTTGGCTAGCTTCCAGTCATCTGGGACCTCCCCTGTTGACCAGGACTGCTGATAAATGATGGAGAGCGGCTTGGCAACCTCCTGTGCCAGCTCCCTCAGCACTCTCAGGTGGATCTATAGGTGGCCCTATAGACTTGTGAGCATCCAGGTGGCGCAGCAGGTTGTTAACTGCTTCCTCCTGGACTGTGGGGTGTTTATTCTGCTCACGGTCCCTGTTTTCCACCTCAGGGGGCTGAATACCCTGGGGATGACTGGTCTGACTATTAAAGACTGAGGCAAAGAAGGAATTAAGTACCTCAGCCTTTTTGCTCATCCTTGGTGACAATGTTCCCCCCCCCACATATCCAATAAAGGATAGTGATTCTCCCTGGCTCTCTTTTTGCTGTTAATGTATTTGTAAAAACATATTTTGTTGTCTCGTACAGCAGTGGCCAGATTGAGCTCTAGCTGGGCTTTTGCCTTCCTAATTTCCTCTCTGCATGACCTAACAAGATCCCTGTACTCTTCTTGAGTTGCCTGCCCCTTCTTCCAAGCGTGGTAAACTCTCCTTTTTTTCCTGAGCCCCAGCAAAAGCTCCCTGTTCAGCCAGGCTGGTTGTCTTCCCCGCCGGTTCGTCTTTTGGCACACGGGGACAGCCTGCGCCTGCGCCTTTAAGACTTCCTTCTTGAAGAGTGCCCAGCCTTCCTGGACCCCTTTGCCCTTCAGGACTGTCTCCCAAGGGACTGTCTCAACCAGTGTCCTGAACAGGCCAAAGCCTGCCCTCTGAAAGTCCATGGTGGTGGTTTTGCTGACTCCCCTCCTCACCTCACCAAGAATTGAGAACTCTATCACATCATGGTCGCTAAGCCCAAGACGGCCTCCGACCACCACATCTCCCACCAGTCCTTCTCTGTAAACAGCAGGTCAAGGGAGGCACCTCCCCTGGTCAGCTCACTCACCAGCTGCATCAGGAAGTTATCCTCCACACTCTCCAGGAACCTCCTAGACTGCTTCCTCTCTGCTGTGTTGTATTTCCAGCAGACGTCCAGTAAATAGAAGTCCCCCACAAGAACAAGGGCTAGCGATTGTAAGACTTCTGCCAGCCGCTTGTAGAATGCTTCATCTGCCTCTTGAATCACATGCTGTGCAGGGAGTTGCACAGAGCTAGTTTGTAGAGCCAAGCGTTTCCGTGGAGCCCCAAACCCTGCACCCCTGTCCACTTGGGACCCAGGCCACTTTGCAAGCCACTTTCTCTTTGTTCAGTTTTCCCCTTGTCAAGGGATCAAATTTGCACAAGCTTGTATTAACCAACAGTTTATTATGTTTGGAGGAGAAGAAACTACCTTCCCACTTCCCAGGAATTTATGACATGGTGGAAGCAAGACTGCAGGAATCAGGGGTCCAGACAGTGGTCAGATGTGGAGCTGGGCTCAGAAGTCAAGGGGTGAGCACATTCAGAGGGAAGGAACAGAGATCCACCTTCTTCCACTTGGATTCTTTCACTTTGTTTATTTTTAAATACAGGAGTTATGTAATATAAAATGCATGAATTGTCCCTTAGGGCTTCTTTTAAAACATTGTCACGATGGTGTGTATATAGTCCTTATTGGAAATCATAGCCTATAACCAGGTGAGAAGTGGTGCACTTGGTTCTCCTTGGGACCCTTGAGAAGGGTGCAGATCTGCTCCCCATTAGGACATGTCACCCCTAGGCCAGTGGCAGTGCTGCTGGGGATGCTTCCCACTGGGAGAAGACAAGCTCAAGCAGAAGAGACCATCATGGACCCCTATCTCAGTGTTTAAGCAGTATTTCCAACAAGCCTTTTGGGTGGATTTGAACTTTGGCAGTACCTAAACGAAGCAGCTATTTTGATTGACTTGCTAGTCATAAGTCCTGCGGCTGGCTGCCTCTGAAACTGATAGTCCAACCAAATAATTCCCTGGAGAGCAGAGTATTTATTACCTTTCCCAACGTGAAAATAATTAAATATAAGTTGTATTTAAAGTGGGAAGGTTGGAAAGAATTCAACTAGAGTCATCGACTTGCTGAGAATGTTCTTCCCAAATCTAACAGAAGCACTGAATGTATGGTGGCTAAATTTGGCTCTTCACTGACTAAACATCTTTTTGCATGGGTGAACTATGTGGCTGAGCCTTTCTGAGAAAAATATTTAGTGGAAACCTTTTTCTCTGATGCATTTCTGAACTGATTCACAAAAGTATACACCAATATTTTCATAGGAATTAGGATCTTCTTAGCTCTGTTCCACAGGGGTGGAAAATAGTTTTTAGTTGACAGGAAATATATTATTTAGCGTGTTCAGATAAGCTGTCTCTGGTTGTTTAAGCTTTAAGATCTTATCACCTTAATAGTCATTCTTGTCAAAGAAGATACATGAGCAGCAGAGACCAGTGTTGAATCCTAGTATTTTATCTAGGGAAAGGTGATACTGGTAAGTTGTCCCAAGAGACAAAATTTGCCACTGGAGCAAATACAAATGGATTTTAAAAGAAGGCTGTCAAGCCAGAGACTGATCTTGATGATTAGTGGCCTCAGTATTATTATACTGAATTTTCTTTATGGGACTCTGCTCTACATAGGGCCCATAGACATCTCCAGGAGAAGAAGGAAGATGTGGGAAGAAGCTGGTTGGGCGTGGCTTAGCAGGCTGCAAGGACCAATGTGGACCCGTAACAGCAGCTGGAATATTCTTAGAAGAAGGAGGAAAAAGAGGAAGGAGCTGGAGGAAAAGCCACTGGAGGTCCTGAGAGTGGCTGTAGGAGCAGCAGGGAGCAGCCTGGCACAGCCAGGACCGGGACAGGGGTGCCCTGCTCCTGGCTGTGGTCAAGTGTTGCGGCACTGAACCCCGAGGTGTCACTGGAAGTGAGGCAACGAGTTTAAAACTTGCACTGCCAATGCCAGTGGGACCTGCGAAGTCTGTGAAGTAGTGTCTGGTGGGTTGAGGTAGGAGCTGGTGATACACTCCTTCACACGGCACTTAAAGCAATTGTGCCCATGACGGTTTCACTGTCTGAGCATGGAAAGCATTGTGTGTTATTCATCAGGATACAGCTATTTCTAGGAGCTCACGGAGGGCTCAAGCTGGGAGAGGCTGGTGTTCAGGCACATGTTTTGCCCATGCCTCTGACTTTGCATTATCTCTCCACATGTCTGCACATCAGTGTGCCACAGGTTCATGCTGACAGGCCGAAGAGGGATCAGTTGCAATATTATCTAAATCCCAACAGTGTGCTTGGATCTGATGATGACACTAATATACCCTATCTCTGTACAAAGAAAACTGCACTGGGAAAAGCAAGGAGGATGGCAGATGGGAGCTGCGGCTTACCAGGTGTGGGCGTTTATAAGGACCACTTGTCTGGAGTTTTTACTCATTATCTTTTCATATGGTACTTTCTCAAAAAAAGCCAATGTAGTTCTGGTCTCTCAATTATCTGTTTGTGTGCTTGTACAAATGTACATAACTATCTGTAATCTTTCACTGTAATATTGCCAGCATGATTTTATTTTAATCAGAACAGTTGCCAGTAGCTCTGTCTCTGCCTGTTTCCTATTCCGATGAAGATGCGATTTCACAGAGCGCATCTAACTGTTCTTATTTCCCAGAATGTCCCAAAGTTTGATCTTTTTAAAAGGAAAGATAGGAAAGGCACCTTGAGTATTATTGCTACTGCTGCTTCCCTTTAATGGTTATATGGTGACACCGCTTCACACAGGATTACTGTCACTGGTGCGGAGGGGATAGGAGATTGGCTGCCTTGAGGAATGAGATGAGACGATAAAGGAAAGAGGATGTTACCTCTGCGGCATCTGGCTCCGTCTCTTGATTTTCATTCCATGCATACTGTGTGGAGCCAAGGTGGGGTTTGAAGCAGTTTCTTGCCTTTGTGCACCTGCCATTGTTCAGCAACAGCAAAGAGAGCGAGACAATTGTGACAAATCTATTTTACTTGAAATAACTGAACTGTGTAATTGTTCGAGAGGGCTTAGCAGGCAAATGCGATAAAGCCGAAAGTTATGCAGATCTCCAAAGGTACAGGATACAGTGACAGAGTGATGCAGAAAATTGACTCATGCTATATTATTCTTTGGTAAGCATTGACGTAATTGTATTATTTAAGTGCTCATATTGCAGTGAACATGGTTTTCAGAGTGCTGCACTTCTGCTTAACTGGAATGAAAACCCTAAATTTCTTAACTACATTTTGCTTTGTGCAGCGGAGGTTGAAGTTTTCACTGCAGAAGTCAGTTTCCAGTATACCCAGTATAATCCCTTTGGAGTGCGGCAGTTAGAGCTAATCTGGGCCATTTTTGCTTCATATGCATCAAAAATGTCACAATTAAGACTGTTTGTCATGGTAGGAGAGAAAAATCATAAAAGGACTGAGAGGCCCAACAGTGGGTTGAGAAGAGGAAACGTTTTAGCTGACCTTCATTTGTTAGAGTGAGTTTTGCTCTGAAGGCAGGGGCATGAGTGGCTGTTGAGCTTGTGCCTCTCATCAAACAGGCAGCTGCTCTGCCAGTGGCTTTACCTTTGCACTCTCCAAAGTTGTGTCTATCCCAGATAATTTAAGTAAAAATGTTGTCCCTTAAAAATCTCAGTAATGAGAGATTTTAGTTTTCTATTGAAAGTTTCCTGTAATAGTCTTCTATTATTTGATCTCTGTTCCTTTCAGGGAGGGGTAATTAAGAGCCAGAAGAGAAAAGAAGAAAAAAAAGTATCTCACCTTTCTGGCATATTTTCAAAGGATTCAATTAGGGAACACAAAACAAAATTCCTTTAAAAACATGATTGATGTGGGAGCTTTAACTAGGTGCTGTCATTTGATACCAGGGCTTTTTATTAATGCATATTGCACGATAGAAATGTGTGGGACAGGATGCCAGGCTGTTGACAGTGTTTGTGTGTGGTATATGTGTTACATGAATAGATGGGCTGTGTAAAGGTGCATTTTGTTTCTTCTTTCACTGGTTCGTTTCTTTAATCTGAACTGAAACTGAAAGATCTTACTGTGAGGCAAGGAGTTTTGAGTGAATAGGGTTGTTAAGAAAATCTACCTTGAAGGGGAATATTTTATATACAGAATGTTATTTTCTCTAGAATAGAAATGCTTAAAAGCTGGTGGTTGTACCATATATTATGCATACTGCAGAGGGCTGGGAAACCATTCATGGCCATTTGATGTTCCTGATTTCCTGCATATATATGCACATAAATACACATGTATATATACATATTTCATATACACATATTCATCTATACTCATATACATCTAGATGATCTGTCAATAAGTATATATGATATATATGGCATGTGTATGACAGCACAATCACTGAGAGTTGTAAAATGCTGTTAGCACTGCCTATCAATAGCCTTTAGAGTTAGGAGCTGCTTCTGATGGAGAGCAGACTCTTTGTCTCATCTAGAGAAGGACAATAAACTGTGAAACCCTTATTATTTTTGAAAACGCAGTTCAGAAGGTGAGTAGTCATTTTTTTGTTACGGACATTTAATTTGCCTATAAATAGACTAACGTATATTCTATTATCCTCTCTCTTTTTTTTTTAAAATTTAATAGTGATGAGTTGCCTGTGCACAATGCAACCCTGATGAAATGAAAAATTTGACATCTTTTATTGAGAGATTATAGCTAATCATCTTGCATATAGATACCAGTAGCTCTGGGGAAACCTAAGGTGGTCTTGCATAGTGTTGGAACAAGTTAAAATGTAGGTACTGGTCAACAGTTTAAAACATTCTGGAAATATATACAAGGACATTTTGCACTAGCTTTCTAAGGAAGATTCAGGCAGTAGTTTAAGGGTTACAAAGAGTAAGCCTTAAAAACCAGAAATTTTGTTCATGAAGCAGGTAAGAAAATAGTTTAATAAATTGTTTAATGGTAATTTGTTTTAAGCCAAAAAGAAGTTTGTGTATTTTTTGCCTTTTTTATTACGATCCCTGAGATTTTTACCTAGAACTGTGGATAAGCATGGTAAATACATTCACCAAGAATGGGATTTGAAACTGCAAACACTTACGTACATGCATAACTTTACTGAGATTTGTGCTTGACCAAGTAGGTACGTGTGATTTGCCCTGCACCACGACTTGATCTTTTGCTTGTATCAGAGAGCTGAGAGCAGACCTCGGCTGGACTCCAGCATTATTTAAAATGGTTTCCTGCAGACCTTAACTCAGATACCCTTCTTTGTGATGCTTTTGCAAACAGCATTGAACATAGTCTGCACGGCAAGTCCATTCACAAAAAATTGCACCCAGACAATAAATCTTTCAAAACTGCTTGTGAGATTGCTTTGCTACAGTACTAGCTACTTAAAGCACTGAAGAATTGTCCAGTAAATAAAAGGCACTGTTAGAAACTGCTAATAAAGTTTAGAGAACCACCCAGTGACAAATTTCAAAAGAACAGTCTTTCGATAGAAATGACACTACTTGAGCACAAGTAGGAAAATTGTCCAAGGGGTAGAAGATGAAAGGTTCAGAAAATCCAACTTTTTATACAGTGGCACACTCAGGTCCATTTTCTGTAGGTCTAAAATGAAAATTGCCATTTAAGAATAGAGATTTTGAACAAATGGCAGAGTTGGCAGAAAGAACTGCAGGACCTTGGATTTTGGAGAAAATATGTTAACATGAACATACTATGTACATATTGCCAGGAGTAAGGAGAAAAGGGCAATAAGGTAAAACATTTGTCTGAATATATGTCTCAAGACCTGCACTCAGACAACGGAGTTTTTCCATCCATTATATCAGAGCCATTAGATGAGCTCAGTAAATTTACCGTTTGAAGACACTAAAGTAAAATATAACAATTTTTTTCAGTGGAATAGCTGTTCAGATTAGAGCCATTGTAGGGTATGAAAAAAAGTGTTCAGGACAAAATATCTAAAAAGGAAGAGACTGGACACTATTGTTAGGAAACAACAAATTTTCTATTGAAGAGTCTCCTTAAATTGGCCAAATGCCTTTGCAGCAGATAATGAGCTATATTTCCTGAATACTGAGTCTGAGAAACCCTTAATTGCTCATAAATCCATGTACTGGAAAGTTTGGAACCTTTAATGAGTTGGCAACAGACTTCAAAGAAAAGGATTTCATACAGGCTGAATCAGTAGAAACTAATGGACAATGGATAAATAAGAAGGACTGCAGCTGAAGTGTTGGGGACTTAGGCAAACCAACCCATATATTTTGGAGATTAAATCTTTCCTGCATGGTCAAAGATATCTGTCTTCTACAATGATGATGACTTCTACATATAGTTTGAGGCATGAAGTTCAAACAATAATACATATCTTGCCTTATGGCAAAATGATCTTGGACTGTTCATTTTCCTCAAAGGTGTCTTTAGTTGCTTGAAACAGAGGGAGTCACATAAAGGACAATGATGCCATATACCTTACTGCTGTAAGCTGGTTTTGTTTCTCTCTTCTTTGAGTGAGAGTTTGATGAGGCCTGACTTGTTCATGCGGACACTCACATGTAGAAAAATATGTCTTTTGGGGACTTGTGTCTTGCATCTGTGTTCTTGAAATGAATGTTTTTATTGGGATCCCCATTGCACGTTTCAGCACCTTGTGCTGATATCCCTCAGCGAACATCCAACTTTACATCAGTTCTACAACTGGCCACGCTCTCATCTGGCGCTAATGACCAGGCAGATTCAGCAAGCTCTGCACATGCGTTAACACCAATCCTTCTTTCACATGGCTCCTTTCACCAATAGCAGACGGATGGCATCTACAGGCGACCTCAAGTTGGAGATTATCTATTTTGTAGGAATCTCAATGTCTTTATTTGCTATAATTTAAATTAGCTGATCTATTAGAATTGCTCCAAAAGAGTATTGAGATTTCCCATCATTTCCAATGGTATCAACTTTTTCATCCTCATTTTGGTTTTTGCCAACTTTCAGAAGGGAAATATCATTGTATGTATTGTCTGTGGGCTGATCTCAGACAAACAGTTCACTAATCTGTACCCTAAACAAGGCTATACTGATATCTGGGCTTTTTAAATTCTATGTATGGTCCCAGTCCATTAGAATGGTGTTCATGAGCTCCTTCTTCACTGCTCAGCTAATATTCGTGAAGCTTATATTTCAAACCTTCCATAAAGTTAAGGCATTGCAGAAAAAGTCTTGCAAGAATCAGATAAATAAGAGCAGCAGTAGCAGACGTATGAATAAAAACACATGTTGTGGCATCCTATATTCACTTTGGTAAAAATCTTGAAAAAAATATTTCCATGGACAGGTTATACTATATGAAATGACCCCACTAAACCACGCAAATAAAGTTGTCCAGTTCAAGTTTTGCTATCTATCTCAGACGTTATTGGGTAACATCCTGACTAATGGACTGTGAGAAGTCCTTAACAAAGTCCAGTTGTTTCTTAACTGGAATAAAACCAGTGGTTTATGAATGACTAAATAAACACAGTAAGATGAAGTATATGTTGTGTAATTTTCATTTTCTGTAGATGTTTAGAAAATATAAAGTCATTCTAGAAAACTCAGAACTATCACAATAACTAGCTTAGAATGATTAAGTGCTGTACATACTAAAAATGCAAAGTCCTGAAAATCCATGTGCCTGAGTTTTTAAAAATAGATATTAATACAGCAGTTAGTTTTTGGCTTTGCCACAAAGTAAGAATTCTGTCCCAAGGATTGGAAAATATTTTTGAGACTGTAACAGCAGAACAGGTATCCGATTGTGCTCAGCATTTCTTTTCGGTTTCTCAGTGCTTAAAGGACACCCTACACCAGAATTGCTTTTAGTACAGATTATTTCCCCTTTTGTGGAGGCACAGGTCTGCCTAAAGGGAGAAAAAGCTTGAACCAAAGCTTTCCCAACTCTTCATGCTTGTTCTCTTCCCTCCTTTGCAGAGGAAGATGCAGTGGCCTTCAGTCAGGTTTCTACTTGACTCATGGTGCCATGGAGCAAGAGTACAGGGTGTTTAAGGCTTTCCTCCCTGGCACAAAAGGGGTTGTTAGTTAGGCAGGATCTCTGCAGAAACTTTATTCTTTTTAACATGTGGACCACAATTGAAAAAGTCAAGAAAAAAAAACCTTTTCCAAACCATCTGCCCATGACCCTATTCAATACTCTCCATCAGTCTAGAAGTTTTGTCTCCCTTCTTGGGGGACTCTAACATGATGCGTTTACAAAGTAAAAGGTGACACCTGCTGTGAAAGCAATGAAGATTATTAGTTTGTCCAACTTCAAATACTTTTCAATCTTTCAGTGATTATGGATGCTTCCTATCAAAACTGTCCAAGATGCTGTAACTTTTATACGGGTTTCTGCAAAAAGATAAACCTTGGAAGTTGCTGGACTGTAAAATAGCAGTATACTATGACACTGGCAAAGCTTTAAAAGATAAATCTTGGCGGCCACTGTACAATATTAGCACACTGACACCACTGGGTCTCCAAAACTCCAGAGAAGGATCGTGGAAGTGATTTTTCTCATGTAACAGAATGAAGGTGGCTGTCTAACCTTAGAAATCCATCTGGCTTAATTTAATTTACAACTGTCCTGTGTAAGTGCATATATCTTTAGTGAGCTCCTTCTAGAAAGGCAACAATGGCGATTACTTAGTTGGTTTATATTGGTTTATATACTGTAATTATAGCTCTGAAACAAAGCCTGGCAATTCCAGTTCTCAGAACAATGGCTTATCTGTAAAAAACAAGCTTCCAAAATAGTCAATAATTTTAACGATAATATAGTTTTGCCATAGCCAAGCTTTTGAAAACAATGAGCTTGACCCCCCGTATTTGTGGCTGCTTAAAATCACTAGGGGCTTCTTATTTTATATCTAAATCAAACTTCCTGTTGTCCCTTTTGCTCTGCTTTTTAGCATTAGTGAGAAACTCCTGTTTCCTTCTTTATCCCATCTTCCCTTCCCTGTCTGTGGCATTTTTGCAGGTTTTAAGTTTATCCTTCAAAACACCTGCAGAAATACAACCTCTCAGCTCGCTGATCCAAGAGACTCCATCTACTAAGAACCCCTGAGACTCAGATTTCTCTATCACTGCTGTGGGAGCAGCTACCTGCTTGAATTTTCTTTTCATGTTTTTGCACAGGTCCCAGGCCACAGTATTTGCTTGACCTCCATACTTCCTCCTCTTCTCACAATTTCCTACTTGGCATTTTCCTCTGCTCTGTTACAGCACATTCGCCTGCACTTTGACTCCGCATCCTCATCTTCACGCTTCTCTGCCCCTCCTCTGCATCCCTCCTGGTCCCTACATTAGTCTCACTCAATTTGCTGTCCCGTTTCTGAATGCATTTTCCCTCCCCGCTGCTCCCACCATTTCTGGCATGTCCATATTCTCCTGTCCCCTGCCTGGCCCTCACAGAGTAGCTAACGAACCATTAGCTTCCCTGATGGCATCCTGTCTTCTGCCCAATTGCAAATAACAAGGCATCCATCTTCACTGGTTTACCCTCACTTTCATCCAGAAACTTTAAATGGATCTGGCAACCAACCTTCTGAGATCAGGCTTGGCCTGGTCCCAGTGTTGGTAATGGGAGATGGAAGGCATTTTACTTACAGATCAAATTTCACAATGTCTTGTAAATAAAAAAATTATTAATAATTTTCATAGTCTAAAATAATATTAAAAAGAAA
>WAAD01034595.1:1292-61525 GCA_013389945.1 Fregata magnificens | reverse complement strand
CTGTTGACAGAGGTCCTGCACAGCAGTTGCAGAGGTGTGAGATCAGGGAGAACTGAGAATGGGGCTTTCCCTCTGGTATTGGTGGGACTGTGTTCCACTGAAACCCTTACAAAACGTTAACATCACTTACCGAGTTCAAATCCTAAATAAATGAACCTTGCTTGCCTCACTGGTTTTCACTTCTCCGTGGAAAGTTGTCCCACGCTTTAGAACAATTCCTGCCATTTCTGTGACAGCTGTCTGTAAAAAACTAGAAATGATGGCAACTTCATTATGATATTTCTTGCTGCACACTGTAGAAAACTAATCACGACCTAAAACTAATCACTGGACCTAATAAAACACCTTGCCTTCTATGACTTCAGAAGCTATATTTTATTTCTATAGTTAATCTACCCTTAATGTGTGGGGAGGGAGGACAGTAGACCATGTCCTCTCAGCACAGGCTGGGAATCTCAGGCGCAGTGTGGTTTTGACAGCTTTGAATAGCAATCCATCACTTAACAGACAAATAGAGGCTACGGTCTCCTTGCAGCAGCTCTTTTTCAACACTAGGATGACATCTGTGCCCTCTGCAAAGGATTGCGCGATGTCAGCCTCAGAAAGGGAGAGGTTTCAAACGCACTGGGCTTGAGCAGGCTGTTTGCAAGGTGGTTTGAATATTATTTCTTCTTCACTACCTGGTTCTCCAACGGTGATAGAATATTTCTGTCACCCAAAGTTTTCAGCAAGTGCATACCAAAATAGGATAGCTAGATAGCGGGTAACAGCAAACGGAGGATCACAGCCATATAGCTATATGTCACAGGCAAAATAAGAAGTTATCCTGGTGTATGCAAAACTTTACCTGAAAGCAGAACTGACGTAATGTGCACATCAGAGGATTACATAACGATCTCTTCTGATGTTGCTCTCTGATGAAAGTTTTGAAAATAGGGGTAAATATTTGTAAAGATTTGTGTAGGGCAAATTGCATTAAATATATATATTATAAAGTGAATTTGCAAGTGAATTCTTAAGAGGCTGGGAGACAAAGCAGCAAGAATAACTACAAGTTGGTTATACAGTTCAACACTTTGACCCAATGTAGTCCTTCAAAGTAAATGAGTTGTGTTCTTTGTTAGGGCTTTATTGTAAAACATAGTGTACATTTAATAATCAATGCCATGTTGTCATAAAGAAAGATCAAAAGTAAAAATGTTAATCTATATTTTAACTATTTCATTCTTTTACTATACAATGCTTTTCTTTTTCACGGTGACCTTGTTAGAAGTCTGACATTGTCAGAACAACTGACTGTCCAGGTCATTAGGGACCATGCTTTCCCATAAGATTATTTAAGATATTTTACTCTTAGAGAGGACCACAGAGCTTTCTTTTCACATACACATGCAAACAGAACAGTGGAATTATGCATCCAGGTATTCACTTCATTATTTCTTATTGTGGACATCTGTTCTTTAAGTAAAGTTGAAATGGTTTTAATCCATCATGGTGTGGATTTAACAAAATTTTAATATTAACAATTAACCAGTAGACTTGCTTGTTACAAACAATGACCCCAGAAATAGTGTATCGTAATAAAAAAGTAGTGTACTAACCCAAGAACTCTTCCCTAGTACATAATTTCCTGCTGTATTTTTGCTATTTATATGGATAGAGGAGAACATAGTAATTGTGTAATTGTTTCCTATTGATATGTACAATTCAGTAGCTCTCTGTCACTCACCCTGTGGCTTTGCAGAAGTCATTTGGCAGTTCCATAGATTTTTAAGCCATCAGTGACCTTTAGATCACCTTGTCTGATCTTTCTGCATAAAACGGGTCAGAGAATTTCATCGAGTTACTCCTGTATTGAGTGGAGCAACTGGTATTTGACCAACGCTTGTCTTTTTTTATGTCACACAGTTTACCTTTTTTTTTTTTTCAAATGGGGGATATTGCTTCCTAATATTTAGCATCTAAGCTGTGAAGATTCATTAATGTTTCTGAATATTCTAAGATACAGGGATTTAATGTGCTATGAAAGTGAACAGTAGAAATAGTTCCAATGATGATCTAAACAGGATTTTTTAATCAAAGTGATGAATTGGATACTGGGACAAATTAATCAGTGGTGTCTCCAGCAGGAAGGAATTTTGCCAATTCAGTCCAAGATTTTTTGTTATAACAGTTGCTGATAAATTGAAGAAGAAAAGATACACAGTACAAAAATGACATGTTTTAAAAAATTTTAAAAATAGAATGTTAAACAGAAAGTAACTTTAAATATTTAAAGTCATTAAATCTAATTAATGAAATTTTCTTCAAGTTTCAGATTAAAAATTCACAGAGATTCTCGTTCCTTTTATCTTCATTAGCGCATGTATATGCTATTAATTATTTGTTAGGTATTTCCATAAATGCTTGACGATATTTGTGGTGTGGATGTAAAACCAAAATTCTTTTACTCTAACGTCACTGGGACAATATAAGGATGCTTGACCTGCTCCACGTGCGGGCCCAAGAGTCTCCCTTCGAAGGGTTCAATTATATAGGAGCTATTGCCCAGCCTGTTTTAGGCTGCAAAGTGCCTCCCACCTGCATGCCTGCACCATCGTCTTTGCTTTTGCATCAGGCAAAAATAATTTATACACGAAGGGTAGGAACCCTCTCTGATCATCTGTAATGAGAGAACAGGAGTAGGTAATCAAGGACATGTTTTCCAGCTTCAGTGAATGTGATTTTAGTATGACTTAACCAGGCTTGCTATCAATTGCTTTCAGGATACCTACAGCAGTAGCAAAGTTTTAGAAAAATACTTGCTTTCACTTTTTTATATTTGTCTTTGCCTTTTTAGTAGCATCATTTTTCAATTTGCCACACTGAGTGGTACTGCCCTTGCCGCTGTGAGTCTTCTCTGGATCCTCCTCGTTATTTAAGAAGTTCCTCTTCAAGCAGCGTTTGTGAAGTTCCTTGATGGCCAGAATTTCAATTTACAACAAATCTCTTTCAGAAGAGGGTGTAGCCAAGGCCGTTCTGGTCCATTATGTATACGGTCTATTTCTATTTACCTGTAGTCTATGTATATTTAGTCCATTTGAAAGACACACACAGATGTATTTGCTGAACAAACAGTAATTGCTGTCCCAAAGTTACATTTAGGGCAGGCAGAATAAAACTTTTAAGAATGGTAGTACCCGCATGGAGAGAACTACTACACGGGGGACACTAAAACCAGTTATAATTATTTTAAATCTCTTTGTCCCATCCAAACCTTCTCTTTTAAACAAATTAAAGCACTTTTGTTTAGAGATAGTAAAACTTCAGGTTTTTTGTTTTACCTCTGAACAGTTAATAGGGCAATAGAAATAAACAATTACTAAATTTTAAGAATTTTAAGAATTAAAAGGAAGTTGATTCAATCCATCCAGGGTTTACAGATGCTGTAATTCAAGCTTCTGGGGACCAGTAAAATAACTGGCAGTTTTGAGAGTATCTTCTGCATGATCCTGCAGGATCAACTGCTCCTCTGACCAGTTTGACTCTGATTTCCTCTGGAAGCAGCAATCATTAACTTCCTGTCCTCAGGTTATTGCTTCATTTCTTCCTCGGTATTTGAAAAGCTGTATCCTTTCTCCATTGTTTGCTGCAAAAGTGGGAAGGAGGAGGCAACCAGCAGGGCTGTTGGGGCTGAGACAGACCTGTGGGAAGAGAGTCTCAGGGAGGAGACAACCAGAACAGGGAAGGGGTCTCACCATGTGAGACAGAGACCTGTGCAGTGCCAAGCTGATGTTACTAGACAAGTCCTCTCTTACACAAAAAATTTGAAGCTGAGGGAAGAGAGACCACCTAGTCTACTTACAATAGTAGAAAAATGACTTCTTTGAAAATTGCTGTTTTGAAAGGAAATGCAAATAGCACAGTCACCACCATGCCTTGAAAGATGCGACTGTATTTAGCTTAACTGGCAGGTAATCCAAGAGGTGCTGCTATTCTTGCTTCAGGACTTGTAATTGCTCCCATGCACATAACAAGCACTTGATCCTTTTTTTTTAAACTACATGAAAAGACTTTGAAAAGACTTCCGTAATAAACAGTATAGCTACTTACTCACTCAGAACCGGCAGAATTGAAAGCAAGGAAATTAATAGTTTAGGGTCCTTGCAAATCTTGACGTTTCCTGGCGCACAAAACTGCTACGTTCTTCTTACCAAGAACAAGAACGTACATATTTCATCACAACTGCCATAACTCTGACCTGTGCATTGTGGCTTTTATGTATTATTTGTATTATATTGATTTAGAGTAGAATTCATCTTCACTGCATTTAGCCATCTAAAGTTAGGGGTTTCATCTAAGCTATTTGTCCAGGTTCCCCTTATAGTAAATGGAGAACGATAGGTTCCTCCAAATGGCAATTCATCCCATTTTAAGATAGATGTCTGAGACAGACTGGATGAATTGCTCACTATCACAATCTCTCTCCATTGCTTGTAGAGGAAATTAAGTGACTAGCGTAGGCTAAGCGCCCAACTTTCAGATGGCTAAAAATTAGGTAAAAGATGAATCCCTCCCAAATATTTTCTTTTAAGGGATGCATTTAATGGAGAAATATCTAGTAGTCAATTTGCCATGTGTTATTTTGCTAAAATTTGATAAGTTATATTTCTTTGAGATCATATATCTGGTGTTTAATGAATAACCATAGTATCAAATAATAGTAAAATTACATATGAGTAGGCAGTTGATCAATGCATGATATTAATGTGCACATAAATCATTCTCACATTCTCTTTTGAAGAAGTGCATTCATTCAGGCTGCTGGTAGAAAACATAGCTTGTTTTTTTCTGAAGCACCAATCATGATGAATTCCTTCTGAGATATTACAGAGCTGCAAGAACTAAGTCCTTCTGAAAAATCACGCTGATAATATTGATTTAGGGTCAGAGTAGGGGAGGAGTTGTAGTGTGCTTGTTTCTATTTGATAGGAATCATATGTTCAGATTTTACTATGTAGGAGCATGAGATTTTTAATACCCTCAACTGTTAATTTCTTTAAGTGCCTGGTTTTGGAAATGATGCAGTAGATAGAACACTATTGTCTCTTAGCAACATCAATTAGTATTGAAACAAAGGAAGGTTTGCAAGCTTGGACTTTTTCCCATGTTTTTACATAATCTTGTTCATTTGTGTGTGTGTGAACATGTTATTGAAGGAATCAGTTATTAACAGTTTTTAAAATGGGGGAGACAGGCCATCAGCTTATTAAATTATGGGGACGAGTGGTGCAGGGTAAGCAAAGAATGCCTCTTGTGGAGTCCTGCCTCTTTCACTGAGCACCTGACAAGATATGCACATCCCCTAGGTGGATAAGTTAGCCATGCATGCTTGCACATCACAGCATGCCTTCCTTCCAAATGCTGGTAGAAAGGGCTAAAAAGTCACTGCAAATTACGTGTCACACCCGGTAGCAGTGTAGGCAGCAAGTTCCTACCAGACCTCCAATTTCTTTCGTGTCAACAAATTGCCCTCTGACCTGGAAGAATATGTCTAGAGTGAGAAATTATTTGCCCTAGATCCAAAGCGGTTCTATGACCTGTTCAATTAAAACCAGGTTTGAATGGATTTAAGTACCTTCAGCTCAGTGTTTGCCCTGGTTTCATTAACCAACTGCTCCAGAAATTGCAATATTTTCAAAGCCGAGGCCTATGCATGTGGTTTATGGAAGTACAAGGTTGCTACTGATTGATAGGAAGATTTCACCAGGAAAAAAATTCGTTTTGGGTTCTTTTATTTTCCCTCACTAATTATAGCCATATCCTCTGACCATATTTTGTGTAATATCTCTTCCATCTCTAAAGTTTGCCACTTACATATTAAGAAATAAATCACATTCTTCCTTCACAAGAGTTCGGTATGAATAAATTTGCATTCAGAATGAGTTGGGGGGACAGAAGAGTGTGTCTGGCATTGTTATCACAGAATCACAGAATCACAGAATGGTTGGGGTTGGGACCTCTGGAGATCACCTTGTCCAGCCCCCATGCTTGAGCAGGTTCACCTAGAACAGGGTACACAGGACTGTGTCCAGGCAGGTTTTGAATATTTCCAGAGAAGGAGACTCCACAACCTCTCTGGGCAGCCTGTTGCACTGCTCTGTCACCCTCACAGTAAAGAAGTTTTTTCGTATGTTCAGATGGAACTTCTTGTGTTCCAATTTGTGCCCATTGCCCCTTGTCCTGTCATTGGGCACCACTGAGAAGAGTCTGGCCCCATCCACTTGACACCCACCCTTCAGATATTTGTAAGCATTGATAAGATCCCCCCCTCAGTCTTCTCTTCTCCAGGCTGAACAAAACAAGGTCTCTCAGCCTTTCCTCATAAGAGAGGTGCTCCAGTCCCCTCATCATCTTTGTGGCTCTCCACTGGACTTCCTCCAGCAGTTCCCTGTCCTTGAACTGGGGAGCCCAGAACTGGACACAGTACTCCAGATGTGGCCTCACTAGGGCAGAGTAGAGGGGGAGGATAACCTCCCTCGACCTGCTGGTCACACTCCTTTTGATGCACCCCAGGATACCGTTGGCCGCCTTGGCCACAAGAGCACAGTGGTGGCTCATGGTCAACTTGCTGTCCACCAGCACTCCCAGGTCCTTCTCAGCAGAGCTACTTCCCAGCAGGTCAACCCCCAACCTGTACTGGTGCATGGGGTTGTTCCTCCCCAGGAGCAGGACCTTACACTTGCTCTTGTGGAATTTCATTCGGTTCCCCTCGGCCCAGCTCTCCAGCCTGTCCAGGTCTCGCTGAATGGCAGCACAGCCTTCTGGCGTGTCAGCCACCACTCCTCCCAGTTTGGTACATCAGCAAACTTGCTGAGGGTACACTCTCTCCCTTTGTCCAGGTCACTGATGAATATGTTGAACAGGACTGGACCCGGTACAGACCCCTGGGGAACACCACTAGTTACGGGCCTCCAGCCAGACTCTGCGCCATTGATCACAACTCCTCTGAGCTCTGCTGTTCAGCCAGTTCTCAATCACTGTCCACTCATCTAACCCACACTTCCTAAGCTTGCCACATCCGCCAGGTCGCTCATCACTCGTGGGTGCATCCCATTGGGACCCATGGATTTGTGAGGATCCAGTTTGCCTAGATGATCTCTAACCCAATCCTCCTCGACCAAGGGGAAGTCCTCCTTTCTCCAGATTTTCTCTCTCGCCTGTGGGGGCTGGGATGCCTGAGGGCCAGCCTTAGCAGTAAAGACTGAAGCAAAGAAGGCATTCAGTAACTCTGCCTTCTCCACATCCTGCGTCACCAGGTCCCCCGCCTCATTCAGCAGCGGGCCCAGAGTTTCCCCAGTCTTCCTTTTACTACTGATGTATTTGAAGAAGCTCTTCTTGTCATCCTGGACATCCCTTGCCAGACTGAGTTCCAAGCGGGCCTTGACCTTCCTCGTTGTATCTCTGCATAGCCTGACAACGTCCTATATTCCTCCCACGTGGCAAGTCCCTTTTTCCACATACTGTAAAACTTCCTCTTCCGTTTGAGTTTCTCCAGAAGCTTTGTTCATCCACGTGGGTCTCCTGGCTCCTTTGCTTGACTTCTTCCTCCTAGGGATGCACTGATCTTGAGCTTGGAGGAAGTGGTCCTTGAATACTGACCAGCTCTCTTGGACCCCCCTACCTTCTAGAGCCATAACCCACAGGATTTCTCCAAGCAGGTCTTTGAAGAGGCCAAGGCTGGCTCTCCTGAAGTCCAGGGTTGTAATCCTGCTTGTTGCCCTGCTTCTACCACACCAGATCCTGAACTCCACCATCTCGTGGTCACTGTAGCCAAGGCTACCCCCAACCCTCACATGCTCAACCAGACCTTCTTTGTTTGTTAGTACAAGGTCCAGCAGCACATCTTGCCTCTTTGGTTCCTCCACCACCTGCGTCAAGAAGTTATCCTCAGTGCTCTGCAGGAACCTCTTGGATTGTGTGTGCCTTGCCGTGTTGCTTTTCCATCAAATATCAGGGTGGTTGAAGTCCCCCATGAGAACCAGGGCCTGCAATTGTGAGGCAACTTCCAGCTGTCTGTAGAAGGCTTCATCAACTTCCTCTTCCTGATCAGGTGGCCTGTAGTAAACGCCCACAACAGTGTTACCCATATTTGCCTGCCCCTTATTTTTTACCCATAAGGTCTCAACACAATCTTCCTCCACCCCTAGGCAGAGCTCGATGCATTCCAGTTGCTCCCTCACATAAAAAGCAACTCCCGCACCTCGCCTTGCTGGCCTGTCTTTCCTAAAAAGCATGTAGCCATCCATGACAGCATTCCAGTCATGCGAGCTATCCCCCCATGTCTCTGTAATTGCAATGAGATCATGGCCCTGTGACTGCACACAGATCTCTAGTAATGACAGAACTGTATTACTAATATTCATTTCGTGACACTTCATGTCATCATAACTACATCAAGCCTTGATACCACTCAGCTTACAACAACCATGGAAGATTATGCAGATTCCCCTTCGTGCCTTGCCTTGCTTTGCCTTGCCCTTCGCCTCCTGTGCCTTCTGCTGAACTAACACTTTTTGAGCAAAACATAGAGGAAACCTGTGTTCATGTCACCATGGACAATCTCTGACATTCAGCTCTTTTTACACAAGTCTCACATTTCTGCTGCAGTGTACCTGGCAGAGCAAACAAGTAGAACCTGCATCCAAGGTGCACATCTAGAAAAACTCATGGCTAATACTATGGTATAATACCATAGTTTCCTAGGAGTGGGATGCCCATAGCAATAGGTGACCAGCAAGTCTTTTGCTGCATTTATGGCATTGCCTTTTGCCATTTAAATCCTTCCAGTTCAAAAGGCAGAAGTAGCAGTTTCTCTCTAATAACAACAAACTGACTAAATATTTTTTCCTCTAAACCTGAGAGAAAACTCCTTCAAGAGCAAACACCTAAAGCTGACCATTACTTGCTCTGAAGCCCCAGTAAAGAAGCCTACTGTTCTGATAAATGAGGACCCACAAATCCTTAGATTGATTACATATTCTGGTTTTTGTATACTCATGGTTTAATTCCTTCAGGGAACCTGTAGGAAATAAGAACTTTAAAAAATCCCTAAAAATAAATTATTTAATCCTCAAACTGGCACATATTTATCATTAGTGTATTGAAAAGAGTGAAATAATGAAAAATTACCAGAGGAATATGAACTTCTATGTTAATATTTATATTTTTTTTCTTTGAAGTGAATACAGCAAATACACAGCTATAACATCCTAGTGGAAATATATGATAGCTATAGATAGATAAGTAGATATTCACAAACCAGATGTTGGAAAGACCAAGCACAGGAGTAACAAGAATTCCCAAGGAGAAGAACCAAAAGATTTTCCAAGAATGCTACAGCCATGATGACAAGAAACCTTTAAGATCTGGATCTGTTATAAAGGTAACAGAAACATCGTTTGTTCTTAGTCTGATCCACACCAGGGTATCTGGTGTGCTGCGAATGCTTCTCCGTGTTTTGCCTTCTCAAGGGATGACTTTTGTCTCTGGGCTGGTTCTGTGATCCTGTGGCATCCACAGGGAGCACAGGTGAGGGTATCCTTCGTGGTGGTGGGACTGCTTGCTGCTGGTGGAGCTGAAAGGCTGGCCATGGGAATGGCAATCCAAGTTACACCTCAACACAGTCTAATTCCCCTGAGATTTTGTAGATCCCGGCTATGCTGAGGCTCAGGGTTGCCAAAGCCTAGCACAGTGAAAGAAAGACCACCTGGAAGAGCTGCATGGTTGCTCGCACATGGGTTCAGTCCCTACAGACACACCTCAGCAGGAACCACAGCCCTCTAGTCACCTGTCCTGTGAAGGCAAAGGAGGTTTCTCTCAAGGCTCGTGCAAGCCCCAGCTGCTAATTGCGCACTTGCTGCTGTGATGGAGGACTGGGAGCTGGGAAGAGTTTGCCAGTGCTGCCCCCTGCCCCGTCCAACAGCCCGCGTCTGATGCCAGTAGTTGTGCGTGCCTGATTCGGGTCTCTGCAAGCTGTGTCTGTGCAGTGTTTCTGGGAGCTTGGTACCTGGAAATCTAGGACGGCACCACCCAAAGCAAGAAGATGGTAGAGGTGGCAGTTCCCATGTTAAACAAAAACACCAGATAAACAGGTTTATGAGGGGGCAAACCCCAGCGCCTTATGACATAGGACTCGGCTTTGCACATGGTCATCAACCCAGAGACCTCTGCATATGAACTATCATATCCAGTCCTCAGGGCTGACGACAAGTAGGGAGAGGAAGGACAAGGGGATATAAAACGGAAGTTTTACCCAGTAGGCCCTAACATGATATGCTTAGTCCTTTTCAAACCTTGTAACTCTCTGAAATCAACAGCAGCTGGGTAAGAACTTTCCCATTTGGGTCTAATGTGAAGTTTTAAGTTGTCTGTAGTTACTTTGGTGATTTCCTTTATTGTTTCTTTCCTGTGGCAAATATGAATGTCATTAGACTGTTAAAAAGTTTCCCTCTGGATCTGATGCAAGCTTTGTTTACTGGAGCTGTTTAAATCTCGACAAAAGACTTTTAAATAAATTGAAGGAAATAATTTGGCGTTTGAAGGCAGATGCTTGTGATGACCTAATGGACTTTTTTTTTTTTTTCTTTTTGTTTTCATCATTAACTTCTTCTGTGATTCTGTCGATGTTTCAAATGAGATTTCCAAGTGCCAGTGAAATAGCTTCATGTTAGGGAGTTATTTTTATAATTCAGTGCATCCAAACTTCATGAAAAATATGCAAATCACCTTCATTATAACCATATCTTGTCGCAACATGCAGCATACGTAGTGCCAAAAATGAATGCATTCATGGCATCTTTTGGGTCCTAAGATCCAATTATGTCTTTTGTTGTTCCTTTTTGGCTTTCTGTGTCAGCTGCATGCTCTGTAAAGTTACTGATTACTGACCTGTTGGCAACTTTACAAATCAGCTTTGAAATGCAAGCTGTCAGTAGCTCTTGAGTACCCCAGTCCCAGGTTACCAAGGCCATGAAATGCTGCATTGAATTTTTAATCTGTTTTCCCTCTGCTTCTGCCTAGCTTTTTCCAGGTTAAGGTCAATTTTGAAACCAGCTGAATTCTTTAATAATCACTGTCTTTGCAGTCCTCACTGGGTTCAAAAGGAAGAACGATTTTTTCGTTGCATTAATATTAATTTTTTTACTGTGGGGGCTTATTACAGTGGCATATTTTCTGTTTAAGTATTCATTGTTAGATCACAAAGTGCGCTACAGTCTAGCCAAAGTATTGCCTCATGAAGATAGGAGTGAACTGCCACTAACCCAAAATTTCACTGCCCCCACTTTTAAAATGAAGCAAGGCTTCTATTGTAACCCATTCTACATTTTTTCCCTGCAGCTGTACTACTCCGAGGAGAAAGCTTGCCACCTCAGATACATGTCCTTTGGCTCACCTTTCTAAATGTGACAACTGCAGTTTATTCAGTAATTCTACCATCAAGCTTTGATCTCTGTTTTAAAAAGTTGCATCTTTTTGTCTAAGTAGGCAAGACTAGGATAAGTCTTAGAGTGCTGGAAATTCAAACCTAAATGTGAAACAAAAGAGTCACCTTTATTTCCTCTTCAATTTTCTCCCAGAAGCACTTATCATTTAGGAATTTGCTTTGATTTAGTGAGTAGGTTCTTATTTGATTGCAGCAGTGAATAATCCAGGAATGCTTTATTTTCAAAGACCCTGGTGATCCTTTATTCTACTAGATATCCTAGAAGTTGTGGTTATTTACGGGTTCCTATGCCATGATGCAGACCTAATCAGACAGTTGTCACCTTTTTTTCACCACAGTTCTTTGCATATTCTTATGGAATCTCACACTAATGTGATTTTTTTACCCTGGAGTGAAGACAGTTATAATTACCCTTAACTACCAAGGAAAGCAGATCAGTAAGAGGTATTGTGGTAGCTTTTCTCGTTCAATAATCAATAACTTATCATAAAAAAATGCTGATATTTGGTTGTCTCTTGAGCATGTTTCTTCTCTTTGAGGCTACAGTCAGAGTGACTGGGATTTCCAGGCACTGATAGCAGTCCTATTATATGTAAGTGAATTCCTGGGGTTGTTTTTAAAGTTGTTTGCCCCCATACCACTATGAATCGTTAGGCAGTTAGTGACAGAATAGCTACCCAGGGGCACTCCAGGCCATTTGAACTCTGGAGTTCCCTGAAGCTGCATTCACTTGTGGCTGGAGGCAACACTTAGTACTGAATAAGTAGAGGCACCTTATAGCAGGACTTGATGAAGGTGTTATTCTACACCTACCTCAAAACAATCAGAAAACTGGAGGTAGCCAGGGCGAAAACTTACTAATGATGCACACTGAATATTGAAAAATAGCAGATGATTCATGGATAACCTGAAAATGTAGGACCTAAACAATCAGCCACAAAGTCAACAAACAGTTCTGTCATTTGTAAAGCCTGGTTTCTGGTGGCTTTGCGTAAAGTAAGTTCTTGTCTCTTTTTCAGCTCTGGTTGAACTTCTGTGACTAGGGTTTAATAAGCAGTCCTTCCTCACACTGTTTCTCATATGAATTGATTGTTTTGCTGCTTCCTCTTTATGGATGATGAGGAAGAAGAAATAATTTGGTCAGTCTCTTCTATCTGGTGACAAGCTTATTTTCTTAGTCATGTAGGAGCTTAATAATAATTGAGAACTTTCCTCCTCTATCCTTTTCAGTGGAGACTGGTCAACAGTTAACATGTTTTGAGGTGGCGGGATGACCAGTGTGCAGAGAGATGCACATACTGAACTGTTACAGAACGCTTATTTCCTTATGAAGCCAGACGTAAAAATTATACTCCCAGTGGCATTCATTTATAATATTTTTAAGGAATAAAATGTACTAATTATATCTAAAAATGATGTCTCCTTAACAAAAGAACAGGATAAAGCAAATGAGGTGCTTCCTTTAAAAAAAACCCTTGAAAACTGAAGAAAACCCCAGATTTTCTATTAGGTTGTTCTTGCATTCAATCACTTATGGACATTTTGTGGTGCTGTGGGAGATCTGCCTTCTGGGAGATTCCTGTTGCTGGGCCTGGAGCTGATCATGTTCCAGTTTTAACAGGGTGGATTTTAACCATCTCCACAGAGAAGATGAAGGTCATCTGAGCAGGTCCTAAACTGTTCAGAGTTTTATGGATACAGGAGTCCACATGGCTAAACCTCTCTTAATTCGAAATACCAGAGACAATGGATCCTTTATAGATTTCCTATGAGCAGGCTGCTACGACTATGTAGTTACTTGTCTCACAGATTACTTTACCACACAGGAGAAAAGCTTTCAATGGGAACTCAATATTCTGGTGTTGTTTGTAATTATTTTGTTGTACCTATTTTAATAAGTACAGTCCAGCACACCTTATTGACAGTTGAGAACAGGAGTTACATTTTTTACACATGAGGCTAGAAAAACAGGACAGCATTAGAGAAAGCAGTTATTCAAGGATTTACGGAAGGAAAGAGGAGATAAGACTGAGAAGAGCACTGATAAATGACAAAGAGTGGATAAAACTGAGACTGAACAAGAACAGCAGTAAATAGGCAAATTGAGGCAACTTCATTTTGCCAAATAACTCTTGAACCAAAGATAGCTGCTGACAACTAAAAATAATAGTTACTTTGGTAGCACTCATAATGTGATAACTGATGGGCAAGCACTTCTTGCCAGAGATCATCCTATCATGCAAGATTTTTTATATTTTAACTTGGTTTTCTTGGCCATCACTTTGGGTTAATCATAGGAGAAACTAGTCAGACTATAATGGTTTTCATTGACTAGATTGATAAGTGACCTGTAAAGCTGAACGATACCCCGGGAACTTAAATTCCAGTACAGTCCACATCACTACCCACACAGTGCATAACTGCATATAGAAAGCATATGACAGTAATTATCTTTTCCGAACACAAACTAAAGCTCTCTATCTTGGTAATACAAAAAGAAAAAGCAGTGCATGAAGAAAGCTTTGAAACCTTTGCTGACTGTTACTCTGACATGATTTAGCTGAAAACCGTAACAGTTGTGAGAAAGTCACACAAGCTAAAATGTGATATTAGGGCACTGCAAGGACTGGTATTTCTCGTGGGTAATGACATCCCTCATTACACACCAATACAATGCCAGACTGCCCTACCATTTAGCAGCATATCTTCAGAAGCAAACTAGCCACCTTATAGCCCAGTGAACTTTAGATACAACATTTCTAGTCAACCCCACAAAGAGGAACACCGCAGGGAAGGGCCAAGGCCATCACTCTACGGCACTGCTGAGAGAGAATGTACTACCCCATCCTCTTGCTGTCGATGCAGTGTAAGCAGGGGATGAGTTTAGAGATGAAAACATGCAGCAGGAAGTTTTGGGGGTACACTAAACTTCTTATTTTACTTTCTGATACCGTAAGACCAAATTGGGAACACTTGTTCCTAACATAGCAGTGACCAGGGACAAAAAGCAGAGTTTGAAGCCCGCCACTGCATATCATACCCTGCACTGTGGAGTTTGGATACAGCCAAAAACTCAGCCTATTTTTTGTTTCCTGGCCATTTTTTTTTTTTCCAGTCGTGCATGAAACAACGAAAAGAGATCACAGGAAAACTCATCTTTTTGCTCATTATGCTTCCTGCTCTTTGGTGTGCAGCTACTCGCGTGTGGCATGTATTTGCACGCAGCTTTTTCCTTGCCTTGCCTATGACTAACCGGAGAGAGAGGAACTCCAGAGACTCATTAAACCTATGAAAGCTGACACAGTTTGTCACATGTGGCTCTGCACACACAAGCAGAGCATTGCTTTTATAGTATAGTGCAAGTCTCCCCTTCTGCAACAATAGTAACTCACGTCGCTGCTTTAGTCTCAAGACAAGCTACTATTAAATGGTAGATGTTAGTTTAATATTAATAATTGTCTTAACTTCATACATCTACAGGTTTTCATCTAGTAAAAGGGAGCTATTCATTTTTCCTCATAAAAACAACATTTCTCTGAAGGGAGTTTAACAGATGTAACGGGGTTGATGGCAGGTGCAGCATAATGAAAGCAAGACACTTTGAACCGTCAGTGGCCCTCTAACAGCTCTTTGTATTACCCTGGCAGAGGTGTGCCTGCTCCAGTTCAAAACAGCTGCTCTCTCACAAGTGTACTCCTGGCTCCCATTCACCACCCTGCAAGGAAAAGCAGGGCTGCAGAAGGAGAAAAAATGTAGAAAAAATATCTAGACCAGGTGAAAAACATCTGCCCGCACATCAGTATAGTTTAGAGCAGTCAAGAGAGCCCATAATGTTTTATAGAACTTGCATATTGTCATTTTTAAGGGGGAAGACTCAGAAAATGAAGATTCATTAAAGCTGTAGCACTGGATGTTGGGCGAACACCTCTTTCATCATCCAGCACACCACCGTGGGGAGCGCTGCTCTTCTGCCGAGTGTTCTCCGTTTTTCTCCAGTTAGTTTTAAATTGGTGCTAGGGCTTCTGCCACTTCTCTAGGAAAAGATATTAATAGGTCTTAGCAGTAAGAGATGTTTCTCGATAGCTAAACTACAGATAGCCTTTCTCCCATTTTATCTCATTATAATTATGTTGTTAGTTTGTAATGAGTTAAGATTTTCTCTTGGTTCTTTTTTTTTATATTCTTCACCTTCTTGTCATCTGTATGACACGGAGTTGACTATTTTCATCTTTCTCCACATATTAGTCTTTTGACCATTTAATCAATTTTGCCTTTTTTTTCCCCATAATTCCCTCATCTCTGTCCATATCTTTCTGGTGAGACTCTCAGAACTGTCTGCAGTATTAATAAAGAATGCATGATGCTGTAGTAAAAAGGTTTCTTGGCATGGGTTTGGGGTGACCTGTAAAACTCTTGTGGTAAAGTCATAAAGTAAGTTATGCAGCTTATCTGAAATTATTATTAAACCTTCACACGAAGGTTGCAAAATATATAATTTTAAGACCGGTGCAGAGCTGTTTTTCTAATATTATTGCTTCAAGCTTATTTTCCTTTCATTTTTAGTTTCTCTTAGTCACTCAGCAGAGGTTTTTCCAGAAGGAATTGATATCTTTTGACACTGTATATAGAAGCCCTTCTGTCTGCCATGTTCTTTTTTATACATGTGACTACACAACGAATGGGACTGCCTTTCCTGAGGCAGTCGCTGGGGCTTCTGGACCACAGTCAGGAGAAACAGGAACTGTTGAAGACAAAACTATAACCATTGTATGCAGTTGTGTGTGCAATAGTCTGATGTCGTCTCCTTCTAGGTGGCATGGGAATACCTGGGAGGATGCAATTGCTATTGCGTTTTACTACACATTAAGACTTAAAGACAAAACAAAATGTTCTCAGTGACTACACAAGGTTATTTCAATTCCTATTGCCAAATTTCGTATTGATTAGAATAGGAGAAAAGTTAGGACCACTGAACTTTGGGAGACACACTGTATCTTTACATAATTAATTGAAAAAATACTGCCAACACAGATTATATTCAAATTATTAGTGTATAATCAGAGATCTGTTCTTCAGCTATCTGTCTTCCAATTGCAGATGTAGTGCATTCCTGTGAGACCTTAACGGAGAAAGGGGCATCTGCCATCGAGCATGCTGGTTTTAGTCGATTACTGATTTTGAATATCGCACAAAATAGTGGTTTACCCTACTGATTTAACTTTTGCATTGTATGTATTTGGAAATACATGTTTGACTACCTTTCGTATGAAGTAATAGACCGTACTACACAGGTTTATTGATATGCTTCATTCAAGACATGGTGGCCCCAACTCAGTAAAGCACTTACGCATGTGCTTGAAATTAAATATATGCTTGAGTATATTACTGAAAATCCACCTGGTGAAGGGCTTTCCTGAATAAAGGTGGCTTTAGGCATATGTCTGAGTACTCTGCTGAATTGCAGATTGTGAGTCCTAATATACTGAGAAATGAGTGGAGTCACTCAAAGTGTATAAAATTAAGCACGTTTATGATATGTTTATGATTTTGCAGGATCGGGACTTAATTCATACCTTGGAGCACATATTCATATGAGGAGCTCTTTATTAATGAAGGGATTCAGAACTGGTCTTTTTTAAGTGGCAGTTTTAATAAGAAAACCTTAATAAAAAGTGTAAACTACAGAGTAATGATGTTGGTTCAGTTCCCTAAGGCAAGCCTTACATCATTGTGTTTGTATACAGTAAATAAGCCTACAGAGAAAAAAATCCAGGCCAATAAATGGATTATAGAAACGAGTTTGGTAATGAAACTTTACACATAGACACATTTGCCAGTGAAGGCAAAACGTGTGTGGCTGAAACACTGTTAAAAATAAAGGTTCTTCTGGCTGCCTAATATTTCATTGGCCTTTGAAATGTTCATTTACATACATATGTTTTCTTATGGCTCCCTTGAAGGAGGGATCTATTATTTGCACACTGAAGATGCATGTTGGCAGTCTTCTTAAAAAAATCTTTTCCACAACATGGGGGGAAACTCAGGAAATCAAGTCACCAGCAAAACAATAAGGCAGGTCAGAGTGAGCTGAATATTCATACTTTGTCTTAAGGCATGAAAATGCTGACAGCTCTCAGATTTTAAGTTTCTATGTTAAAAATCTCGAGGTCCCAATCATACAATGAATTCCACTTATACGAAGCATGCTGCAGGACCAGGGCCTGAACTAATACAGTGCATCTTTAGCTCAATCATCTGATTTTATCAACCTTCTCCTCTTTGTCTAACTGCAGAGTAGATTTAAGCTGTTCTTGCTTGATACAAAATACAGTGCAACTAGCAGAGCAGAGGAGATTTAGATAAAACTTCTTTTTTATGGGCAACTTTACATACTGAATGAAGCTGCTCCCACCACCAGCCCCATGCTTTGACTCAAATACCTGTGTTGCCCTGGCTTGTTTTCTAAGCAGTCAGTGCTCTTCTGTGAAGAACAGCAAGTACCACAAAGCGACAAAGGTGAAGACTCGAGCAGATGCTGTACTAGCCAACAAACTACTCAGCCAGGCTTTTAGGAAGCATCCACACAGATGAGGAAACTACGCTGCAGACTTCAGACTTGAGGTCAAAGATGCATCATTAGAGGCATCATTTCCTGATATTAGAGGCTCCCAAATCATTAGTCTTTTAATACATAATATCAATAGCTGTAATGAAAAACGCAGGTAGGATGTAGAGAATCCCCTGAATCTTAATGTACTCTCTGCCATTGGAAGCATAATGTAGTATATATGTCAGCCGAGCTGGAGAAAAACAACGGGTCAAATGGAGAAAATGAAGAGGAAGACAGCGGCCAAACCTCTGATTCTTGCATGTGAACACAAATCACCTCTGTTCCCGGGGTCAGCACAAGCTGCTTCTCTGGAAACGTACTGAAATTGAGCGCAAGTGGGATTTCTCCAGAATACATGACTATTCTGGCTCCTGCACAGTGAGACGTTTCACACTGTGCACAGCAGATGGGAGCTAGGAAGTTCAGCCCAAGCATTGAAGTTCGCATATATATGCATAAAAATATATGTATATTGTGTGTGTGTGTGTGTCACTAGACCCTGGTAGAGCTGCTGTCAGTAGCCTCTAACTGGGCTGTGTCTGGGTCCCACCACACCGGGTCCATGTGCACTTAAGCATCCTTGCATGCCCCTGGCATGCCGCCTGGGCACGGCTGCTCCGCCAGCAAATGGATGCTTGCGGCCAAGCGACATTAAACCTTCAGGACCATTGCTGAGGCCCTTCTTTGCAGACTCTCCAGCAGCCCAAACCCACCTTTTCCCAGGGCATGGATATTGTGGGCACACTGAATTTAAAAATAATTTGCTAGGGAGCCCCAGTCATTGAAAGCAAGCAGAAACTTTATCTGGGTTCAAAAAATCAGTTGCCTTTTAAAATTTTAGCACCAGAGGTAGCTGTGAATAACAACAGCATAATAAAACCCCATACCCCTTTTTCTGCTTCAGTTTCTTCTCTGCTTTTACAAGTTCTCAACAGGGTATGTGGATGAGTCTTCAAGTGAGATGGCGATTGTCCTCCTGTCTCAGATTTTCTGAACCACAAATCCGTCACGTTCAAAGACACAGCATTAACACCATATTAGTTTGTTCACCCTTTTGAGCTTTTATATTGCCCAGTCCAGAGGCTTGGGAAAGCTGGTTATGTACAGGATAAGGCAGCCTCAATTAAATCCAGCAATGCTTAACTCCTTTCCATTATCCACGATCAAGAAGAGTGTTTCTGCAACATTTTTTACCTGCAAGGTGCACTTTACCTTTTTTGAAAAAATTCCACTGATTATGTTGTGCAGTATTGCTGCAGTGATTTCCATTTAGAATAAAATAAAAGGCTGAATTAAATTTCATTTGTTACTTTTATTTCCTCCTTTCCTTTCCCCATTTCTGTTTGTTTGCTCAAGTGTTGAATATGTGTAAATTTTTTAATGTAAATGTATTTTTGCAGGTTTTTGCAGGCAACATTTAATCTGTAAGGCATTGGTGTGGGAGATAAATAACTGGGTTTTGATTGTATGTGGCTGACTGTATACACGAAGACATTTCTTGATGCAGTGATTTCATTAGGTAAGTCAGAATCTCTAAGTTGTAAACTGACAGAAACCCCAAATATGTACCTGCAGACAAAAAACTATGTTAATTTTCATTGAGAGGCTGGTTTCTGGAAAGTTAGCCATGAATGCACAGATAAAAAGTGCTTTTTGAACTGATCTCTTTAGAAGTTATTTCTACCCAGATGCCCGTGAGAATCTGAAATATAGTGACACATATGTGTTTTCTTCAGCTCTTGCTTCTCTACAGGGCTAGCGCGAGAAATGTAGTTCCAGGGAAGGCTTTAAATATTGCTATTTTTCACTGCAAGAAGCATTACTACAGATCCATCACATGAGCTGAGATTTCCCAACTCATTTCTAGCCCAATTTAGCAGGCATACAATGTTTGGATAATTGGGGCAAGTCCTGGACTCTTTTCTGAACGAAACTGTAACTCCCTGAGCAGTGAGAGGTGTCTCCCTCGCTACAGCAGTTATCTCAGCCTCGGCCCCAGGCAGGAAACTGCATTCCAGCATTTAAGTGTTGCTCTCAGGTTTTTGAAGCATAATGGAGCTTTAGGCCTTCGAGGGGAGGATGGGGAGGGCTTGGAGGAGAAGGTCAGAGATTCCTAAATTAAGGCTTTTCATTTTATTCTTGAGAAATGAAGAGTGAGAGGCATCACTAGAAGGCAATTCAGACCTCAAGAGGCTAGAAGCATCCCCTGGAGATGTTTCTTCCACCCTTCATTTGCTGTAGAAAGAGCCCAAGGTGACGAGGGTCCTGTTTGGGTGCCTGAGATAAGTGCATAAAATTAGGTAGGCTGATCTCTCTCCTTTATGCCATCACAAATTCCCTATTTTGCCCTTTGGTACAGCTTGCACAGGGCTGTATATTAATGCAATATTGATGTTCTGTGACAAGTTAAAAGGCCAATAAGAGTAGTGCTCAATGTGAATTATTTCACCTGTTTGATACCTGCTTTTTCCTTAACTCTCTTAATGGCGCAGTGTGTTTTCCTACCCCAGTGACATTCAGTTGCATGTATTGTTAATTTTTGCTTTGTAGCTTGCATCTAGATTACAGTTTGCATGTCCCCAAAGTGGTATCAGTTGCCTGAAATCTTGATTCCTCAGTGTTGTGTGGCTTGCATAAATGTCAGCTGGTGCAAGGGAGCGGTTTTAAAAGAAACAGAGCTGATCTGACATTCTTCAAAGGGAAGCCTAGGAGACTCATCTCTGCACCTGGGTTTGTTATATACACTGAGCAATGGGAAGAGTGCTAGGAATGCTGTCACTCGAGCAGTGAAGAGGGACAGGCAGCCATGTCAAAAATGACAACTTTTCTTTTACTAGTCTTGCAAAAGATGTCTGTGGTGATGTGACTGCAGATGACATCAAACAACATAAGTGGCTGGTTTCTGCGGTAGATTGAAATTCATCCAGTTCCCTGTGTTCACTGTGATGACTTTCAATGCTAATTCTCAGCGAGTGAGGCATGAAATATATTCACAGGCTATACACAGTTAGGATACTTTTAAGTTATTTGAGGTACCTGTGATGTAAACATCTGTGCCTCTTGCTTTTGTGCATTTTTTCCTGCGTTTCAATTATGCAAAGAAACACTGGAAAATGGGAGAACAAGTTTGCTGATCTAGTTCTTTTTCTTTTTTGAAAGAAATGAGTGCCTCATTGTCTTAGCGGAGGGAAACATAAGATAGAAGCACACTTTCATCTTCTCCAACAAGGAAGAGATCAGCTGAATTGATACAAATAAGGTGTTTTTGAAAATGATCCCCAAAGCTTGCTGTATTCACTAAGCAAAACTGTGGGTTGCTTAAACTTTCTTTTGGAAATGGAAATAATGTGAGATGGTGTAAAAGATGAACAAGTTTTAGCTTGAGTTTTACTGCATGACTGTAATGCTCTTTGAAGCTGAAGCTAAATCCAGCATTCAGCACATACAGTGTCCCGCAGCTGCAGCAGCGTGTGTGCTTCACTGTATTTTGAGAGGATGCTTCTCAGTCCTGACTTCAGATGACACTCTGTGCTCTTCTTAGGATTACCTGGAAGAAAGAGACTGCCAAATGCAGGGGAAAAGGAGGGAAAACCCTCCTGTGTGTGTGCGGAAGGTCATGGGAATCTGGTGACAGGAACTACTCCCTGGGAACTGCAGAATAGGAGAACTGGGAGAACAGTCTAATTGTCAGTGCATCAGGTCTAACTAACCCAAGGTAAGTGGGGTTATGGTGGTATAAATAAGGAAGGGATTTCCTGATCAGTATAAACTGATACTAAGCCTTTTTTTTACCACAGATAACTTCTTCCTTTTTCATACGTGGATCCCAGTATCTGCATTTTATGTTAACTCCTTTGCTATATAGTCTCTGCTTTGCCAGTCAGCTAGGAAGAAAGAGAGACATATTCCTGTCATGACTTTTGGATTTCAGTCTCTGCTCTAATGGCTTTTTCACATAAAAGACATAAATAGCCGTGGGAGTAAGGGGCTGGCACTCCCCCGCTTTCCCAAGGAGGCAGCCACAGAGTAATGCACAGCCTCTCTGGAATAGCTTTTATAGGATAGGGTGAGAATGTCTTCACCCTGGAATAGATTACCAGATGGCTGTAAAAATGAGAAAAATTAATTTAAATAAAGAAGAGAGAAGTAAACTCAGGACTTTAGCAGCCTGGCTGTGCCTCCTAGCCACCGGGCGACCTGACTCACGAGCTTTCGCAGTTCCCGCTGGAGCGATTTCAGAGGTTAGCACAGCCAGCGGTTTGCCCCGTCCTGCCAGCAGGGACTGCAGATGGGTGGCATGTCGGCTCCTCGGCTCCTTCATGAGGTGGTCTCTTAGACTGGCGGCAATTTGGCCTTGCACCCTGGGCACCGGAGCAGCAAACACCCAGCTGGGTCCCTCCAGTGTGGGAGCGGGGAGGTTCAGTGGGGAGCACTCGAGGGACCTGCCAAGGCTGGCGAAGCAGTGTTGGACTGCTGAACCACCTGGTGGTCTTGGGCTCCTCCGCTGTAATAGTCTAGCAGGGGGATGCGGGTCGAGATTTTGCAGGGAAGCCGGTCTGCTGAGAGGGCTCCAACAAAACCTGCTGGATGGAGCCTCTCAGGGAAGAGCGACAAGTTAGGAGTTTCTGGATCCTCCTTGGGTGCAGGCACACAAGAGGTGTTTCCCTCCATCAAGGCTGAGACACCTCTGGGTGTAGAAGGAAGCAGAATTACAGACACTTGGGTTGGCATTCATCTCCTCTACCTAACTTTAGATGTTTGTCCTGTGAATGTTTATATACGAGCTGGTTACACCAGGCTCCCATTGATGAAAAATAGGCCCTGCTGGGATGTGAGTTGTCAGACTGACAATTTCAGCATCCTAGGAGCTCTTTAAAATTTTACTATGATCCTCCTCTATGTTGGTATGTTTGTTGGTGATACCTAATTATTGTCTTCTATTAAAGCTGCAGTAAGAACACTGTCCTCCCTTTTTAAAAATTAATTTCTCCGGACATCTGTTTCATAAAAGAGTCGTAAGGAGAAAAAAGATTTAGGGTTTCTCTCTTATGAAATGCCAGGAAATAAGGAAGGGAAGTAGAGCTGAATTTAGACGGATCCATAGGCTCTGTATATTTGTGACCTGACACACTAGCCATTTACTCATTATACCTCTTCAGCATTTAATAAAGCAGAATAAAAGCTTTTATTTTATTAAATATTAATTCACCTTTTCATATTTTTAGGGAAGGCTACAGGAATAAAGCACTGATGGAGGAAGATAACTGAAGGGATAACAGTAAATGAGACACAATTTCCCTGATTTCTAGCAAGAGCTCTCCTGGCTTTATGCTACCACTTTATCTAATTATGTCTGATTTTTTCAACAACAAAACATATAGAGAAAGAAAAAGAGAAGAAAGCACAAACAGCTTGGCTCTTTGGAAAAAAAAATTGTCGCTGAAAGCAATTTTTCCCCCTCTTTGTTTACTGGTGAAGGTGAAGCAGTAACTCAACATGCAGGTACAGACGTGATAATTTACTTGTCAGTTATGTGGTAGAAAAATCACTCTTAATGATAATTGTTGTATTAAGGGCTTTTTTTTTTTTAAATCATGAAGGCAGCTGACTATTCTTTTTCAACAGTGCACTCTACTGTTTTTTATTCCTGGCCCCTATCATCCCACATGTATTTTTTCACCCGTCAGAGTCAGAGAGGGATCTATTGTGTTTTATCATTCAGCACAAAGGCTATTTGTGGTCCTGAGTCTGGTCTCCTCTATCCACTTGGCAATGTTGTTCACTGTTATTAAGGATGTGCAGATAGAAAATGTACCTATGATTTGATATAATTCACTTGTTGACAGAATCAACCCTTACATTTCTTTAGATGCCCATTTCTCAGGTACAGTAGATCATAATCTTAAGCAGTGATTTTATATTCATTTTTTAGCACATCTATTGAACTGGTGTACATAGTACATTTAGGTGATTTAATAATGTGTTTTAAGCATTCAAAATGAAAGGGAAGGGGAGCTACTTCTTTGGAAGGATGGTGGTTATTTAGTTCAACTGGCTAGAAGAAAAATACATTTTCTTTTTTGTTTATTTGCTGGTTTCCAATGATGGGGATAGTGTGTAGTTGACATAAATGGGAATCATGCAAATGAATTTGTTTTGACAACCTTCACCCTGAAAAGGCAGATGATGCAGCAGCAATGGGATGAGGTACAAAGTAGCCATCCCAGGCGAGAACAGGAAGAAAGCTTCTATGAAATGGACAGGAATGCAGGCAAAGATTGTAGCTGTCATAACTACTTGTAGCTGTACATATTAAAAATATACTTTCATCAGGAGAAGCACACCCAGTTACAACAAGGGTGAATTTCTCTTCACTTCTAATTAAGCAAATAAACTAAAATAGAAAGGAACATTCTGTCACATCTCAGTGCATGCAGAAGGCAAGGTGAACAAGACCCTGGCCTCCTGGCTTGGCTTCTTCCCATAACTTTGACCAATAAAGCGTATGTCCATGAAGAGTTCAAGTCCCAAACAAGCCTTCTCAATAAAAGACCTGGAAAGGACAGGACTTGATGTTAAGGGCCATTGGCAAGGGAGATGCCATCACGGATAACTTACTTGTCATGCACACACAAGTGCCCATCATGTCCATAACCTGCCTGACAATTCTCAATGGTTTTAACTGTTGATGTTCTGTCTAGCTCTCTAGATACTGACATCTTTGCCAGCCCCTCTACCACCCATCACCTGAGTGCACATCAAGTTACAATCCAGCCACTCACCTCCATCTACTGCACTCCTAGTGCAGATGAAGCATGCAGACTAACTATTATAATGTGGGTACAAGTGGTAGGATTTACACCAGGAGATAAAAATGGAAGGAAAAGATATGCCACAGGGAAGGAGAGGTGAGAGATGAAGCTGGAGATCAGAGTATCCTGCTCCTACTGCTACCAGTGAGTTGGGCAGCACAAGGGCTGAGCTTGCTGCTCTCCAAGAGGGTTTATCCCATTCCCCACTATTACAGCAACAGCTGCCATCCCAGAAACACTGATGCTTCCCTAAAAACCAGCAAGAAGCCTGGTTCTTCATGGCTGTGGTGTAGCTCACTAGGTATGGGAGAGTCGTGACTATTTGGTCAACCTCAGCAATTTTCTGCCTTATTTAACCAGACCCCTTGGTCCCAGCCATGACCACACTGTAGGCCTCTCCTGCCTGAAATGAGCAGTTGATTTGATCTTGCTTAGAGACATCACCATCTAGTCAAATTTTAATGATACAGCTTTAATAAGGCTGGATTTTCCTTTTTGCTACTGTCTTCTTTCTGAAATAGCAGAGCCCTTCAGAACATATTAGCCCTCACAGCAAGACCCTCATGGAAAGAAAGGCAAAAACAATTTCCAAAATTTGGCAGTACTTGAAGTAATTTATTAAATAAATAGTTAGAATTCTTTTTCCTTTTAACAGCTCCCTTTTGTCATCCCTGTATGTCCCCAAATCCACTTCATATAAAGTTTTGTTGTGAAAAAAATTACAAATAAAGTAGCCTACGTGGGTTCAGATGTGTTTAGCATCATTCTTCCTTTTCCACCAACAGAGGGAGCAAAGTCATCTTTCCCCTCCAGAGCTTTTGGCCATAGGGCTTAGTTATGTGAGACCAGTAACTTTGCTGTGGGTTTTGCACGTGTTAGGGCAGGAGGTCAGCTAGGTCTCGGTTTCAATCTTTAGAAAATTATGGTGCAGTATAAACTAGCATAAACTGTGTGAGATTAAGTCAGAATAGCTGATGTATTGTGGGCTGAACAGATGTTGCACCAATTATGAGATGCATACCGAAACTTTGCAATGTGGTGCGCTCCCTTAAGGAGCAGTGAAGAGATCTGTTAATTGCATTATATTATCTATTGGTGACTGCACCATTAACGCATGTCAGCGCCACTACTGACAGGACTGGCTTGAGGGGTTTTTACTGCCGTAGGCAAGCTGGAAATTGTGTGCCACTCTTAGCCACATTTACTTCCACAGTAAACAGTCAAAATAGTCAGTTGTATCTAGGTCTCAATTTTAAATTATACACCACTGACTTATTTAAGTAATTAGGGCCATATTATCCACCCCAACAGCTGAAAAATGTTTTATGAAGAGGAGGCTTCATAAGAGTAATTATATTTCTTTCCTGATCCCTCCTAGACCATGAAGTGCTTGTGAGTTTGCACAGCTTAGTGAGGACTTGGCAAATGCAAACGAGCAAGGCTGGAAAGGACAGATATTTGTTGCCCAAGGCCATATGCTCTCTGTGGCATCAAACCCGGGCTGACCTGCAGGGAAATTCCTGAAAAAGTTAACAGTGGGTATGTCATTGCTCTCTACCCCAAATTTTCTGTGTCATTTTGTGTCTTTCATTAGTCCCAAATTCTTATTAGACCTCCCCAGATTCTTTACTTCTAATCAAAATTATACTTCCATTGTACTGTTATCCTTCATCACAAACTTGCAAAGTCTTTGCCGTTGTTTTGATTGGAAATCGTAATGACCCCTAAAAAACCAGCCCCTCCTTTCTTGCACAAAGCTATCTTGTGATGCTAACCCAACCAATACACGTCAGAACAATACACTCATGTTGGCTAGGCAGCTTGACTTTGCAGTCTTGGTCTCATTCTTACAGTTGCTGCTGCACAGCATATATCCTCTGAATTCCTATGAGCTGAAGTTGACCATAAGGTTCTTTTGGTTACTATGCATAAACAAATGCAGATTTGTTGGCTCCATGCATATAAGCTTTACATCCTCCCAAGTTTCCCTCTGGATGTCAAGCTGTATGTGAAAGGAGGTGGGTGTCCCCTCGTCTTCTGTCCTGCCCTCAGTTCTGTCACTTACTGCGTGTGGGGGGTGGGGTGGGTGGGGAAGATGTAGGGGGAGGAAATGTCCTATGGTGGGTTAAAAATAAGAATCAACATACATGGAGTGATAATTTGTTTAATACGATCTTCTGCTCAGAAGTGTTCTGTGTTATATCTGAGTAGGAATTAGATTATTTAATACAACTAACAGCCCCCCCGCCCCAGGAATTTCTAGCCTGTTTTTCCCTTCTGCAGTCAAAATATCTAAATTTATTGTGAATTGGAAAGTTTGTAAATCAGTTTGTAAATAATGCAATACTTTCCATAGTATTTTAATTGAAATTAATTATTTCTGCAGTCCCGGGTTGACATATTTCATCTCAGTGCACTGAATCAAGTCAAAATGTTTGATGTTCAGCTGATGCATAATAACTCTTCAGTTTCTAAAGAAAAGCTTTATGGGCATTGTACTTTGCTTGTCTTATTTTACCGTGCCTTACGGGAAGGGCTAATTGGCTGTAGCATGTTTACCATTAGCTTTGCAAACCATGTGACTCAGAGTATCCTACATGACTTGGTCATAGGGGAAGATACAGAGCATCACTGAATATACTGCCATCACAGGAAGTCCATGAGAAATCATGGAGTTACGTAACATCTGCATCACAGTTCCAGTGGGACTCCCACGAGGTGCTGAGCAGATGCAACTTGACATCAGTATGATTCAGATGAAACGTTTCTGCTCAATAAACCAAAGCGTTTTGATTTGGTGGGACCACCCTGGAACAAATAACTTTGTTTTTATTTTCTCAGTTTTGGCAGAATCATTTTTTCTTACACAGTTAGCATAAATCATTTAACAAAAATTTCCCTGAAAATTTTAATACTTACAATTGCAAAAGTGTGTGTGCATACACGTGTGCATGTACAAATACGTATACATATGTATATACACACATGTATAAATTGAACAAAGCTCACATATGTTCCTGCTCATTTTCATTTACCTGGGATGTTTAGCTGCATTTTAGAAATGAGGCAGAGACGTGACCCCAGAAATGAAACTTGCTGTATTAGACAAAAGGGTTACTGTAGTTATGAGCATTGACTTTTTTGTTTGTTTTCTTTTTTAAAACTGTGACTCTGTCACCTGGAAAACTGAGTTGATTATGGGGTGCAAAATATGCATTAGAAACTGCTTGGACTGAAGGACTGGCTGGCTCAGGGGATCAGTAAACTAATGTGGGACCTTTCACCCCCTAGTCACCAGCCTCACTCCAGCATAGGTGAGTAATAAAAACACAGTTCTCTCTGCATCTGTCAGCCATTTGCATGCATAAATAAATTGAGCTGATAATATCAATATAATTTGGTGGGGGAAAAAAATCCCACATCTGTGCAATAATTAGCATGCTTTTTGGGTATCTCAGCAAACAGAGCAAAACCTGAAAGGGCACAGGGATTGAAAATAACAGTGGGTTGTGTTTCTGTAATATTTCTCTTCCTGAATTATCCCAAAGCATTTTATAATTTATTAATTTAAGTCATATTCCAGTGTCTATCTCCCTGCAAATGCCAGAAACCAGCGTCTGCTTAAATCCGATCAACTACTCTACTTGATAAGGACACCATGAAGACTGAATTTGTTTGTATCCAAAATTTCCTAAAGAGGGAGTTCTGGGGCTCTGCTTGAAAAACAGGTATGCAGGGGAACGAGGCACTGAACTGGCTCCAGGACTCTCTTCCCACAGTTACTTGGCAACATGGCCCTGGCTCTCCCTCCTCGCCACAGTCCCCAGGACCTGCTTTTGGTTGGGGTTAATTAGATGTTGCTTAGTGCATTCCCTGGCTAACGCTGAGGTCCTCTGGGAGCTTTCTTGTGGCCTAAGGCTGAACTCACAATAACTATGCTAATGAATTAATGGGAACAAGCAGGAAAAGGGTGAGTTACAGAAAAATATCTGTCTTTTTAACCCCTGTGTGAGCCGGTGTTAATGTAGGGCTGGCAAACTCCAAAGCCTTGCTGGACATGAGCTGGCTTCCTGCGGAGCCACTTGGATGTATCTGCATTGCACTCCCTGGCATGCTGGTTCCAGCAACATGATGCGGAGGCACCCGAGCGCTGGTTCTGGAAGCCATACAGAAGTATTTATGCAGAGCTTAAGCTAATAAACTCTGCCAGACCTGGGCTAGCCTGCACAGAGCCAGCACGGATGTTTCTGCAATTGTGGCAACATTTATCAGCAAACTGGATAATCTGCCAGGGGGATAATGGAGAGCTGACTGTATATTGAATGTTTGTTTGCAATGAAAATTACGTGTTAGGGTTTTGACTCTAAAGCATCAGTGGATTAAAGTCAGACAGCTGACAAGATTTCTGCTCCTATCTGTCTGCTGGCCTCCTTCTCAGAGGTTGCTGCCCCTGTGACAGGGATGGCTTAAAAGCTCATGAAGCAGCTTCTGAGTAGTTTATAACATGTTGTGGTGGGGTTTTTTTCTGGAATGATGGAAGTGATAAATAGTATTCATGGTAGAAGTTTCAATAAACCAGGAGACTGATTCAGACACCTTGGACCCTTTCCATTCTGTTTTCTGCAAGTATGTCAGGTTTTTTGATTGAGTTGCTAGAGAGGGAAACCTTGTCTTGCTTCTGGCTGCATTCACTCTTTAAATGCCTAAATGTCGTTGCAGAAAGGATGATGAGTGTCTTCCTGCATCTACCCCAAACTTTGGCTGTTTCGGAGTTCTCCGGATGATAGCATCGCAGGCTTGACATTCGTGACCCAGTGCACCAAGAGGAGGAACCATCAAAATATGATACATGGGCAGAGCTTTGAGAGTCATAAAGATATAATAGTTGCAAGGATAAGAGAGGAAACTAGAATGACCAGCTTCAAATGTTTTGTCTTGGATGTTTTAAAGTAATAGACATGACTGAGAGCAAGTGCACATGTTCATATATATGTGGTTGTGTAAGCAGCTCTAAAAGGGCTGGAAAAAGTAACATGTAAATTAAGTAATAAAAGAAATGGGCTGTAGTTACAATATATCCTGAAATTCCCTATTGGTATGATATGGCGATCAGGGGAGATATTTAAAGGTAGGAGAACAAATTAGTGGACAGCATGTACAAGACTGAATAAAATACAATTTTATTCTATTTACATTTAAACATATATATGGAGTTAGTTTCTCACAGCAAAAGGAGCAGAGCCAAAACAAGTACACCAAAAGTTTGTCACATCAGTTCTCAGGCCCTTTGTGCTTTTAAGAAGCAGGTGGAATAATCTTTGTACAGCCTTTGCTGGGTGATACCTCTTTGTGACTGCCAGTCACACAGAAAAAGATTAGATACAAATTTTTGTGGCAGAAGATTTTGTGCTACAGTCTGTCTCCACACCACCTTAGCACAAGGTTTTCAGCAGGTTTTGCACCTATTTTTCAGTGGAGATGCTGTTATGTTTTACTCCTTTATGTATTGAAAGCAATGCAGATTTTTCCCCTAGCTCTAACGTAGCCAATACTGATGCTTACAGTAGGGTCCCAGATGATACTGTGGTCTATTTGTCCTGCCCAGGCTTCCTGAACTAAGCAGGAATCCTTGCACCCCTCTAGCATGCAGATGCTCCTTGCTGTTAAAGTCATGGTGTCTTTCTTTCTACCTCTGCATGCGTTACACCGCACAATTAACTTTGTATCTTCATCTGTGAAAGATCTAATTCTAAGCATGTATTTTCCATTTCCCTTTTTAATAACACAATCTGTGAAAGAAGACATCAGAATGGAAATTGCCTCTAGAAAATGTTTCAGTATATATGTCATGTATATCATGTGACTGAAGATTTTGACCATTTGCAGCTTTCACACTTATAAGAAATGTCAACATTAAGGACTCAATTCTTGCATACACCAATGTCCTTTTGGAGTACCCTGATACCCACCCACTTTACAGTCCCTTCACAATTAGGAAAGTTTAAGTAGTCTCTTAATAAATGAAAATACAGCTCATATATTGGTATATTTTCAAGTCAATGAAGAAGAGACACAGAATTGGTTTAATAGTCATGTTTTCTTCAAGGTAGCAACAAAGGACGTATAAAACTCTGTTGATAACTGAGAGGCAGCAGAGTTCATGTTCTTTGCCTTTGAATGATGTTCCAAACCTGATAGGTGTTCAATGGGCTATCACAGACAAGATTTTCTTACCACTTGCTTTAATTCCAGACTTTGTTAATGTATGGATAGTCTCACAATGCTGAAGTACTCATCAGGCTCAAGCCCCCATTGTGCCATGCTGTGTACAAACTTGGAGCAGTTCCATATGTTATTCCTGAAAGTACTTTGGGTTGTCCACTGGGTCATGTTTCCTGGAATTAATGACTGGGATGCTGGTCCTCAAACATTTCCCTTTGGCAGATACCAGTTTTCATAGTTATGAGCCTGTTAAGGCCCTTACAACCAAAACATTAAGGAAGATGCTCTCCATATGCAAAACTATATTAATGATTATATTTATAGTACACCCTATGTAAACATTTTCAGGATGCAGAACCATCTCTAAAAAAACACTTCATTAATTATTAACATCACATTCTCAACAAAATTGCACAAAGGTGTATAAAGCGCTGGAATTGATGGAGCTGGATTTCACGTATTTTTCTCCATTATGGCAGCCACAGCAAAAGTCCGGTACCTAAAGCTCTTCTCTATAGCAGTCTGGGCTCATCCACGCTGCAGAAGTATCCTCTTAGAAGGTGCCCTAAGGGATCACCTTAAGCTTCTACACAGAAACAAGCTTTGTCTTGGTCTTCGGCCAACCCCAAGGACAGTCTTGCTGGCATTTAACACACATAGAAAGCTTCTTTGGACTCCAGGACTCCCTGCATGGTAATATAGATAAAGTCAATATGTTTTACAGGATCTGAGCATTTATTAAGTGCTGCTGTAGCCCAAATATGGTTCTAATGCAACAGCTACACAAAACAAATCAATGGAAAAAGTACCATTGGCTTCAGTGAAGATTGTTTCAGTCTCCTGAGGTTTTATTGTAAATGCAGATGTGTTCAAGCCTATTGCTAAGTGAAACAGTCTGTGCATTACTTGGCTGCAGCAATCTGTGATTACTCTCATATCGTTGCTCTGCAGAATCTTGTCTTCAAAGCCGAGTACGAGGACAGTTGTGTGAGTCTTCTGCATCTCAGAGCCACTGAACTCATCACTTAATAAATGGAATAGTTTAATACATCTACATAGGGATTTTTCTTCTATTTTCCTGCAGAAATTGTCTTTCTGGCATGATATAATAATCAACTCTGTGCTACCCAATGCACTTTTAGATTTTTCAAAAGGCATGCAGTTTGCTCAAAGGGAGAAACATGAGTTCTGCACAGGAAAAAGGTGTATGAGGTGAGGAGATCCCATGTGACAGCTATACAGCAAACAGAAACTCTCTCTCCAGTTGCAATGTCTTTGATGTCTGAAAAACAAACACTGAGATTCACATGCAAAGTTGTTAATTTTAAAAAGTGAAACTCCTTGAAATACTTTTTTTTTTTTTGTAAATTTTGTAATTTAGTATTCTGGGATAAGAAAGGCACATTGCAGGAATATTTGAGCCTATCAGGTTCGTCTCCTTAGAAAGTCTAGACTGGCTAATCACTGCTTGGTTTTAAGCAAGTGCTTTGACCCATATTTTCATCAATCCTTTAGTGGGTTTTTTTGAGGCCCAAATGTTCAAAGATGCCAAGTACCAAACCATCCCCCAAAATGTCATTCTGGGTGTTCCAGGGCTGGATAAACCCAAAATCTAGAGCCATGAGGTTGAAGGTGAGATGTTTAAAACTGGTCAGAAAAACATTGCCCAGTCCTATCTACTCTATAATTTTACTGCACTATGGAACAGGAATATTGGGGGGAAATTCCATATCTGCGTTCAACTGTCAGGTGGAAATTTTACATTGAAGTCACAACCATGTGGCTATTCATAAAAGCGAAATTCATACTTAGATAAGAAAATACTAGGAACCCACTGTGAGATATGAGTGAACAATATGGAGAAACATTCCTTCCTTTTTTCTTTTAAGAGTTATTTCTTAATATTTTAAAACTATTCTAGGCTATGGTTAATGAAGAATACTTGAAATAAGAAAGGAGTAATGTTAAACTGTAGTTCTGTTGCAATGCAATTTAAACTAAAATCTATGTTTATAATGGTTTGTCCATGCATTTATTCAAATATATGAAAATGTATGCAAAATTACGTCCCATTGTTTTGTGGTTAGGTATACTACAAGGGATGTTTCAGGCTATGCAGCTTCCCTAGTTAACAACTCTCACTGACTTCTGTTGCAATAGGATTCAAACATTGATTGCAACTGATCTTGAAATTTGAAACTAAAGAGAGCAAGCAAAGGTGAAGTAATGTTATCCAGGAACTTAAAAGAAAATGGAAGAACTCTCCATTCTTACAGGTACTTTATATAACAAAAAAATCCCTTTACTCATTTTTCAGTTTTTTGTGACCACGCAGTTAGGCATGTAATTACCTGTTTACCAGGTAACAGCCCAGACATTCAGCACTCAATAAATTGGTGATTGCATTCAGATGAAATTCAAGAGAATTATTACCACCCTAAATAATACTTACATTTATTGCAAATCTTAAATGACCCTTTTTAAAAATTGTCAGTCTCTAAAGTACATCCTTTCCCCTAAAGGACACAATAAATTGCTTAAGCACCCCTCCAGTTCTACTGAAGAGGCATCTGATTAACAGCCTTTTTCTAATAGAGGTAAGAACCTGGGAGGGTCAGAAACAAAATCTAAATGTCTCTTTTCACAGCTATTTGGGAAAGAAATCTGTGTGGTAGTTTGATCTGTATCTGCACTTGGATTGAGCAATTGTGTTCAGCCAGAGAATTGCCTGGCATTATCTTATGACTCACTTGACAGAGCTTACCCCTACTTTTCATTACCTGAGAAGAGATCATTACAAAACATACAAGCAGTATAATTTTATAGCAATCTATTTTGAACTAGCAAATTAAATGGGAAGAAGAGAGGAAATGGAATGCAGCAAGCATAATGCTTTTTAAATGTTTTTAAAGAAATAGGAGCCTAGCAGAAGTGTGGGAGAAGGTCCAGGTTAGGCAGCAGGAGCCCTTTCACTGTCTTAGGTCATGGCGGCACTAACTGCACAAACCTGGTTTGTGCTGGAGAACCCTCTCACTGAAAAAGGGTAAATATATGTGGGTGTCATAGGTGAAAAATATCTTAAATTGTGAAGGGTTGTTAGTGGCAGATAATTGGGGGTGTGTGTGTGTGTGTTGGCGAACATCCAAAATTGCACTTTTGAAGTTTCAAGCTGAAGCCTGTTGCTTGCTAGCTGCAACCAACAAAAGCTGGTTGTAAACTTTCATAACACTTGGACTAAATAGCAGTGAAATGTCCTGAGTCCTCTGATTCCTAAAGAGACACATGAGAGGACCAACAATTAGGACGCTGATCATGCTTCTGCAGGTAAACTAGATTGGGAAAACCCTGGGTTTGGGGGGCCCATAAAGAAAAGGAGGCCAAAAGAGAAGTGTTCCCAAAAAGAAAAAGTGGTCTTGGAGAGAAGAGGGCCGGGAAAGAAGGTGGTGAACATCCTGACTGGGGGAAGGATGGTGGCAATCAGAGAGGCACAGAGATGAACACCGGGGATGCCCAGGGACCTTCACCAGTGATGGTCCAGAAGGGTAACTGGGAGCAGCAGTGCAGCAGGAACTAACACGACATTCTGCCCAACTTTCCCAGAGCAGCAGCGACCTCCCTGCCAGGGTAGAAGTTGAAGACTAGAGAGCGTAGCCCTGGGGTGGGAGAGTGAGGGAGTGTGAAATGATCAAGTAGGCTAAAAGCTCTGATCTTGCTGGTTGTTAAGTAAAGCCCTGTATCCAGCTCCACTACTAGTTACTCTTTATTCTGTCGCTCCCATGACAGTGGGAGGAGGACAGGGCGACCAGCAGAAAGGCTTGGAAGCCAGGCTTGGGGAGTTTGGAGGACTGCATTCTTATTAAAGTGTGTGAGGAAGTGCAAAACTGAATAGTATCACTCTCCTCTAAATACACATCTGAAGTAAATCCCTAGTAACATTTATTGGGAGAGGAATTAATTAGAGGGAGAAGAATTTTGCCGGCAAGGTCTTCACATTCAGTTGGTTTGGAGAACTAACAATAGTGAAGTGCAAGGTTGTACCTGAAAGCAGGATCTCCCCACTCTCCCAGCTTTCCTGTAAGACCATCTCACCACTTGGCCCCTTTGCTTGCTACAAATAAGTGTCAACATAACTGCAAGTCCCAAATGTGAAATACAGCCAATTTTATGGGATGCTCCGGAAACATGTTTAACAGTCAACCTGGTTGAAGCATCTCCAGAGAAAAACTATAATTAATAGAGGAATAGTAACAGAAGATGCTGCAGAGGCAGGCCCTGAGCCTAAGATTTTAATGCCAAGACTCTTAAGCTGACTTACCAGCATGACAGTCAAAGCTGCCTGGAAGAAACTTATCCACAAGGTTTCAGGCACTTTTCTTGCACATGGGTGCAGAAGAGATTTTTACAGATAAGAAAGGCAAAAACATAAGATGCGTCAGAATGCTTTAAAGACCAGAAGGCATTTTTTGGCACTTTGGTAGCTCTTAACTCAAAGCTAGCTGAATGCCTTTGGATCAAATACAGTGTCTTTCAGAGGTGCAGCAACCTTCCCAACAGCCTCTTTGCTCCGTAGGAAGCTTTTCTTCCTTCATTCCCATGACCTGCCTGTGTGCTCCTGCTGCTGCCATGGGCTGCCAGCTCCTTGTTGCAGCTATAACACAGGAGGATTGCTCCAAGGGCAGGAGCGAGCTCCTGAGCTGTGCGGAAAGTTTCACCTGACATAGTCACTCCTCATATGGGAAGACAGCCTGCAAGTTTGTATTGGCTTTGCATGGCAAGGTTTTGGTAGCAGGGGAGCTACAGGGGTGGCTTTGGTGAGAAGCTGCTAGAAGCTTCCCCCATGTCTGATGATAGAGCCAATGCCAGCCGGCTCCAAGACGGACCCACTGCTGGCCAAAGCCAAGCCCATCAGTGACGGGGGTAGCGCCTCTGCGATAACATATTTAAGAAGGGGGAACAAAAAAACCTGCACAATTGCGGCTGGAGAGAGGAGTGAGAGAATATGTGAGAGGAACAACCCTGCAGACACCAAGGTCAGTGAAGAAGGAGGGGGAGGAGGTGCCCCAGGCACTGGAGCAGAGATTCCCCTGCAGCCCATGGTGAAGACCATGGTGAGGCAGGCTGTCCCCCTGCAACCCATGGAGGTCCATGGTGGAGCAGATAGCCACCTGCAGCCCATGGAGGACCCCATGATGGAGCAGCTGGATGCCCGAAGGAGGGTGTGACCCCATGGGAAGCCCATGGTGGAGCAGGCTCCTGGCAGGACCTGCGGACCCATGGAGAGAGGACCCCACGCCGAAGCAGGTTTGCTGGCAGGACTTGTGACCCCACAGGGAGCCCACGATGGAACAGTCTGTTCCTTAAGGACTGCACCCCATGGAAAGGACCCACGCTGGAGCAGTTCGTGAGGAACTGTAGCCTGTGGGAAGGACCCACGTTGGAGAGGTTCACGGAGGACTGTCTCCCATGGGAGGGACCCCACACTGGAGCAGGGGAAGGGTGTGAGGAGTCCTCCCCCTGAGGAGGAAGCAGTGGCAGAAACAATATGTGATGAACTGACCGCAACCCCCATTCCCTGTCCACCTGCGCCGCTCGGGGGGAGGAGGTAGAGAAAAATCGGGAGTGAAGTTAAGCCCCGGAAGAAGGGAGGGGTGGGGGGAAGGTGGTTTAAGACTTGGTTTTATTTCTTATTACTCTACTCTGATGGGATTGGTAATAAATTAAGCTAATTTACCCAAGTTGAGTTTGTTTTGCCCGTGACGGTAACTGCTGAGTGATCTCTCCCTGTCCCTATCCTGACACATGAGCCTTTCATTATATTTTCTCCCCCCTGTCCTGTTGAGGAGGGGGAGTGATAGAGCGGCGTTGGTGGGCACCTGGCGTCCAGCCAGGGTCAACCCACCGCAAAGCTGAGAGCACGCAGTGCAGCAAGTGCCATCTGCCTTATCGACGCTGAATCGAAACAGAAACCGTACTACCTCAGGGACCAGAATGTTGGATTTACACCTCTTTTATTGTGGAGTCTCAAACACAACTGTGTTTTTCTGCTTCTGTGCCCCCTTTCCCTGTGCTTCCTCTTTCACACATCCACACAGCTTCAGTGGGAGGGTTTCAACCACCCCTCTCCCCCCAAGCCTTCACTGCAGCCTGGTGCCTTCCTTCTGGGGGTTTGGAAAGGTGAATTTAAATTAAGTAAAATGAGTGGTGAGGCCGAGTGTGACCACAGCTGTCTCATCTGTTTAAATTCATGTTTTAGTACTCTCAGAAGTCGGATGGTTTTCCTGGAGCTTGGGGAGGAATGGGAAGGAAATGAGCCTGCTTGGAGAGGGAGAGGGTGGCAGAGGCAGCGGGGCACAAGAGCAGACAGCCACAGCAGGGATCCAGGAGCTGCAGAGAGGAGACGGGTTGCACAGGGGCAAGTAGCACTCACTTGACTTTGCGGAGATAACCACAAGCAAGGACACTGTGGGCCAGGGGAAGAAATGTGCAGAAATCTTTCTGGTTTGTTTTGTTCATACCCCACCAACCAAAGCTTTCTACCATTAAAAAGTTAATGATCTTAGCTGTTATTCTAAGAAAAAATTGCTATCCTGAAATTGTTTTAGGGAGCTTGCTATAAGAAGAAACTTAAGCAGAACCATCACAAATTTCTGGTCTGCACTTGATGCAGAAACCACTCAATGCACTTGATGCAGAAATCACTCAATGCACTTGATGCCTAGATAAATGCTCCAAGCACAAGGTACTGATCTCAGGATTTAAAGTGATTGCAACTTTTTCTTGTGATCCTGCTGGGACATGGGACAGGAACTCAGACAAGTCAAGTCCCCTTCTACCTCTTAGCATGGCATTTGCAAGAGTCAGGTGCCAAGCTGCTCAAACTGAGGAAGTTTAGTGTATAACAAAAATGTAGGCTTCTTGAGAGCTTTCAGGTCAAACATGGAAGCATTTAACAGGTTTAGTGTTCCCTGGGGTAAGCCAGGGAACTGATATGCAGTGTCCACCCATGTCCTCTTTAAAATGTATAATCTTTCTCAACTGTACATGGTAAACTGTTCTAAAGCACAAAAGGAGAGCACTGAATCCATGTAAATCCCTTGAATCCAAGTAAACCCATAAAGCCATGTTTTGGAAACATTTTGTATTCATTTCCCAAAAATCTGTTCCTGATCTGGAAAAGATGGACTTGCAGATGCAGAGAACTGACAATCGCTCCTATCATTAAGCTTGGTATAAGCTTGGACAAGCACTGAACTTCTCTGATCTTCAGGTTTCCCCTCTAAAAAAGGTGCATTAGTACTGTTAGCTGTGAGTAACAGGGTCTTAAACTTGGGGCGCTTTTAATTGATCTGAGTTCTTAAGACTGGAGATGTTAAAGGTAACTGAGTATATATCTTGGTTAGATGGCTCTTGTGCATTTTAGCTAGTGATACCAATAGCATTCTTTTCAGTTCTTTTCATCATGCTTTGTCTATGCTTTTTTATTAAAGTCAATTAGAAAATTTTCTAACTAACTGCAATGTATTATCTCTGATATAATTACTAGTAAGTCATGAACACCAGTCATATGAGTGCTAATGAAAAGCTGTTCTGTTTCTTAAATTAGCTATCTTAATATTTTCTGCAGTAAATTTTCTTTTTTATTTTCCAAATCAAGTTTATAAAAGTGCAATAGAACAGTAATGGGACAGGGGTGGTATAAAAAAATCTTAGTGAATGGAGTAATTGTAGCACTTAAAACAGATGAGATGTTTGCAATTAATTTTACAGTTACCACTCAAGACGGTATTTTGGGAAATAAAATATTTTACTAACTTAACACTTTTTGTAGACATTTCATGTTGGAAAATACTGGGTCAAAACTTACTCTTCTGTTTTCCTTAGACGACTAAAAAATGCATGTTATTGCCACCTCATTACACTGGTTTCACCTCTGTGATTTTATGTGCGATATTTTCCTAAACTCTTGGTTATATTTTTAATAAAGTTTGAGGTTAAGGTAAGGGAGCCAAATGATAACCAAGATGAAAGTTTTATCTCTACAGATGTACCAAAATATGACAAATGGTCATGCTTTTAGGATAAGAATACCTGCCAAGCTTAGTTGTTGTATGCCTGTAGTAAAGAAAATTAAGGGTATAATGCAGCCACTGAGACTGGAATTATTTTCTGGAGTAGTGACTCTTCTGTTAAATCTTAAATCTTTGTCATCTCACAGGCTGACCAAAAGTCTCTGTGCACACGGACATGGTTATACCACAGAGCTGCAGTAGGGAGGCTCGTGTGGTGTTGCCTAAGAACTAGAGAGTGAAGGAGGTGAGGAGTCTCCTCCACATGACATGTTATTAGGCCGAAGACACATGCTTGTTAGAGTTTCTGAAATGCCTTGCCCAGAAACAGAACCGTCTCATGAACTTGAATATTTCCTACAGTTTGTAGACCTAGACCTTGTCCTCCAGGCTCCTGTGGACCCCAGGCCGGCTGCATAGAAGCAGCAGCAGTTATTTATCTATCTTCTCTATTCTGGAACTGAATGATATCAGAGGACTCCTAATTTTGTGAAAAATCAAGTGACTAGAACAGTCCAATTAACGTTATCTGAGACAATGGACCAGACAAATCCAGTAGATTTTCTAGGTTTTTATATTTTTCTTAAAAGACAATTTCTGAAGGAAACCCATCATACTGTGATATTACCAGGTATGATTTTAAATCTTGTTCCTTTCTACCAAAAGTTAGCAGCACTGAAATCCAAGCTTCACTACCTAAGTATTATGTATGAGGACTGCAGCCCTATTAAGTTAAAAGTTCCAAGGAGTGAAGCTGGTTGAGGCTATTGCCTAAAGCAATCCCATCACACTTTCTGCTAAAGGTATATCTTCTACTTAAGGAAAACCACTATATGTGCTTTCTGCTTTGTAGCAATGCTTTTCGTTTTAATCTAGCCGTATTTGTTCCTGTGCTTTTATTCCAAGCAAACAAAAATGAATTCTTAGCAATCTGGGAATATATTTCCTAATGCCCTGTAGCAAATACACTTTTTTGAGCGATACAGGCTACTGCAGGGGGAAAACGAACCCTTTACACAGTAAGGAAAGACAAGTCAAAAATGGAAAAGTGCAAGAGGCATTTTCTGACCAAGAATAATTAGAGTGAATAGGAGTATTTTCTACTCACAGAGCAGGTAAGCCTAATTCCCCTCTTCTTCAGATTTGATCTAAAGCAGGAGCTGCAGCATGTGGTCTCCATGGATCTGAAGTGTGAGAAGGTCACTCACTGACCTGGCCTTAAGAAGAAGAAACAAGCTTTTGAAACTTGTTTACTGACCCACTCTCTGTGAGCAACATATATATTTTTTAATGGCTCCATGTGGAAGTGTGCATTAGCAGAATATATAGTACAGTTGTAGAAGCAGCAAGTAAATCTTCATCAAAATATTATAGGTTGTAGCACTAGCATAAATCCTGCAAGCCCAATCATTAACGTGAAAGCCTACGTTAACAAGAATGGAGTTTTATTTATCTAAGAAGGTGGCGTACACAACTGGCATGAGGTGATTTTTGTTGTTCTACTTCATGGTCTAATGCACTGAATATAAAACACAAAACGCCATGGGGCTGGGGGGTGGGAATGGGGAATGCGCTGCCTTGATTAGCCATTTGTGTTACTTGCTTACTGCCAAATTAACACTGCTCCCCAGGCCACATTGCTCTGACTGGCCATGTCGAGTGTGACTGTAGGCAGATCCCTATATCCAGTAAAGGATTTATAATGCTTCAAGATAGGCACTGCAACACCTTTTGGACACTGCTGTTGTGTTCAGATTAGGCTGCCTATAGGTAGGCAAATGGCCTTGTCGTGTACATCAAATGAGTTACACCGTGCTATTTTTGCAGGAGCTTTGCCTTTGAGGAGCAATTCGGAGTGCCCTCAGTAAGCTTTATTTTTAGATAAGTGAAGAACACAATCCCTGTTTCTCATATTACAGTTCAGTGGCTGGAACATCTACTCAGGAGGTGGAAAACTCCTTTGGAGCCCAATGCCATCAAGCTGAAATGGCTGAAACCCATTTCCCTGCCCTAACCGCAGCAGCCTGCAGCAGAGGCAGAGGAGATGAGGGCTTTCCTCTGTGCCTCTCACTGAGGCTATGTCACTGCAGAAGTAGGAAGCAAAAGTAGGAAGTCTTAGAAAAGAAAAGAAAAGAAAAGAAAAGAAAAGAAAAGAAAAGAAAAGAAAAGAAAAGAAAAGAAAAGAAAAGAAAAGAAAAGAAAAGAAAAGAAAAGAAAAGAAAAGAAAAGAAACGAAAAGAATAGAATAGAATAGAATATTATATTTCAGTTGCAAGGGACGTACAATGATCATCAAGTCTAACTGCCTGACCACTTCAGGGCTGACCAAAAGGTAACGCATGTTATTAAGGGCATTGTCCACATGCTTCTTAAACACTAACAGGCGTGGGGCATCGACCACCTCTCTAGGAAGCCTATTCCAGTGTTTGACCACCCTCTCGGTAAAGAAATGCTTCCTAATGTCCAGTCTAAACTTCCCCTGGCACAGCTTTGAACCATTCACACGCGTCCTATCACTGGATACCAGGGAGAAGAGCTCAGCACCTCCTTCTCCACTTCCCCTCCTCAGGAAGCTGTAGAGGACAATGAGGTTGCCCCTCAGCCTCCTTCTCTCCAAATTAGACAAACCCAGGTTCCTTAGCCACTCATCATAGGACATGCATTCCAGCCCTTTCACCAGCTTTGTGAATACGTCCTCTGGCGCATTCAAGGACCTTCACATCCTTCTTAAATTGTGGGGCCCAGAACTGCACACGGTACTCAAGGTGAGGCTGCACGAACGCTGAATACAGCGGGATAATCACCTCTTTTGACCGGTCGTTACACTGTGTTTGATGCAACCCAGGATGCAGTTTGCCCTCTTGGTTGCCAGGACTCACTGCTGATTCATACTGAGCGTGCTGTTTACCAGCACCCCCAGATCCCTTTCTGTAGGGCTGCTCTCCAGCCACTCTTCTCCCAGTTTATACTTGTGCCCTGCATTACTCCATCCCAGGTGCAGGATCCAGCATTTGGACTTAGAATCATAGAATCATAGAATTGTTTAGGTTGGAAAAGACCTGTAAGATCATCGAGTCCAACCGCAAACCTAGCACTGCCATGTCCACCACTAAACCATGTCCCTAAGTGCCACATCTCCACGTCTTTTAAATACCTCCAGGGATGGTGACTCAACCATTTACCTGGGCAGCCTGTTCCAATGCTTGACAACCCTTTAGGTGAAGAAATTGTTCCTAATATCCGATCTAAACCTCCCCTGGTGCATCCTGAGGCCATTTCCTCTCGTCCTATCACTTGTTACTTGGGAGAAGAGACCGACACCCACCTCACTACAACATCCTTTTAGGCAGTTGTAGACAGTGATAAGGTCTCCCCTCAGCCTCCTCTTCTCCAAACTAAACAGTCCCAGTTCTCTCAGCCGCTCCTCAGAAGACTTGTTTTCTAGACCATTCACCAGCTTCGTTGCCCTTCTCTGGACACGCTCCAGCACCTCAATGTCCTTCTTGTAGTGAGGGGCCCAAAACTGAACACAGTATTTGATGTGCGGCCTCACCAGTGCCGAGTACAGGGGCACAATCACTTCCCTGGTCCTGCTGGCCACACTGTTCCTGATGCAAGCCAGGATGCCGTTGGCCTTCTTGGCCACCTGGGCACACTGCCGGCTCATGTTCAGCCGGCTGTTGACCAGCACCCCCAGGTCCTTTTCCACCAGGCAGCTCTCCAGCCACTCTTCCCCAAGCCTGTAGTGTTGCATGGGGTTGTTGTGACCCAAGTGCAGGACCTAACACTTGGCCTTGTTAAACCTCACACAGTTGGCCTCAGCCCATCGATCCAGCCTATCCAGATCCCTCTGCAGAGCCTTCCTACCCTCAAACAGATCAACACTCCTATCCAACTTGGTGTCATCTGCAAACTTGCTGAAGGTGCACTCAATCCCCTCATCCAGATCGTTGATAAAGATATTAAACAGAACTAGCCCCAAAACTGAGCCCTGGGGAACATCACCTGTGACTAGCCGCCAACTGGATTAACTTGATTCACCACAACTCTTTGGGCTCAGCCATTCAGCCAGTTTTTAACCCAGAGAAGAGTACACCTGTCCAAGCCATGAGCATCCAGTTTCTCCAGGAGAATGCTGTGGGAAATGGTGTCAAAGGCTTTACTAAAGTCTAGGTAGACAACATCCACAGCTTTTCCCTCATCCACTAAGCGGGTCACCTGGTGATAGAAGGAGATCAGGTTAGTCAAGCAAGATCTGCCTTTCCTAAACCCATGCTGAGTGGGCCTGATCACCTGGTTGTCCTGTACGTGTTGCGTGGTGGCACTCAAGGTGATCTGTTCCATAACCTTCCCTGGCACTGAGGTCAGGCTGACTGGCCTGTAGTTCCCCAGATCCTCCTTCCAGCCCTTCTTGTTGATGGGTATCACATTTGCTAACCTCCGGTCGACCGGGATCTCCTTCATTGGCCAGGACTGCCGCTAAAGGATTGAAAGTCACTTGGTAAGCACTTCCACCAGCTCCCTTGGTACCCTTGGGTGGATCCCACCCAGCCCCATAGACTTTTGTGTGTCTAAGTGGTGTAGCAGATCGCTAACCATTTCGCCTTGGATTATGGGGGCCTCATTCTGCTCCCCATCCCTGTCTTCCAGCTCAGGGGGCTGGGTACCCTGAGAACAACTCATCTTACTATTAAGACTGAGGCAAAGAAGACATTAAGTACCTCAGCCTTTTTGCTCATCCTTGGTGGCAATGTTCCACCCCGCATCCAATAAAGGATGGAGATTCTCCTTAGCTGTCCTTTTGCTGCTAATGTATTTATAGAAATATTTTTTATTGTCTTTCACGGCAGTATCCAGATTAATTTCTAGTTGGGCTTTGGCCCTTCTATTTTTCTCCTTGTATAACCTCACAACATCCTTGTAGTCCTCCTGAGTTGCCTGTCCCTTCTTCCAGAGGTCATAAATTCTCTTTTTTTCCTGAGTTCCAGCCAAAGCTCTCTGTTTAACCAGGCTGGTCTTCTTCCCTGTCAGCTCATCATTCAGCACATGGGGATGGCCTGCTTCTGTGCCTTTAAGATTTCCTTCTTGAAGAATGTCCAGCCTTCCTGGACTCCTTTGCCCTTCAGGACTGTCTCCCACACTCCCAGTGTCCTGAACAGGCCAAAGTCTGCCCTCTGGAATTCCAAGGTGGCAGTTCTGCTAACCCCCCTCCTTCTCCAAGAATCGAAAACTCTACCATTTCGTGATCGCTATGCCCAGGACGGCCTCCAACCATCACATCACCCACAGGTCCTTCTCTGTTCGCAAAGGACAGGTCCAGCGGGGCGCCTTCTGTAGTTGGCTCATTCATCAGCTGTGTCAGGAAATTATCTTCCATGCACTCCAGGAACCTCCTAGACTGTTTCCTCTCCGCTGTATTGTATTTCCAGCAGATAGATACCTGGTAAGTTGAAGTCCCCCACAAGAACAAGGGCTAGCGATCATGAGACTTCTCCCAGCTGCTTATAGAATATCTCATCTGTGTCTTCATCCTGGTTGGGTAGCCTGTAAGAGACTCCCACCATGATATCTGCCTTGTTGGCCTTCCCCCTGATTCTTACCCATAAACACTCAACCCTATCATCACCATCATCAATCTCTAGACAGTCAAAACCCTCCGTAGCATACAGGGCTACTCCACCACCTCTCCTTCCTTGCCTATGCCTTCTGAAGATTTTATAGCCAAACATTGCAGCACTCCAGTTGTGTGAGTCATCCCACCATGTTTTTGTGACGGCAACTATATCATAGTTTTCCAGCTGCACAATGGCTTCCAGCTCCTCCTGTTTGTTGCCCATGCTGCATGTATTGGTGTAGATGCACTTCATTTGGGCTATTGATCCTGCCACCTTTTTGGGGGGAGAAGCCCTAATTCCTATGTGACCATTCTCAGGGGCTTCCATGGTTTCTAACATATTCATTACCCTTGCGTCTTTGCTGCCACATGGATCTCCATCCCCTACCTCCACTGAGACGGCAGACCGAATGACCTTGCTAGCACACCGTCCCTCCAACATTGGCATGCCACCCTCAGGCTTATCTCTAGTGAGCCTGGTTTTATCCCTTTCCCCCTTCAAATGTAGTTCAACACTCTTTCAATGAGCCCTGCTAACCCCTGAGTGAAGATCTTTTTCCCCCTTTGAGACAGGTGTACCCCATCTGTCACCGGCAGGCCTGGTGTCGTGTAGACCAACCCATGATCAAAAAACCCAAAATTTTGCTGGTAACACCAGGCTCAGAGACAGGTATTGATCTGCTGGCTCTTCCTGCTTCTTACCTCATCATTCCCCACAACTGGAAAGACAGAGGAGAACACTACTTGTGCTCCTGATCCCTTACCCAGTTGTCCCAAGGCCCTGAAGTATCCCTTGACTGCCCTTGGACTTCGTTTTGCAACTTCATCACTGCCTACCTGAAAAATCAATAATGGATAATAATCTGAGGGCCGTACCAGGGTAGGAAGTTTTCACATCTTTAACCCAGGCCCCAGGGAGGCAGCAGACTTCCTAAGAAGTGGGTCCAGTTTACATATTGTTAAATTTCATCCCATTAATCATTGCCCAATGCTCCAGTCTATCTAGATCCCTCTGCAAGGCCTCTTGTCCCTCGAGAGAGTCAACAGCACCTCCCAGGTTGGTATCATCAGCAAACTTGCTAATGGTGCATTAAACTACTGCATCCAGATCATTGATAAATATATTGAACAGAACTGGTCTAGAATTGAACCCTGAGGAACACCACTGGTGACCAGCCAGATGTAGCCGCATTCACTACAACCCTTTGAGCTCTGCCCTTCAGCCAGTTCTTCAACCAGCACAACGTGAACCTGCTTATCCCATGGTTGGACAACTTGTCCAGAAGGATGCTGTGAGGGACAGTATCAAAAGCCTTACTAAAATCCAGAAAAACTACATCCACTGCCTTCCCTTCATCCACTGGGTGGGTGACCTTATCATAGAAGGTTAACATATTAGTTAAACAGGACTTTCCCTTTGTGAACCCATGTTGACTGTGCCTGATGATTGCATTATTCTTTAAATGCCTTTCAGTAGTACCCAGTATAATCTTCACCATAATTTTTCCAGGAACTGAGGTTAGACGAACATGTCTGTAGTTTCCTGGGTCCTCCCTCACACCCTTCTTGTAAATCAGAATAACATTGGCTAGCTCCCAGTCAGCAGGGACCTCTCCAGACTCCCAAGACCTTTGGCAGATGATCGAGAGGGGTCCTGCCATAACATCTGCTAGCTCCTTCAGTACTCTGGGATGAATCCCATCAGGCCCCATGGACTTGCGAACATTCAGCTGACACAGCTGGTCCCTTACAATTTCAGAGTCCACAAATGGAAAGTCACTGTTCCCATACTCGTGGTCCTCCAACTCAGGGGACCAGGCAGCCCAAGGTCTATCAGTATTATTAAAGACTGAGGCAAAAAAAACCTTGAATGCCTCTGCTTTTTCTTCATCCCTATTAGTCAGATGACCATCTTCAACAAGTATCAGCCCAATGTTTTCTTTAGACTTCCTCTTGCTATAAACATGCTTAAAAAAGCCTTTCTTGTTATCTGACACAACACTGGCCAGTTTCAACTCTAATTGAGCTTTGGCCTTTCATGTCTTCTCTCTGCATATATGAACCATGGGCCTGTAATCTTCCTGTGAAGCCTGACCTCGCTTCCAGAGATCATACAATTTCTTTTTCCTCTTGAGCTCCACGAGGAGTTCCCTGTTCAGCCAAGCTGGTCTTCTGCCCAGCTTGCTTGACTTATGACACAGCGGAATTGCCTACTCCCATGCTTCGAAAAGGTGGTTCTTAAAGACTGACCAGCACTCGTGGACTCCTAAGCCCTTAAAAGCAGATTCCCAGGGTACTCTGCTAAATAGCTCCCCGAATATCTTAGAGTTTGGTCTCCTGAAGTCCAGGGTAGCAACTCTGCTGTCCTTTTTTCTCAATACACTGAAATTTTTAAACTCAACCGTTTCATGATCACTGTGGCCAAGACAGCTGCCTACCATCACATCTCCCACAAGTCCTTCTCTATTCATAAATAGCAAGTCTAGGATGTCATCTTTCCTAGTTGGTTCATTGAGTACTTGTGATAAGAAGTTATCTCCTACAAACTTCAAGAATTTCCAGGACCTGCTTGTCACAGCAGTGTGATATTCCCTGTTGATGTCTGGGAAGTTGAAATCTCCCATAAGGACAAGGGCTACCGATTCCAAAATTTATCCTAATTGCCTGTAGAATAACTCATCAGTGCTTACATCCTGGCTGGGTGATCAGTAGTGGACAACCACTACAACATCTCCTTTGTTTCCCATCCCCCTAATACTTACCCAGAGGCTCTCAACCACGTCATCACTAACTGTAAGGGCAGTACAATCAAACCTCTCCCTTACATATAATGCAGCACCTCCACCTCTCCTGCCCTGCCTATTCCTCCTGAACAGCCTGTAGTCCTCCATCCCAGCACTCCAATCATAGGACTCATTCCACCAAGTCTCACTAATACCAGTGATATTGTAGCTCTGGGCTCTTGGCTCTTCCATTCTGCTTCATTCACAACCCACAGGCAAAGCATGTGAAACAGTCCTGTGAACTCCAGGAGATGAAGTAATCTGTTTAAAGCTTGGTCACACCCTACTGCATGTGCTAGAGGACAAGAATCGCTGAGTTCACTTCCGTTAGGTTCACCACGGTTTGCAGCCTAGGGTGGAAAACAGCATGGGGGACGGTTGTTCCCATCCCTTGCTGGTGAGTAGATGCCTTGATCCTGTCTGACTATATGGTCTTTATAGCACAGCCACTCCCACTGACCATATTCCTTACAATAAATGCTTTTTTTGGACACAGTGCCTTATCTGACTGTTCCTGGAGTGCCGGGGGAAACTGTAAACTGCTATAAACTAGACTCATTCCTTGTATTTTTCTTTAAAAGACACCTATACAAATTAAAGGTGGTATAAAAGCCCTTGTACTTTATAAATAAAGAAATTCTGAAAATTATCTAGACCTCTGCTGTTGTTACTTTATCTTCTGTACAGTTCTTGAATGTGACTAAGTAATTACACAGCCATAGAGGACTATTACATTTTCTTGCTATGAGAAATTCTGTAATCTCTGACGATGGACAGTTATTTAACAAAAGGCAATGCTGATCTGCCTGTGTGTCAGATGTAGACATACAACTGTGTACTACTGGAGCCCAGGACAATTTCTAGTGTTTGATTGAAATGAATAGATCTATTTTACCACCTGATTTTCTAGAACATGATAAATATATAGTACTCTTGTATTACCATAAGAATGCTGGTTGTTTTCACAAAGTTTGGGCAGGAAAGGGATTCATTTAGGGAAAGTTCACATTGCAGTTAACAAGGATTTCCTTTCCTTCCACTGATGTTTTTCATTTTTATTTTTATGTTTATTTGTATTGAAGTTTTATATTGCTATTTTCATTTCTGTAATGACAGTCCCTCTAAACAAAGAGGAAATAAAATGTGATAAAACACTAGTCAGTCATTTTCTGATAATTACTTTGAACACTTTGAACACTAGAGAACCTGACCTACATTATTTAGGTGCAAGGTAAGATGGAGTAAAACATAACTGCTCTCCAGGATGCTGGAGACAACTGTGACAGTTGTGCTACTGAGCATCTTTGTACAATTCTTTATGTGCTCAGACATAGGGTTCATTTCTCCATTTCTCACTTGAACTGGGCATAAGCAAATGTGGACTGTTTTTGCTCATCCATGTAAATCTAGCAAAGCTTTACTGGCAAATGGGTTTAAATAATTTAGATCGAAGTTCTACTTCAGGAAGACCTGTGACTTTTGGAATCTAGGGGAGGGTTAGCATCATGTCCTGCCTGTTGCAGTGTTTGCTGACATGTCTCCACTCTCTCATCTCCCTGAGACATGTTTTTTGAAGGCTTTTACACGATTTGTGTTGTAAGTTGCATGTTCTGAAGCTGTACAAAGATGCGCTGAAAATGAACAACTTTGGTTTTGCTTTGTAGATTGCTGTCTGCTCAAAATTCTGGCTGAAGTAGAACCGTCTCTTCTTTTTCATGGATGGCACAGCTATTCAAATATTTTTTATTCTGCAACTAGTTCATTTTCACTGAAATTACCAGTTATATCTACAGCATAACAAATAAGAAACATCTTACCTCCCTATGGTCTTTTCTCTGACTTGATAAATGTTAAGCATTTTAACCAAAAATCTCTGTTTACATTACACTTCAGATTCAGAGTTGAGTTGAATTTGTACAGGAAACTTCCAGTACCATAGCTGGTAATGTGCTGTGTTTTTAGCTATTGAGTACGTGTTTGAAGGATTTTGTGTTTCTGGCATTCCGTGTGTACTATATATACTGTTGGTTGTCACTGATTCATATCATCTTTGTTGCTGGCCATGAACTCTGGAGATAGGCTCTGACAATTGTATCATTGATTATACCATATACATCAGATTTTTACTGAGTCAAGGAATACTTTAATCAAAGTGTTCTACTTAAAAGGAGAACAATTATTGAAAGAGTTGAAAATTAGCTATAAACCAGAGGTTCTAGAAATTGGTTTAAAATATCAGCTTTGAATGGTGGCTTTGTTTGGATGCAAATAAACATTTATGATGTTGTTATTCATACAGTCTGGCTGGGAGAAAATCCAAGATTTTAATTTGCACTAATATATATTTACACTAGTAAACTTGGTGTAAGAACTGTGGCCCACACATTATTCTTGCCTCCCTAAGAAATCACATTTTTCTGAGGCAGGAGTACGGGACAGTCTCTGAGTCTTAGCAGCCTCTCGATTTTCTGGCATGAAGTAGGAATGTGAGGAGCTCAGTGGGCTCAGTCTACAGGGTGGCTGTCTATATTATGATGTCATAATATCATAGCATGCATTAGTGTAAAAGGGAAAACCACCCAACCCCTTCTAACCCCATCACTAGTGTAATGCTACAGTTGAAATTTTTCAGTGAAGAAAATGCAGTAAACTCAAAATTGTATCAACTCGTTTGAAGAATACATACAGCGTTTGCAAGTCCAAAATAACTGCAATGTCGTAGTCGCTGGTGTAAGCAGGATTAGAGTCAGATTTACTACATGTGGTAATTAATGCATACTGAATGCCTATCTGGTACCTAAGATGCATGGCTGAACTTTGCTAGCTTTGGGATTGAGCTGGGAGAGTACCCAAGGGGAAGGTATGAGGTAGGACCCAAGGCAGGAGCTGGTACCAGCTGGGGAGACGGCCGGTGCCTGTGCAACTGTCCCAGCAGAGAGGCGGCAAAGCTGGGACTGTCAGAGGCTGCTCTGAAAAGCCAGTTTGGGAATTCCCTGTGATTTTAGCAGGTGACTTTGCTGAGGGCGATTGTACAGCCTTTACCATATTCCTACATAAAACCTCAGTGAAGATGTTATAACTGGCCATTTTTTATGTTTGTTTTCTTAAATTATAAAAATTTACACATATATAAAAGATTCCAAGTCACCGTGCCTTCAGTAGTAACCATGCTACAGTCTGAGACAATATTCTGTTAGCACAGTCAGTGCAGCTCGCATTATTTCAATACAAAGAGGACTAGGTATGAGTCTTGAACAAAAGAACATCCTGACACCTTGCTGTCATAATGATGGCTTTGCTGGATTCATACCTGCAGTAGAAATGAAATGCATTCCTGTTTTAAATATGCCCTCATGCTGGATACATGAGCAACAGCAACAACTTGCTTGAAATCTCTAGCAAATACACGAGTTATCTAGCTGAAAAGTTTCGGCTGTGTGCAATTGTGATAGCATCTGAGTGTCTTCCACACAGAGTCCGTGGCCAGTGACATCCCCTGGACCCCATGGAGGCTCTGGCGCTTCTCTGTGCCAGTCGTGGTGTTGCAGCTCTTGAACTACACAGCAATTCCTAATGCCTGCTGTCTTCCTCGTAACACACAAAGCAAGAAATGAAACTGCTGGCTGTTTACTATAATTTCCAATTTTGGATGAGTGTTCACTGCCAAATATCTGCTGGATTTTTACGCTGGTGGTGTGTCAGAGTTGGCTTCCTGAAAGTGAAATATGATGCAGGCGCTGCACTATTGATTACATACCTTTTCTCAAGTAGTTCAGCCTTTTGCTAGGCAACAATTAAAGTGTTCTCAAATATTCTGCTGCTGTGGTTAACTCTACATTTTCTTTAAGGCAAACATTTAAGCCATTTCTGGTTTGGTTGAGTCAGTCCCCTCCAGAGTTACATACCCCTGCCAAGGGCATGCACAGCATGTAAGGTTTACTGATACAGATCTCCTGAGGCCTCTGGTTTGGCTTTAGGATGGAGAAAAGAGGGTGCACGAGGCACAATGTCTGGCTCGAATTTAGCTTTTCTTTTGCCTTAGGAGAATAAGACCACGGCAGATACAAACACAACCAAATGTGCACTAAACCAACTGAAACCCGCTCCATGCCTATTCCTTTAAAACTGAAGAGTAAGTGCTGCACTGAAGAAGTCCCACAGGACGCTCTCCCCTGTAGCAAACATGGTCTGCAACCTCCTATTGATTCCTTCCCAGAGGAACTGCATACATATACAATCCCCAGCACAAAAGGAAAGGTCGGATGCAGGATCCCTGGAGAGTAGTAAGCTGACACTGAAATGAGGAACCATCCTAAAGATACAGGACGGTCCCAGACTATTACAATTATTTCAAGCAATATGTGTCTTTTATTTCTGTGCAATGTCCTTGATACTGTGTTGAGGTTACTTGTTAGTTTCAACCAGGAATAATGGGTTAGAAAATTCATACATGTAGTCCTGTGTTAGTAGCAAGATTTGTTCTTGCACATTATTAAACTTCTTTAGACAGTCAGGGAATCTCAGGTAAAGTTAAAATGTCTTCAGGCAGAGCCTCAGAAGTACTAAAGAGATCTGATAAAAATGTAAAATGATTTTTTGCATATTTTATTTGAAAAGGACTTTTTTGAGACGCCGACTGTTACTATATATGCAGACACACACATGCACATATGTATGTGTGTAAATGCATATATATATATACGTGTAGTATGTATTTATGAAGTAGGTTCTATGTCGGTTTCCTAAAAACCAGTCAATCGATGAAATGACTTTAGTGGAGTCAAACAGCCTCTCTGAGAATATAAAAACCTTTCAGGGGCAAGGGAAAGTCCTTGTGGTGTGATGTACAGAGTATGCCAGGGTTTGCTGATGTGTCAAAGGGCTGTCTCCTGTCATCGTCATGCTCTCCAAGTAGTACTATACACAGTATGGAGTATCCACACAACAAAACATTAGGTGCCTTGGTGTCCTATACTTCCTGGAGACTGAGGTAGTTTTTTCTTGATTGCAAGGCACAGCTCTGCAGTGTACCTTATAGACCTGATCTCAGGTCCTAATCTTCTTGAGGTGAGGAGTCCTGGTATGGGCACAGTGCTCCTGCCTTTGTGGCTCCCCACGCATCCCAAGGGAACCAAGGTGTATGGGCAGACTCTGTGTATGCAGGTCTATCTCCAAGTCTGGATGTGACCAGGGTATACGTGGGGACCAGTACTGCACAATGTACTGTAGACTGCCGCTCCAGTGCACTGCAAATGCAGTTACTGGACAGAGGCGAGGTGCCTCTACGGGCACTCGTGATTCAGGGCATCACAACAGGAATTAATTCCTAGCTTAAGTGCACTTAGTCTTCACCAAAATGTTTTACTTTTTATTTATATAAGAACCTACATTCCTAACCTAGCCATTTTCATAACCAACCTTCCCTTCTCCATCCAGTGAGGAAGCAAAGCAGAATCTGGCTAAAAATCACTGTTATGTGGGATGAGGTCAGTGTTAGCAACATTAGAACAGAAAAAATCTCAAGCATTTGTCTTGTTGGCATTTATATTGAAGTTTGTTTGCTATTTGCATTTCTTTGTATTTCACTGTGAGTCTAGGATTAAAATGCACACTGAAACTCAGCTGAATCCATAAAGCATCAACTATAAAAATTCATGCTCAGTCAGAAACTTTGCAAAATTTTAATGAAGCCATAACTAAATTCAAAGTTGAGTTAGCTGTGCTTTGTTATTTTGTAATGAAAGTTCTGCACAGCACTTCTCAAATGCAGAGGACTGCTACTGCTCCCGTGATTAGTAAACATGGGAGACACACTGAGCCAAATGCCTCCCTGCGGCATTCTCACTGAAGTCAAAGTCACCCTAGGGATGAATTTGACCTGTTGAACTCAGTGTTTTTAGAACGAATAGTATAATTTCTTCAACATACAGCTAGAAGGAAAAGGACTAGTGACTTGAAGGCTGAGTTGTATGAATTCAGTTTAGCAGTGGGGAGAAAAGGTGTGGAAGACAAACCTGCCCCAGACTAGATTCAATTTTGATTTTCTGAAACAGCAGCTGAAAAAACTCCACATGGTACCTCCCTAATCTGAGCTAGATTCAGAAGACAAGACAAGGAGGTCAGCATATATATGGACCTGCAGCTTCCATCAAAACTACCATGAATCCTATCCTGAATTTTCACTTGCTTTTTTTGTTTTTGTTACAAAAATCAAATGGGTTTGAGCCTGTGGAATATTTTTCTTACAGAAAATTATTTCTTCTTTGTTTTGATGACAGAAAAACTGTTTCCATGTTTTTAAATCAGTTTACGGTGAGCCAGTTATTCTTCTCTCAGCCTCAATTTTTCAGTTTAACAGCTAAACCAACATAATTAATAATTTATATAAGAGATAGGCTATACAGCATTGGGGGTTTTTTTTCAATGCAAATGACCGTATTTTGAACTCCATCCCACTTTGAAGGTCATGCAGCAACACTTTCTAATTTTCATCTTTTGAGCGACATAGCTAAGAACAAATGGCCTGATTTTTCAGAGGTGTTAACACCACAAGTAGTCACAGAAAACGTGGTTTTTCTTGAAGTGCCAGTCATGAGAGAGTAAAGCCTGAGAAGACTGGAAATAGTATACAAAGGTGTCTCTTTCAGGCTCATACTATAGTGTATGGATCCTTCAAAATTATTTCTGAACAACCTTCCAGGAGTACAGGAATGGCAGAACTTTGAAACGTTAGTGCTGAGTAAGGAAAACTGACTAGAATAAGGGAAAGCTTCAGGACAAAGTAGATAAAGCTGTTCAGTAAATGCTTGTATCTGGAGACAAAGAGAATCAAGAGCAATTAAAACAGGCATGAGTGAGCAAGCATCCTTGAAAGGATGACCTTGGATTTCCTTTTCACATTCACTGGAAATTGTTGGCCAGCCAGAGCGAAAGAATAAAACAGGGTGTGTTATTTTGCTGGATTCCGTGGTATCCTGGAGAAAAAGCAGATATAATCCACCATAAACATCCAGAAAGAATAGATCAACCAGCCATTGTTAATGTGTAGGATCGTCAAATGGGATAAAGACCCCTGCCTATTTAGAGAAGTTACCCCTTTACTGTATATGGGTTAATCATCTCAATATCTTCCTTCTCAATTCTGTTAATCATTTGTACTGCATCTGTTCTGGAGATGAACTCCATTGATATGCACGTATCCATCAGGTCATGAGTGCTGTTTTCCAGTTCTTGTATTGGACAGACCACTGTGCCTGGATATTGAAGAGGGCATTGAATGCAGCCCAGCTCTCAAGGTTACTTGAAGCAGAACATCTCGTTTTTATAAAGTGTAATCCATGGCTAAATCGGTAGTGTGACACGTACTAAGGACTGTGTATGATAAAAGTGAAATAAAATATAACATGCATGTGGTTTCTATGTATAGAGTCAAAATAGTTTAGAAAATATAATACATTCACTTTCAGAAGCAAATTAACGAGGGTGGCAGACTGGTTGGGTTTTTAAGACTTTTCTAGCATATTTGCATTGCTTTTAAACTACAAAAAAATGGCAAACTTCTGCAGAAGAGAAAAAACAATGTGATTTTACAAAGGGACACGTAATCATAGTGTTATTTTACGAAACTATATTACACTGTAATCAACTGGAAGAGCTAGCAGGTTTTAACGCTGAGTGTGTTTTCTTATGATAAACACTTGTCAATATAACACTATCTTGTGCCTGCTATATCTTGTTTCCACCATGACCTTTCAAACCACATGCATGTTCTTTTCTCTCCCTCTGAGAAAACCTTAACAACATTCTAATCATCATGAAGAGCAATTAACTGTCTTCAACCAGCTGTGCTACTCAGCTCATCTGGGAATGGGATAAAACCTGCTCCTTAGTGCAGATCCACCTACCCAGGCATGGCAAACAAGGCTAGCACAGAATGGTTTTTAAATATGAAAAATTGGCACTTTCACAAAGTTTGGAAGCTTTAGGTGAAGTGCAATGGTATCTTTTCTAGTAAAGAGAAGCCTCATTCTTGCTTGCTCTACAGTCTCTGTAAGATAATGTATTAGTTTTAATAATGCTCTTTTTAAAGGTCAGCATTTGAAGAACAGCACTTATTTGTTGACATCACCACAGAAAGCAGCCTTGCCCTCACTGAGCAAAACTTTGTGGCAGTGGTATTCTCTGATTGCTCAGGGAAGAGAAATAGCTTCTTGAACGTGCAGTTGCTGAAAGGGCACTGCAGAGACTTTCGGAAACAGTAGTTGGAAATTAATTCTATGAAGTAGTATTTGGCTTCTTTGTTTTTACAAATCTGTGGCTAAACTGTGTTATGCCTCAATTCACTTAACAAAGCTCTTGCAGTTTTTTGTCTGTTAGCAAGTGAAACAATAGTAAACATGGAGCAAGTAAAATCAATCTGTATCCGGAATGCTTTAATAAATAAAAAGATGGAGGCAAAAATTAGTATAGAGTAGTTGACACTTCAGAACTGTTCTTTGAGCTGAAAAAAACCCCATCAAGGTGATGGTATGTTGTTAGTTTCCTGAAATTATCAGGATTTTTTGCTGTGTATGATTGGAAGTATGCATAAAATGTGTACCTTCATTTTTAACCTAGGTGTACTTTGAACAATATAAGTATTTTTTGGTTTGGTTCTACATGGTCATTTTATTAGTTGCTCTGAACTGCCTTTGCAGATTGTTCAGAAATGTAATCTAGCTAAACAAAATGTCTGTGATACATATAGTAAAAATACAAATATAATCAACTTATAGTGGGGCTGATCCTACAGAAATTTTTTTCAGTTCTCTGAAAAAAAAGGTGTTATTTAGATGTTTGTATATAAGCTGCCTGGGAAAAAATGCTGTGGTTAATACAATTTACAGAAATATGTGAATTATGATTTTGTGAACTGAAATTAATTAGCTGATGGGAAGTGTTGACTTCTTTTTGTCTAGTTTGAACCATAGTCAAATTGCAAAAGACTGGGTTTCTTTCCCCAGATCTTTGGGGGGCCTCATGCTATACGTTTTCTAAACATTACTTATGTATACTGACATTTTCTGAGAAATAAACTACACATTATGACCTATGCTACTGTGCAAGCTTAGGTGCCTACAGTTTAGTCGTTGGAAGCCTCAAGTCACTTTTCTTTAGCAGCCTAACCATAGGTTTCAACAAAGACATATCAAGTCATTCTGAGTTCACCCAACCCTTTGTAGGCATGCATTACAGTAGGAAGCCAGGTGCAAAGTATTCACCAAGTGTCAGAAGTACATCTCTTTACACAGTCCAACTTCCATTAACTACTGAAGCTCAAACTGCATGTGAACTAAGTTAAGGATAAGATTAGCACTAGGTAAGATAAAAAAAAAATATTGGTATAACTTCCAGTGAAATTGCAATTTAGGAAATCTCCAAAGAAACAGTTTAAAAGAACTGGAAAAAAAAAAGCAGATTAAAAAATATGAGTGAGGCATATTTTAATATGTAAGAGCAGGAAGATCCACAGCATATTACACTTGGTGCAGAGAGAAAATCTGGTTTTACTACCCAGGGAACTAAGAGTAACTGTTATTATTGAAGCCTTTCAACAGTTTTAAAAGGGGGGGGGGTGTCAGTTGCTTATAATTTTGCCAAATTCAAACAATTGCTGCTGAATTTTTTTTAATATTTGACTGGATTTTGTTGGGGATTTTTTTAGTGAAAACAATAGAGCTGCTTCTGAGACAAATCCATCTGCTGCAGGATCTACCAGGACACTTGGATGAAGGATCCATTGATAGCCAGAGGACGAGCTCTTTGTCTCCTTGAACAAATGGAACATATTCCGCTTAGCAAGTTTTAGGAGGCTTCAGCAGAAAGTGGCATATCCCCTGCATGCCGTGGGGAACAGCTCTACATCTCAGTGAATAAAGTGTAACAGCTATCCGCTTGGCCAACCAAGCTGATGGCCTGTAGAGTAAATTGCTCAAGTTAGAGAGTCATAGTTATATGCCTGTGAGCTATAACAACTCATATCCTGTGTGGGGTGAGGACATGCTCACTGCTGAGTTATATGAGGATAGCTGAAGATGAGATGAAGCCCATGGACAGTCAGCTGCACAAAATCCACAGGCTGTTGCTTTTCATTTCTGTAAGGTGCTGCTAGAAATGAAGGGCTTCATGGATGTATGTATCTAGCATACCCACTCCAAGAGAGTGGTAGATAAAAACCTGAGTTTCCTTTATTTTTTGAGGCCCTTGTGTGGAAGAGGCTATATCTTTATTTCCCTCATGGATAGGCAAATCTCAGTCTGCATTTCAGGTTGCTGAGGAAATGGGATGTGACTGCATGAAGAAGGCTACACTAGATCACCTGGATGTGAGCAGAAACTTGTCTTGTTGATGCTTCTGGAATCCCTTATTACACTTCAGTAAGTCATTATAAATATCATCCCATCACATTAAGACAAAGCCAAACAGTGACTGGTTTCTGTGCAGCCCTGTGCACTGAGCTGCTTCTTTTAGCACAGAAGTGCCTGTTTGTGACCTGAAATAGTAACTTGTCTGCAAAATCCAAAACTGAGACAGGCAATACATTTTGCCTGAAGTACCAGTGCTTGTCAAATGGCAGTGTGCTTCTGCCGTTACAGAGCCTGGGTAATTACAGACTTTGGATTGAGCTCATGGTTCAGGATAATAGAGGAATCTGTAAAATAAAGATGGAATAAATTGTTTTGCTGTTGATTCAGAAGAGTGTATGTCATATCTTTGGAAGAGTTGTGGAAGGACCAATTCCATGGTTACACAACACCTCACAAAGCAGTATCAGAAAGTCCCTGGACAAAGACCTGTTTCACTTCCAAAGGATGCTTTTTGGGCCTGGATGAATATCTTTCAGAAATTTATGGATTGCATCCTGGCTCAGGATACTGGTCCATGAACAGCTGCTTCCTTAGACAAGGATGCAACCTATGCCTAAAATGACGAGTACCACTTGCAATGGCAGTTAGCATAGAACTGCTATCTATGAAGGACAGCTCTCACTGTCAACATGATTAATGCGCTGCTCATCTTTGTGAGATAGCCCTTTTCTGACTCAGCTGCTGACTTATCTCATTGTGCAATCCTGAGAACTAAAAGGCAGGTAGTTTTCTTTCTGGACATTGTGAGACTAATTTAGACAGATTATTTGAAATGTTTCCACCCTAGCTATCCTGCCAATAAACTTCATTAGGATCCTGAAGACGATAGTTTAGAGGGTGGCCTGAGCATAAACTTTTAGGACACTCAAAAAGAAACTATGCCCACCTCTGCACAGTGAGGTGTTCAAATGGCCATACAGAAAAGAGAAGTGTCAGAACTATCAAAAATCAGCATTCGTGCTGCTGGGAAGAGTACTTAACCCACAATTGTTACAGCATGAGGAGAAAATATTCAGTCATTGAGAAAGCCTAGCAGGAAAATGGCCTATTTAGTTACTGAAATGCAAGTAGCATCTACTGAATGATTACTTTGTTCATTCATCATGGATCATGCATTGCTTTAGTGAATTTATTCAGCAAGGAGCACAAATGGCAGACTTCTGAAATGCAACCCGTTGTCTTTAAGATATGTCTCAGCATGGCCTGCAGAGTGCCTTTTATGGCACACTGACAAAATATATGTAGAGATGCATGGTACCATGCTTATGGGTCCTAAAGCCTCACATCCTCAAGCAGATTCAGGTATAGGATGCAGTGCACATCACTTGGAAGATATGACCAAAAGATGTCCACAGGGAAGTGGTAACTGCCTGTGAGAAGTCTCACTAAAGTTAGAGCAGGCACTTAGCCTGGATGAAATCTTAGCCTGTGCCTCCCCAGGCCACAGTATAAAGCTTCGTCCAACAGAAAACAAAGAGAATGACAAACCTCTCTTTTCTGGACTGCATCATTCCATGGTCATTTTTTGGTCCATCTAGGGGGGACAAATATCTGTAAGTAGGAATGAGAAGAAACATATGCTTGAGGCAAAGCTGAACATGTATGAGAGCAAATCCTAACAGCATGCAAACAACAGAACACTTCCTTTTCACTTTGAAAGCAATCACCTCCACAGGGTACTTTGTATGGATTAGCTTGTGTTTGAGAAACTAAGGATGCAGATGTTCTGGATTTATTTTATTTATTTTTAGAAGGTATCTGGTTTGTATCACCTTGGGGTTTTGCTCATTGATTGGTGACATTTGCTTACAGGGAACAAAAAATGGAATAAAAAGTGATTGCAAGCACAAAAATGTAGACTGTTCACAGCGTGCAAAAAAGTGCTAAAGCCAAAGAACAGTATGGCTAAGTGAGGACAACAGAAAAGGGATAGAAAAAAAGAAATTGGCTGAGGATGGTGTTATTTGGTGGTAGCTGCGAGAGTAAGGGTCTTTTTAATTTAGCAGTTGAGGTAGGACCATGGGTACGACCCATGAGATAGGACCACTTTGTACATAAATAAATGTACAGAGATGATTAGTAATAGAATCTGTGTATGTAAAAACATGTTGGGGCTTTGTTGCAGTTGAGGTCTAACCAAAGCTTTATATAAGATAATTTAACCAATGTTTTCTTCCAGCTGACATCTGGTTTGCTTTCCCTTGAGGCTATGATACACTACATTTTTGCTCCTCT
>WAAD01034594.1:0-13722 GCA_013389945.1 Fregata magnificens | reverse complement strand
CTGTTTCCAGTTCCCCTCGTCTCTTAGGTCCCCTCTTTCTGCTTGGTGGCAAGAGGGGAGGGGATCCTCTGCCGCCTGTGGAGCCTCCGCCTGCTGCCTTGGCCTCAGGGAGGGCAGGGTGCGGCTCCACCAATCTATCTCCCTCTCACACTCCCTGATGCTCCTCAACCTTTCCACCTCCTCCCTCAGCTCTGCCACCAGGCTGAGCAGATCATCCAGCTGGTCGCACCAAAGGCAGCAGCTGTCCCTGCTGCCCTCTGGTAGGAGTGACAGGCTCAGGCACTCCCTGCAGCTGGAGACCTGGACAGCTGCATGCCGGTGCAGGGGCTCCGTCCAGCTCGCCACGTTCCTTCTGGCAATGGCTTTCGGGCTAGTGGAAACCATTGCTAGGTCCTCTCCTGGGAAGGCAATGACCACTAGCAGAGTTACCCTCGAGAGCCTTTAGAGCCGGGAGGGGGTCTGCGCCCCCCCTGCACGTCCTGCCTGCGCAAACAGCCGCGCAAACTGCCGCACCACACCCTTCTGACACGCCACGCCCTTTTTGCCCGCTCTGTTCGCCACACTCCGGGTCACTCATGCTCCCTGGGGGCTGCTCTTGTATGTGAGGGGGTTTAGGCCGCTGTCACTCTTGTCCCCGCCCCCGCTGAGTCAGAGCTGCCGCTCGTCAGGAGCCCGCTCTTTCCCACTCGGGGGGGGAGGGCATTATTGAACAGTATTGGTCCCAATACAGACCCCTGAGGGATACCATTTGCTACGGATCTCCATTTGGACATTAAGCCGTTGACTGCCACTCTTTGGATGTCGTCATCCAGCCACTTCATTATTCATCTAACAGTCCATCCATCAAACCTATATGTCTCCAATTTAGAAGTAAGGATGTTGTATGGGATGGTGTCAAAGGCCTTACAGAAGTCAAGGTAGATTACACCAGTTGCTCTGCCCTTATCCACCAACACAGTCACTCCATTGCAGGAGGCCACTAGATCAGTCAGGCATGACTTGCCCTTGGTGAAGCCATGTTGGCTGTCTCTGATCACCTCCCTGTCTTCCATATGCCTTGAAATAGCTTTCAGGAGTATCTGTTCCATGATCTTACCGGGCACAGAGGTCAGGCTAACTGGTCGGTAGTTCCCAGGGTCCTCCTTTTCACCCTTTTCAAAAATCAGTGTGATGTTTCCCTTTTTCCAGTCATTGGGGACTTCACCTGACTGCCATGGCTTTTCAAATATCATGGAGAGTGGCTTAGCAATTACATCTATCAGTTTAGGGTGTAATTCATCTGACTTAGTTTAGATGTCTGCTATAGGGCACAAGTAATCTATACGAAACAATTTCTCACACAGAATATATAGGGACTTTAGGGGGGCAGTTCAGATGTAGATATTATAACATAAATACATACATTGCCTGTTCTTTTTGACCCTGATCCTTACCACTATCTTTTATGATCAAAAAGTATCGAGTTTTACTTTTTCATTATTTCTTCCCTCTTACTGGCATTTAAATTTTGGGAACTGGTCAAACAGCCCAATGATCATTCCACAACAGAAACAAAAACATTTTACTTCGTTTCAGTGGACAGAATTGACTAACCTAGAAAATTCCTAATGTTATAACAAGAGCAGATGCTGATATTTTCATTTTGACATCTATCATTTCTATGCCCTGCATGGAAAAAAAAAAAAACGCACAAAAGAAACACAACATTTTTTATCACATTTTTATTCATCCACCTATGATTTAGATTACAGTGATCACAAAATAGCATTGTAGATGTTTGTCTGGATTTTTGCCAGGCTGAATGTAAGATTGTGGAGTTAGGAGCAGGAAGTTGGAAAAGCACTGAGATAATTTCAGGAATATATGCGTCCTCAACCCAGATGGAGCTCTGCACATGACCTTGATCAAGTTACTAGATAAGAAAGCATAAATTTATAAGACCCTGCTACCCATGGCAAGGGGTTCGTGTCTCTGTGACCAAAAACCCAGTTTTGTGTAGCACAGCTGAGTGGCTTTCTGCCAGAGAAAATTGTTGCTGAGGTGTGACAAAGTACAAAAGTTAAAGCCAAGCAAGACAAGAAAAGCAAAAACACAGACAGAAGTAAAATTCTTGAGATAATAACAGTTACCAATTCAAGGATTCAAGAAGGGAAAAAAAAAAAAAAAAAAAAAAACAAACCAGAAAATCAACTGACAACTTTTCTTGAGGATAAAGTCCTAAGAAAAAAACACAGAGAATCAGAAGATGGGCACTTAGCAAGACTGAGGATCAGCCCTTTGCAAGGAGCAAAGAGGCAGCGCTTCTGCAGCTGACTGATGACTGCCTGGCCAGCAGAGACTCATCTGGTGTCTCATCAGGGCCAGTGAGCAAATTAATGCCAAGCCTAGTAGCATGACTTTGTTATCAGCTGTGTATATGAGACAATAAATAATTGCTTTGAACATTTAAGTTGTATATCCTGCTTGCAGGATCTCTGTGAATGGTAAAAGATGCCTAAACAAAAATGACCCAGTTAAGGAGGTTACAGTTCCACATTTTATACTGGGAAACAGCTTCTGCATGCGGAATATAGCCCTCCTGAGCTTTTCATTTACTTGCACACTTTGATACAGTCTGTGAATGAACTCAGTGTATGCTACGGCTGATCCAGCATTTGATTATTGCTCTGACCAAGACCACATCAAGAGTCTATTTGCTCTAAGAAGAAATGAAATAGACATTTCTGGAATTCTGAATACGAAACAAAACTGATCCCTAGGAAATTCACAAGTTTGTATGCTTGCACCAGCACTGTTGTTTCTTTCTGGTAGATTCTACAAAGCTGACATTCATTTCTGAAGTAATTGCTGTGACTTCTGGAAGTTGCAGTTGTCTTAGAATCATAGAATCATAGAATCATTAAGGTTGGAAAAGACCTCTAAGATCATCAAGTCCAACCATCAACTAACACGACCATGACTCCTAAACTAGGCCCTGGAGTGCCACGTCTACACCTTTTTTGAACGCCTCCAGGGTTGACGACTCCACCACCTCTCTGGGCAGCCTGTTCCAATGCCTAACCACTCTTTCAGTAAAGAAATTCTTCCTAATGTCCAATCTAAACCTCCCCTGACGCAACTTGAGGCCATTCCCTCTCGTCCTATCGCTAGTTTCTTGGGAGAAGAGTCCAAGACCTGCTTCCCTACAACCTCCCTTCAGGTAGTTGTAGAGAGCGATAAGGTCTCCCCTCAGCCTCCTCTTCTCCAGACTAAACAGCCCCAGTTCCCTCAGCCGCTCCTCATAAGACTTGTTTTCTAGACCCTTCACCAGCTTCATTGCCCTTCTCTGGACACACTCCAGCACCTCAGTGTCCTTCTTGTAGTGAGGGGCCCAAAACTGAACACAGTATTCGAGGTGCGGCCTCACCAGTGCCGAGTACAGGGGCACGATCACTTCCCTACTCCTGCTGGTCACACTATTCCTGATACAAGCCAGGATGCCATTGGCCTTCTTGGCCACCTGGGCACACTGCCGGCTCATGTTCAGCCGGCTGTCGACCAGCACCCCCAGGTCCTTTTCTGCCGGGCAGCTTTCCAGCCACTCTTCCCCAAGCCTGTAGCATTGCATGGGGTTGTTGTGACCAAAGTGCAGTCTTATCCTGATGATATTTTGTCAAAGTGTGTGCAGTGTTACTATAGTTAGTTCTTCACATGGTCAAGATGTTTGTTATGCTTCCTTCCTATTTTACTCTTTTTCTCTTAAATCTCTTCAATATTTCAGCAATTTCTACCGTATCACTAGTGAATTCAGAGCTACATTTTTCCACCAGGAAGATTCCAACTGTGAAACAGATCTCTCAGGTAACAAACAGACATTTCCATATCTTTTATTTCCCCTAGTCTCTATACAACAAGAGTTGAAATGCTTTGTCTTCCATGCATATAATATTTTGGTAATTTTATAGTAAAAGTCACTGTATAATCTACTAGTTACATGACAGCTTGCTGAAATAGTGGTAAAGGACCTGTAAGAAACCTGAATCACTTTGTACTACTAAACCAATGCCTTTGCCAGTAGTTCTTAAGTATTTTAAGCATGTGTATGTATGTGTTTATACTTATAATCCATTGTATACACCTAATTAAAAGCTTTCTTGAGCTTTAAGAAAAGTACTGCAGCTTTGATATCTAAAACATTTTGCCAGTAACCTTAATCAATGTTGTGTGTTTTATCATCTACTAAATAGCCACAGGCACTGATCAATGCAATAGCAGAGCCACTCATCATTAATCTCAATCTGTTCTAGGCCAGCATCCTGATACCTTCAACTGTGAATTTTTAATGCTCATCTGATGAACTAATACATCCTTTTATTCCTTGTCATTGTAATTTTCCTACTCACCCCCTAACACAGGACCTAAGCTTATTTCTGGTGACTTCTATTTGAAACCCAAAATAAAATTCAGCATTGTCAAGGTTTTGTTTTTCTCTTTTAATAAATCCATTTTGAACACTGCACTAATTTTACATTCTTGCCACAATAACAGTAAAATGCAGAGGGTCTGCTGGCATCCATTTGAATTAACTTTTCTAATAGTTGTTAGTACTCTAGTACTCCATGTATTAAACAGGTATGGGGATTCTTGACATTAAAAAGGTCTGGAAATCATAAACTGTAAAGCTGTGTCTTGAAAAACAGGACCAGACAGCTATTCCAGCTCTTAAGTGTTTTCTACCAATAAGGAACTGCCCTGAACCCAGGAGCAAAAACAATAGCTGAACAGCCAGCAGAATTTCTAGACCTTGTGAATAGCATTCATTTCATGTAAGCTATGTTAAAGCAAGACATCAAAACTAAGAGATACAGGATCTGTTTAGATCCAATAGGGAGAGATGTACCTCCGGAGCACAATGCCTCCCTCTCTAAGCTAAATATCCAAAAGACAGGATAAACTGCCATATAATGCTAGTTTGGCAGAATATCAGATTGCTTATCCAGCCTTACAAGATCTTTTCAGCAGACAGCAATCTTTCTTTTTGGCAATACTAGCAACAAGTGTTTGTATTCATCTCACATAACTTCGGCCATTAAGAATAATTAATTAATGCAATCGTAGTATGGATTTCTGGGTGGAATCGATCATTCTTTGGCGATGTTTCTCTCATTTCCTTTCCAGTGGTTACAGAAGGAGATGAGCAGAATCATTTATAAGCTTAACATTTGGATGGCTAAAATTAACGAGAATTCAAACCTTCTTGGGCAACTGTAAGGGCTGTTCCTACAGAGCAAGTTTTGTATGGCTTAAAGCAAATAAGTAACAGATCTTTCACATGTTAGTAATACACAGAAACCTCTTTCTTGACTGTTCAAATTAATGTAAAATCTAGTTAGCAGAGAATTGAAATAACATTTTAATGTGTTAAAATTCCTGAGCTGCTTCTAGAAATTGACTCCTATCCCTTGTCATAAAGTGTGTTCAGTAGTAATGTCGGACTGTTTTGTCCAGAGTGGTATTCCATTCCATGAATTTTCAGAAAGAAGCTCAGTACAAAATGTAATTAAAATTAAAAATATCTTGTAATTAAAATTAAAAATACCTTGTTTTTAAAGATTAATTAAAAGTACAAATGATTTTAATAAACAAATATTTACAATTTTATTATAAAAAGAACAATAATGTACTAAGACAGGAGAGGTACTTCGGTATTTCAGCTGATAAAAAAAAATCCTAATGTATCAATAGGTACAAGCAATTAATCACTCATGTTTTAACCAGCCTGAAAGTGATTAATTTTGAGTAATTGTGCTCATCTAATAGACTTTTACTTAATTATCCTAGAAAGCAAAACAAAGAACAGTTTACACAGATGTGTGTATCTGTACTGGGCTCCACTTGAATTGACCATGACAGAAAGCTGAAGTATCAACATTTCATATTAAGGGCAGAGACAGATGGATCTTTCTGCCAGATTAGCATCAGAGACAATAAACCTGTGGGACAGGGACTCTTATTTCCTAATAAATTTGAACAGTGCCTAGTGTATTGATGCCCTGGGATTTTTTGTTGTTTTGGTTTCAATCATACTGTAATTAAAAAAAAAATCTCCTTCAAAACATACTGGATTCTGAGGCTTAAAAGATTTCTAGAAACAAAGAGTCCCTGAAGTTGATGGCATTTCTTCGATTTATCTCCACTAACGGTGGGAAATATTTCTGTAAGTATAGAAACCGCCTCTGAGAATTATTCACAATAATACGTACAAGCGTCCTCTTAATTTCCTATGGCTTTTCTAGTGAGTTATATAGGACTTGTTTGTAACACCAACAAACCTGCATCACTGGTTGTAAGCAGCAGGCCCAGAGGAAGGAAAGCAAGGTACCCTGGAGATGCTACAGAGCACATAAGAGCAGAACCTATCTAGCCACCCAAAGCAACATGTATAGGATATGCACTTCTTGTCATTCCCACCTCAGGAACACTTCCACCATTCTTCCACACTAGGTATGTAGCGTATGCCCATTCTGTAAGTGGAAAATTCTATTTCTTTTAAGGGAGTGTTGGAAAGATATAGAGAATATATGTATATATAATATGTCTGCATCATGCACAGATTTCTCAGCTAGCTCCAAAACTAGAATTATTGAAGTCTCCTAAACACAGTGCTCTGTCAAAGCTAATTAACTGCTACTGAAAAGAGGAGGCAATTAGCCTGGGAACAACCCTTCATTGACACAGCCTTATCTTTTCAGGTATCAAAACTTCTGAACCATGTTATTATTATCATTATAATAGCACTGCATAACAAGCTAAGGTGTCTTTTATGGGATAATATTGACTAGAACACACAAGGACTTCTCAGCTGCTGTACTGGGCCTGCAGTGCTGCCATTCGTTAAATGTAGGGTGTGGAAAGATGACAGCAACATCGTGTCTCAGTAGTGTGGTACTCGGAAGCTGAACAGAGGAGAGGCAGGGTCACTCCAGGCCTTAGCTCTTCTACCTTTTCCCAAAACCAGCAGTGGCACATGTCTGCAGAGGTACAGGAAAGGGGAGAGGGCCCATGAAGGTAAAGCTGGTGCAAGAGATAGAAGGTAAATGGGGAAGGATGACAGAGTAAAAGGCAAAGCCATGAGGTCCATCTAAACAAATTCAGGGACCTCAGTTTTAAAAAAGAAATATCCTCTGTTTTAGCTATCAGGACTTCCAAGGTTATGTTTGTATGAGTGTATGTGTATTGTGGGCAAGATACGTGTAAATGAAATATTGTATTTGCAGTATAGGACAGTATCTATCTTGTGCTTCATCCATCCAATAGCACATGCCTTTGATTTTCACAGCATAAAAAAATAGAGAAGACACAGGGGAGATCTTATTAATGCATATTAAAAACAGATGCAAAGGAGTAAAGAAGACACAGCCAGACTCTTAGTAGTACCCAGTGACAGGGAAAGAGGCAACAGGCACAAACTGGATTATGGAAAATTCCGTTTCAAAATAACAATGAGGTTTTTTACTGTGATGGTGGTCAAACACTGCAAGAGGTTACCCAACCAGATAGCAGAGTCTCCATCCTTGGAGGTACTTAAACATAGTCTGGGTCAACCTGCTCTAGCTGACCCTGCTCTGAACAGGGGTTAGACTAGATGATCCCCAGAGGTGCCATCCAACCTCAGCTGCTCTGTGACTCCACAGGGGGTCAAACATTCACACCCTCCACTCAGTACAGCAGGCACTAGTGGTTTTCATTCCTAGACCAGGCATGCCTTACTTAATTGAAGACATAACTAAATTATGAATCAGGGGATTCTTGAATAGTTTATCAGCCTCAATTTTAGATTAAATTTGCTGACAAATTTTATTCATGTTTCAAATTAGGCTAATGGGTTAAGAAAAAATAAAACATTACGTGAAATACTTGTTAAGAAAAAAGTATTTGAGTGCAATCATTTAAGAATAATGCAGAGAAATCTAATAATTAGGTGACAGTTGATTTGGAATAATAGGAATAAAATGTCAACAGGGAATACAAGCAATTTGATTTATGTGTTTGATTTTGAGTTTCAACTGAAATACAAAAGGTAAAAATCTAGAAGCACATAATAGGGGATAAAAGAACATACGTAATTACATCCTGAGCTCCACTGATCAGCATATGCTGTTGTACCAAAGTGCATAGATGGTATTCACTCCTACCTTGTTTTTAAGAGAACATTCTGGCCTCAGAGAAAACACCAGGAGAACTGGTTTCTTACCACATGCCTGGGGAAAAATGTTCAGTCCAAGAACAGATACTATTTTACCTGATAAACGTATTTTAGAAAAGGACTAAAGGTTAAGTAATAAGCAGTAGGATTTTTTTCTTTTGGTCCAATTGTAAGGCTTTCTAGCCAAGTGATTTCACTGCTTTCAGTGGCATTTTTCTGGAAGTTGGATCCAGGAAAGGACTTGTGTGCAACAATGCAGTCCTTTAGAAGTTATCCATGCAATTAATAGAGGTAGATATGCACGTAAACTAGGGAAAAGAAAACAGTCTTAAATCCTTCCCAGAATTTACTGCCATAAACCTTTTCCTTTTACTTAGGATTTGCTGCATTTACATCTACCCTAGATTCAAGGCATAAAGTTACTTCTTTTTCAGAAATTTCTTCTTTTTGGTAGATGTATTAAGCCAATGTCTAGATCTAGAATCTCTTCCTAACTTTTGTAAATCAACAGTGGCATTGATCTGGGAAACCTCTCTGCTTTTCATACTGCAGCTCAGTTCAAAAAATACCTTTTGATTGTCTGTTCAGTGTGACAATATCCTGAGATGTTTTGATAGCGGCAACACCACTTATTCCCACTGAGAACTAGTAAGCATGCAAGAAACTGAGAAGATGTTCATCGACTTTAGACATCAGACAAAGTTAGCTACAAAACACATGAAAAAAGCCAGTGTTTTGGGGACCAGAAGTGAGCATGTGAATTACTCTGGAGCTGACCTGGTTGTTACTTTATGAACTGGAAGTGAAAAAGCTAATGATTACAGTTAGTTGAAAGAGATCAGAGGTAATGCACTGCTGTAAGAACAGGCCATGCTGTGCACTTTTTTTTCTGTACCTCCACTGATGATCTAGAAATGAGACAGAGTACACTTAGAAAACTTGTGCATGATACTAAATTAGAGGGAGTGGTTGATGTCAGTTGATAGAGCTTCAGTTCAGGGGACCTTGAGAAAGTTAAGTTAGTAGCAGCTCTGCAGAAATGGACTTGGGGATCACAGTTGATACCAAGCTGAGTACGAGTCAGCAGTGCTCTCTTATTGTCCGATACACATCAGATAGTGGGTTATAGTATGACCAAAGTGTGAGTGGAAGACTGAAGGGAGATGTTAGCCTACTCTTCTTGCCATTGGTGAGGCTGGACCTGGAATGTTGTGTCCATTTTTGATGTCCTCAGTTCAAAAGGAGAGCTGAGAAACAGGAGAACCAGTGGACAGCTACGAAGATGGGCAGACACACCACATACTCTGTGAGGAGTGGTTGAGAGAGCTGGCCTTGTTTACTCTGGCAAAGAGCAGCCTATAACTAACTTGGAAAGGAGTTACAAAGATGATGAAGCCAAACCCTTCTTCGTAGTAGCAGGAGGTATAACAAAGGCAGCAGTCACAAATTCCAGCTTGGGAGCTTCAAAAAGGATATTAGGAAAATTGTTTGGAGTTTGGGATTTGGCTAGACAAAGCCACCGCTAAACTGATCTAGGGTGAGCGACAGTCCCACATTTCTATGACTCTGTAAAATACTGATTCAAAATATACTATTTTGTTGCCCTTGTTTTTGCTTGGCTGAACAACTGAATGAAAGAGAAAACAAGAGAGTTAGGTCCTAGATGTACTGAAACATATTGCACATTCCTGCCATAGTAAATTAGGCGAAAAAAGCAGTGGCTCTGTTTTCTGAATGTCTGGATTTTACTTTTTTTTTCACTTAAGTTCTCCACTATACAAGAGAAAAAATAGAAAGCATAATGAAACTAATAAAAGAAAGGCAGAGCAGAAGTGATCAGATATATTGCAAGATGTTTCTTTTACTCTTTTGCAAAAACCAGACTGAATAGATCAATCTTGACTACTATCAGTAAAAAATCATGGCTTTAGTGATCATATAAGTAACAAAATTAAACTAAATTCTTCTGCATTAGTACCAATTAAAAAAAGATGCAGAAAATTATTTTAAAGGAACTTGAAGGGTAAGAGGTGAAATAGATTAGCAATTCCTAGACATTACAAAACTTGAAAAAAAAATTAATTGTCATGTCATTGCAGACAAAGAATAAAAAGAATTTGCAGGAAAAAGCAGTGAAAATTACATGGATATATTTCAAAAATTTAAATTACTTTTATTTAACACAACTACCAAAACTTAAAATATACATTAATTTTATGAGACTTAACCCAAAGGAAATACTATGTATATTCACATAGAAAATTAAATATATAATACATATGTTAAACTAAAATGATTATTATGAAGCAGTCCTGCAGTTCTTATGCTAGAGGGTACATGCAAGCCTAAGAGTGGAAGTGATTCTTCTCTTGGTTCAGTTGTGGTCATATGAAGCAATAAAAAAAGTCTGACACTCCTGATACAGCAAAATCTGTAGCATGTTTCGTTCCCTCAGAAATGTGTATCCTCGAACCAAGCAATTCTCAGGAAAAAAAAATGCTAAAATGGGCTACCATTGCAACAATCTGCAACTCCTGCTCTTCTCAACTGCAGAGTTCAGGAGTGTGAATATCTTCACTCCTGTGACATACAGGTTTCTCTGAGGTATAAACCCACTAATATACCCACTCACTATGCCTCTTGCTCAGATTTTTCTTCTGTGCTAAGTAAGTCTAAGCTGTGTTCTCCCCTGGAATGACTGTAACATAGGCACCAAAGGTAGGACTCTTTCAGAAGTAAATTCTGTACTTAAACTGAATGAGGGTGGTTTTTCTAAAAAAACTTTTGGTTTAGAAAATATTGGCCTGTCAGAACTAAAATTGTTGGCAACCACAAATTATTTTCAAGAAATTTTTATCAACAATACCTCTCAGGTTTACAGTGGAACATTTGAAAGAAAAAATAAAGTGTCATTCCAGCATAGTCCCAAGGCAGAGACTTCAAATCAAACAAAGCTCTGACCTTATGTTGCATTTCTTAACTATCCCAGCCAAAACCCGTGCACTATGCAGTCAGCACACTTCTGTCTTTCCTCTGGCAAAATGTATTTTTATTTGTAGAAAATTGAGGTAGGTCCAAGATGAGAAAAAGAGAAACCAGCCAATGCTAACTTGCTGACTAGGACATTCACATGCCTTGTGAATCTTTTCTTGAAATTAGCAAAGGAGAGACTTTAATCTTCTTTTTCTTATCCTTCTAACCACATTACCGATGAGTATTTCAATCACCAGTTTTCCCCCCACCCCCGGGGTGGCACTCTCCCTCTTCCTTCTTTTCCATAAATTTTCTGAAGTTGTATGTTCTTCTAAAGTTAAGCAGTGAGAGAAGGAATGAATTTTTTCTACTCTTTTACTTTTTAAATATCTTCTTTTTGTAAAAGAAATTCCTTTCCTGTAAGTAGATGTAATGGAATTGAAAATAAAATGTAAAGTATTCAAGTAGAAACCAAGAAACCTGTGCTGTAAATGATATTTCATGTTTAAAACACAATGTGAAGCCCATTTCTTAGTTGCTGGCATTACTTCTTTTCCGTTTTCAGCTGAGCATTGGTGGATTCACAGTTCATTGCTGCTAGCATGCGCACTGCACCTGGGCATAACCCTTAGCTTCTTCAAGGTAGGAACTATCTGCTTCCATATAAACTCTGTGTCCTAAAGACATTATTACAGGGCACATTCAAGGAATGCTGAAGTTTTTTTTGAAAGGATAGTGATCACTCAGATCACTAGGTTCTTGCTAAAATGGGATCTAACCTGAAAATTTTGAGTTTTGATTTGAACATCCTAAAGTTCATATCATGTCTCACAGCACACCTGGATTAAAAATCTAATCCCAGATTAGTAGAAGAAAAAAGAAGATAATAGACTCTGCAAAATGAATTTCATTGGAATAAATGTGTGATGTCTAGATACTGTTGGTATCTAGACATGTTTATTGGAAAAATATTTGAGAACACCTTAACCCAGACTAATTTTAGTTTGGAAATAGAGTTAAAAGCTGAATTGCTATGGACAGAGAGCCTGGGTTCACCATTACTATGTCTAAAAGAGGCAAAATAACCTTAACACATGCATAACAAGTGTATGTAAAGTGAAAAAAAAAAAAAAAAAAGCAAGCATTAACAAAAGCATAGTCAGTAGGTGAAGCAAAATGGTTATTCCATTCTGACCAGCATTTGTGAGTGCATCTGGAGACCACTATGTCCAATTTGGGGCCACTCCAATACAGCACAGACAAACAGGAGATTGCCCTTGTGGAGGGCCACCAGGTTGGTCAGGGTGCTGGAACACAGGATGTATGAGGAGAGACTAAGGGATCTGGGTTTGTTTAGCTGCAGGAAAAGAAGGTTAATAATCTTACTGTTGTCTTCAAATATGTATTGAGTAGTTATGGAGAAGATAAAGTCAAACTCCATTTGGAGAGACAATAATCATAAAAGAAATTTTGACTAAGTATTAAGAACTAAAATTCACCATGAGGGCAGTCAAATACTATAGCAGGTTGCCCAGAGAGACTGCAGAACCTCAATTTTTGAAGATGTTGAAAAGGCAGCAACCCAAGCAACCTGACCAAACACCCTGCTTTGAGCAGCGGTTGGACCAGATGATTTCAGGGGTCCCTTCCAACATAAATGATTCTTTTGTTCTGTTATTCATCCTTTAACTGAGGAATGTGTACTCCTGATATCTCTCAGTATTCTTGGGACTACAACTCCTCTCCTGCCTTGGATTCTTTCTCTTTGTATACATGAAGACCTGCAACCAGATGTTTTTCTGTTGGCACTCAGAAGTGTTTGGCTCAGCTAATAAAAAGCAATATTTGTTCTTTCTGAGAAATGTATCCCTTATTTCAGTGTGACCCAGTGTAATGAGTGCACAGGAAACAATAATCCACAAACAATTAGACTGGTCATTTATCTCTTTCTAATATATGTTGGTAATCAATAAAAATTACCAACTAAGCCATTATTTCCAATAACAATGTGCCCACTTTAATTACAAAGAAACTGATAGTGAATAGGATTCATTTAAGGCTGACAAATTAGGATAGGCATTCTCTATATATGTTTATTCCCATAAATTTTATCACAATGAAGACCTGCCAAAGGATATAAGGAGACACTCTGTTACTGAAGATATTGAATGATTCAGCAACTGTTGTCCATAAAAGCTTATTATAGAATCATAGAATCATAGAATTGTTTAGGTTGGAAAGGACCTTTAACATCATGAAGTCCAACCGTTAACCTAGCACTGCCAAGTCCACCACTAAACCATGTCCTTAAGCACCACATCTACATGTCTTTTAAATACCTCCAGAGATGGTGACTCAACCACTTCCCTGGGCAGCCTGTTCCAAGGCTTGAAAACCCTTTCAGTGAAGAAAGTTTTCCTGATGTCCAGTCTAAACCTCCCCGGTGCAACTTGAGGCCATTTCCTCTCGTCCTATTNTCTAGACCCTTCACCAGCTTCTTTGCCCTTCTTTGGACACACTCCAGAACCCCAATGTCCTTCCTGTAGTGAGGGGCCCAAAACTGA
>WAAD01034593.1:7397-27390 GCA_013389945.1 Fregata magnificens | reverse complement strand
CTGTTAGAACCGTCTCCATTTTTGTGGCTCTGCCCCTGCCCACTTCCCACCACATTCCCCTCCTCTCCCCTCCCCCTCCCTGTTCCTTCCTCCCCCCTGGGAACTGTATTTAGAGATGTCTCAGCCAAACCCTTGCCTCTTCTCCATCACTCATGCTCCCTTTTTTGGATAGAAAACCTACCTAGATTTTTCTGGACTTAGTTTGTAGCTTGTGAGGGTGCTTAAATTAAATATTTAAACACATATTGGATTGCAGGTTGAAATTCAAGTCCCTTCTCTCCCCAGTAAGGACCCTACCCACCAAAAACATTTTTTTAGTTGTCTCTGACCTAATGTTTACTGAATTATTCATTAAAATGAAAATAATTTCGGTTTAAGAGACTCAGAAAAATCACATTTCCTTTCATCTTCCACACAATAATCTACAGCTCAAAAGTTAGCACATTCAAAAGACAAAGAGGATTTTCAAACACTCTGATCTAGCACGGAAGTGCAAGGGCATATCACATGCATTCAGTGGGCTATTGTTTAGTATTTTTTTTCTTTGAGGCCTTACATACATTTCAGATCGGACCCCAAAAGCAAGAGAGTTGGAGAAAAGAAATCTGCAGAACCAAGGGGTTTCAGTGTGAATGAGACCAACCCACTCTAAACGTAAGGACTTGAGTCAGTGAAACGTCACAAGCATCCGAATAAATTTTCTTGCCATCCTCTGAGTTATTTGGACAGATCTGGGAGAATGAATCGGTATCCCTTTTAGTCAGACTAGATCAGAAGCCAAGCAAGGCTGTGCAATAGCAGCCTGACCACCACCTACCAGAGCCAACAGGTCCCACTGGAGCTCTGGAGGCTTACAAAACATCAGGAGCTTCCCATGCAGGGTACGAAAATCAGCAGCTTGCTCTTCCAAGCTACGATACTATCAACATCATTTTGCATCTTCTCTTTCGTTGCTGCTAGTCCCACTCCCTCTCACCCTCTCCTACTAGCAGAAACCCAGAGCAAACCAGGTACACCCTTTATGTCTGTTATTCACAGTTCCTTCTCACCTTCCAACCTTCCTCCTTCTCACATCCTAGCGAAACCTTCATGTTCCTATGAAGGCTCTATTTCGCACACTTCAAACCAATCCAGAAAAAGCTTCAAGTTTGAACGAATTCTTTTAAGAAAAAATAAAACGTAACAACTAACGTGACATGAAACTGGTTACACATTACTGGCGTACCATATTCCTTTCCTACACACTTAATGTCTTCTTTGCCTTATACTAGAAACTCTTCAGAAACAGGAATTTTTTTTGGAACAGTGAAATCCAGTATTTATTGGAGGCAATAGCACAACTCCTATTGACTTGAATGGAATCAGGATTTCATCTTTTTCACAGTTACTCCTGAGTAGACTGCTGTTCTTTATCAAAATAAATTAGAAATATATTTGCAACTGCTAGCACATTGATGTTATAGGTAAAATCCAAGTCAGAAATTTATATTCTGTTTAAAGAGATAGTTTCAGAATATTTATTTCTAGTATGTCAGGGAACAACACAGTGACAAGCTTGTTGTTCAGCTGTTTTCATTAATGATTTTATTGTCTGTTCTTAGCTGTATGCCCAAGCACTAATTAGGAAATTGCTTTGACACAGAGCTTTAAGAATTGTCAAAGAAGCATAGCTGGCGTTTTTGCCATTGTTGTGACCAACACTTTCAACAGCCTCTTCAATCTCCCTTTTTTTTTTATATTGATTCTGAAATCTCCAAGCACTTTAGCAGCAAAGCAAGGCTGCAGCAAAGGNGGGGGGGGGGGAATTTGAACCTACCATAAGGCATATGCAAGCAAATACACATTTTGCTCTATGGTGCTAAGACCATAATGGGGCTTTTTTTTCCCCAAAAAGAGTTAAATAGATAAGTGAGACCTAGTATCTTGCTATTTTGCAGAAGCCACACATCTGAGATCACTTGTGAGGAACTGCATGGGATTCACAGCCGTTACCATGATAACGTGGGAACTAATTCATCCAGCCACAAATATTGAAGCCTAAGAGAGGAAAAGATGGCTGTTAATTCCATAAATTCTCCCAACATGGAAGTTAGATCTCCTACCTGTCACAGGTGAACTTTCATTGAAAACCTTTGTCTTCCTGGTTTTGAGAGCACTTGCATCAGTATCTCTTGCTGTCTGCAATAGCATCATTCACCTTCTCTGAGGTCTGAGGCCTAATTCAGTGGAAGTGTTTTGAGCTTTCAGGACAAACTGAACTGGAGAATACCTGCTGTGTGATCCTTGTTGGGACTTAGGTGACAACTGAGTTATATTAAACCCCATAGCAGGCAGGTGGGACTTGGAGGTAGCAGTTGAGTTGAGAAGCTATGGATATAACAAACTTTTATTTTAGGTGCCTCAAGTGGCAGCTGGACACTTGAACTCTTTTGTGGACCTTTGCCTGTATGATTTGCAAGTCCTTTGATTTTTTTGTATTTGCCTGAAAAGGATATCATAACTCAATTATCCACTGGCATTCAACATTCCATCTGTGATCAGTTCCTAGAGATGACGTTCTCCTCCCACCACCTTATACAGGCAGTGGCTTGCAATTAGTGACCACTGGAGTCCATGGATTAGATACGAGGTGAAAGATCAGTAGCGGATTAAAAAAAAGAAAGGATACTGTGACAGAACTAAATCTGTCTCACCACAATTGCTACCACCACTGCAGAGAAAAAGGACATTAGTGTGATGATTTTAATAGCAATAAAAGGAGATACTACGTTTACAGGGAAATAGTTACGTCAGAATTTATTATTAATCTCCAGTTGGTATCACAACATTATCACTCCCCAAAGTGTCAGCTACCTTCCCTTTTCCACAAAAAAACTGAGATATATTTTTGTGCTCAAGGGGAAAAAAAAAATAGTCTGATTAATTTTTAAACCTGATTTCTTGAAGTGAGATAAGGTCATGTCATTATTATAAAGATTTAGTAAGGGTTAAAGACAACCCAAAATCCCAGTTTCTGGATATGGGAGAAGTCACTGAGTCCAGGTACTTAAGATGATAATCCTTTAACAGCTTTCTACAACATATTCACACAATCCCTGTTTTGAGGAGTGGCTGACAGTAGAACAGAGGAGCTGTGAAACGAAACACTAGAAGATTCAGTAAGGAGATGGCTCTTGTTAACCCTTTCCCACATCTCAGCATGTACAAACTCTCGTCTGGAAGCTGCTTAGTAGCATTCTGTGTGCTTTGTGCTATTTGAGCTAACAAGCCTGCCAACCTTTGCATCCATGCAAAACCTCACTCTGGCCTTTGAACATTCAGCATTCATGTCCTCCCTCTGCTATCACAACAGTTTAGAAATGTGTTTTGTTTTTCAAGAGAAGTTGAAACTGCATCCGAGTAAGATTGTTGCCAATGCTCATCTCAGCACTGGCATCATTAGCAAAGCTGAGATCACACTGTGGAAACAGCATGACAGATCTGTTTGTCTCATGCTTTAAATATGACACTCGCTTTTTTGGCCACCATTTCATATTTTTCCCAATTTTCAAAAGTAAATCAGCAACTGCTAGAGACTGTAAACTCTCAGGACTGCAAAATTGCCAGTTTGCATAATCCAGAGGCTTGGACAGCTAGCTTGGTTGTTGCTGCAAATATTGAAAGTAGGACTGGGATCTGTTTGTGGCATAGCTAGACGATCTGGGATGGACAAAACTCTTGTTGGGGACCTTGGCAGCAGAGTAGCCAACAGTGCTCCAAGGTGCTCCCCCTCAGATTACACCTCTTTGTCTGGGAAATGTTGTCCCTTGGCTTTAGCCAGCGACAAAGCTTCAGCCATCCCTGGCTTTTAGTGCCACATGCTTTCTAACAGTTAATGCACATTTGCTTCACAACTACTGCCTCCCTTCCAGCCAATGCCTCGGCAACATACACTGCTCTCCAACTCTGGAGACGAGCAGCAGCACTGTGCAGCAGCCAGGTACAGCAGGCACAGCAGCAGCCAGCTGCTGCATTATGTAGATCTGTAAGAGTCATGCACAGGTATGGATATCATTCATGGCAGTTTTCTACGCAGCCATGCTTTCCTCACATGCCCAGATGTCCAGTCCTCACATATGGTCTCAAGTAAGCATTAGTATGAAATCCAAAACACCTCTGGCAGCTGTAGACATCTAATGCCCAATTACACAGCTAGTCAAGCCCTTACAGACCTTTCTACAGTGTGGTACCTTAAATTTGTATGAATGGAAGGCTTTAGCCACATCAACAACTCCAGAAAGGTCTCAGATTGCATTAAAGCATGCCTTAGAAGAAGCCTATTATACTATATCCCTAAAAAAGAAATTTCAGAAAAGTATTTAGAAAAATTATAAAAGGACTCAGAATAGGATTCCACATCTTTCAGGTATATATCAAAGCAAGTTACTCAAATATTTCATTATAAAACTTCAACATAAATATGTTTTTATTATTACTACTTTATTGTCTTTTCTACCAGTTGTGTCAGCACACAACCTTTAAGCTTCCCGTAAGGCAATACTGCCCTCTTTTGGTGTCATTTACTATGCACAATGATTTTGATACAATTCCTCTGCAAGGTTAGAAAGCATTTTTTGGGGGATGCACTCTTTTTTTTTATTTTTGTAGAAAACCTAACCCGTTGAGTTTTGAAAAAACACAACAAACTAAACCAAAGTACTACAAATAGCAGACTTAGTTTTGTAGGATGTTGATCTTAAAAAGGTCACTACTGTTAACAGATTACTGAAGCAAATGTTACAGAATTTGTTAGATGTGGAGCAAGCAGTGCAAAAATAGTGCATTGTATGTTTGCTCTTACTGATTACAGCACAAATATGCACTGTATCATTTAGTAGAGAGACAAACTGAAGGCCAGGACAAAACCTAATTTAAGTTAGAAAGATTAAAACCAGGTATTTAAAGTGGTTAAAACACTTACCGAGCAAAATCTCCTTTCAAGCTAACATACAAAGACTATTGTTTGGACAGACCTGGGAGCTGGGAGAAATTAAAAGATTTTGAAATGGAAATCAAAACTTCTTGCTAAATCTTTTATGATATAAACTGATCTGTTGCTACTATTTACCAGTCATTTCCCCCTACACAAATTTCCTACCTCTCACTCCTCCTTTATCCCTGCTCCTGTCCCAACCCCCAAAAAATGCTTTTTGATCACTTAGTCAAGAGATACGGAAGCTTGTTTTCACCCTTCTGTAACCCTGTAATATAGTACTAACATTGCCAATAGCAGGCTATACACTTTATAGTGAGTTTGCAAGGCCTCTGGACTCGCTACATCTGAGCTTTCCTTGACCTGCTCATAGCCTTTACTCAGTTTAGCTGTGACAGCAATCTCTTTAGTTGACCTGGTATCTATAGGTGACCTGTTTCGCTCATGTTTATCTGTGTGGTACAACCCTAGTTTTATATAGGTAACAGTAATAAGCAGTTATTGTTGTCAGAATGAGATATTTATCATTCCCACACAATGTCACAGTGCAGAGAAATGCGGCCCTGGTACGAGCACAAAAGCCCCGAGAAGTGGGGACACAGGGGGCAGCGTAGGTGCATATCAGCATGGGATGGCAAGAGATCGGGCCCACGCTTAGTACTGGAGATCCCACAGCTGTGCACAGCTCTCTATAGTTGTCAGTTAAAAAAAATGCAGACCTAAAGCTTGACAAAACTGGTCTTAGGGGCAACAAAATAGAGCATCTAACATACACAGACTATCACAGATAGAAGTACTCTAACTGCACTATCCTGACTAGCCATGATTCTTAGACTGTTAAAATCTCTGTATGTGCGTGTGTGTGTATATATATATATATATATATGTATATCCCTCTGCCTAAAACAATGATTTTGAGTGTAACACCTTCCAAAGAGAAAAAACTACCTAACCCTTTCTAGGAAGTAACCATTAGTGCGCCTCCAGATCTTGACCAGGAATAAGGTGAAAGCTTCAGTAAAAATGACCAATTCAGTCATGATTGTTTATATCAGAAGATGGAAAGAGTCTCTATCTTGACACACAGGTTGTCATATAGATTTGCAGATCTTTATTACAATTCACCAACACAATTTCAAAAGTGAGTCTGAAGTAAGGCTCCTGAACTAGTTAAGTGTCCTTACTTAAATGGCCCAATTTTCAGAAACGTTACATGAATAGAAGCCACTAGGCTTCAAAATCAAAGTATACAGAAACCTGATCAAATTGAATATACTGGTGCAAGAACTCAAAAGAATGCCAGAGAGAAAAAAAACCCCAAACTAACAGTCAAAGGGTATACCAACAAAAAACCCTGTAGGTCTATTTGCCTGCAAGGAACATTTCTCAGTTTGTGGAGATCATCCATGTGTACTAAATGTATTTGAAGTAGGGCAGTCAAGTAAACAGTAGAGCAGCAGGATGGTTCAGTATTGTCCTAAATCAGGAAACCCTAATGAATCATTTTTTCATTCAGGAGGAAGATGCTAGCAAGATGGCAAGGAAATTCTCATAAAAAGAAAAAAAGCATTTAGCATGTACTGATACACTTTTGCCCTCTGTTCCCTCTCCTTCCAGCCTACGATCATCATGGCTGCTTGTGAATGCATGAAGGAAGAGGGAGAGAAAATAATTCTGTGCTTTCTGCAGTGCTTTTGCTTCTCTCCAGCACTAAACTATTTTGCAAAACATCCTGGCAAGGTGTTACATAGATTCCTAGTTCACAGCAGCAGAGGATGGAGCTTTAACAGGGAGGTGTAAGTTCCCTTAGCTCCCCTGACAAATCTCTGAAAAGCATCACAGAATACAAAGGATGACAATCAGAAGACTCTAGAAAGAAAACGTTACCATCATGTTAAAAAGCATTGATAAATAAGTTAGATTCTTGGTTCCATACTGACCATAAACACGGTGCAAGCCTGTGGCTACCCAAGCCAGCTTTACTTGAACAGAGTAGTTCAAGAAGTTGACATGTACATGGTGAAGCTACAGAAGCCAAAGAGACAGGCACCTACCAAGCCAGCTATCTAGATTTTACTGAAAGGTTATCAAGAGACACACCACTTTAAAGCTTTACTGTTCCGCTAACACTCCAATGACCTTCTCAAAACAAGTTTATGGAAAGGACCTCATACATGATTCAAGTGTTGCCAAAATAATTAGCAGCTCATTAAGGTGGAGTTCTGTATACAACTCTAAGAAGAACACAACACAAAACCCCTTTATCTTTTATAACTGATTAGTAAATCACACAAAGGTAGAAGCTTTCAGTTTTACTCAATTACATGAATGATGGAAGGAGACACTCTTGAGGAGATATGGATTAATATTTAAGGAGTTAAAACAGCTTTCATTGGGACATAGCACATTTGATTACATTCCCTATTTGTTTTCAAACTGACAGGTAAAGATGCATTTTAAGAAGTAGTTTAGAGAAAAACTGACAGGATTTAATAAAAAGAAAGAAAATAGACTAAGTTGCCAGTACCTAAACAAGCAAGAGACAATGTTCAGCCCAACAGAGGTGTTCTGCTTCATTTCAATGAACACTGTTTCCCAAGTTTTTTGGGAAGCAGCTGTCCAGTTTTTCCTGAACAACATGGGCTTAAAAACTCCAGGTCTTCTGAAAAGACTGCACTGCTCTCAAGACCTCCTCCAGACTAAAAGATAAAAACCCCTGGAAGTTCCAATTCGTCACATCCTTCCTTACAGTGACCACAATTACAGTATTGCTAGTCAGCTTAGCCTACCCACCTTGTATTTTTCCTCTAACTGCTAACAAAATAAGGCTGCATCAAGAGGGAGTTTCAATAGGAAGTGTGACTCACTAGTTGCTCACCACCCTTGCTATTCTTACCTCAAAGTTTTCCTTATTTATTTTGCCCTAGATAGCTGCTCTGTTGAGGGTGAAAACAATCTCAATATTTAGATACAAAAAACATGAAACTGTTCTTGAGGATATAGCTCAAGTACAGCTTCTGGGCTCTCCAGAAGAAACTAACTCTCTACATGAGTACTTCAAAAGTAGTGCTGGGCCCAAAATAGCTTTCCCATGTCATGAACAACATCTCATGTTCCAACCTTAGCAAAAAATAAAAATTTGGCAAGAAGGTTTATTACTCTATTTCTGAAACTCAAGAATAGCCTTTATTACGAAGTTACTGACCTCACTACGAACAAACTGGTATCTGAATTTCCAAGTAACTGAAAATACTTCCACAGAAACACAGAAATGCAAGCAAGCAGAAACCACCAAAAAAACCATTTTATTGCAACAATGTCCCCATCATCAACTGAGATGGCAAAAATTAAGTTTTAATTCATTTTGCATTTCTACCTTTTTATTTATGTAAATATAAATTCAAGAGTGTAAAATAAATCCACATATAAAACACAGAAGAAACATTCTTTTTCAGTGACTCAAAAAAAAAAACCCAAAACCCCTTACATACTGGAGAATCATGACAAGTCATCCGCTGTCCATTTTTCCAAGTATACAGGCGTGAAAATGCAGAAATTTATTCTCCAAAAGCATCTGTATAAAGTCCTTAAAGTATTTAAGTAATATTTAGTAATCTCATACTCTTGCACTTATGTAGATTCCAAGAAAAGGAGAGACAAAAAACATCTCAAACTTCAGACTATTTAAACTCCATCTAAAATAATCCATTTAAAACAAGATTATGTTCAATTCTTATAGCTGAAGCATCACAATTACTTTATTAGTATCATTATTTTGGAAAACTATTTCTTATTAGTTTTTCCTGCTTTTAAAATAAAGTCAGAATACTTATTTCAAATACTTTTGTTTACTTATACTGTAAATATATTGCGGAAAGTAACTCCACATGCTGGTACAACAGGCCTTCATGAAGTTCCACTTAAACGTTACTATGATGTACCTTTAAAAAAACAAAACAAAACAAAACAAAACCAAAAAAACCCAGGGACTAAAGCATTAAATGCACCATAAAGAGTCAGTGTCATGGAATTACGTATTATCTTCCTGCTCAGATGCAACAAAATGCTTATACATTTTGAAGTCAATATTGGACTGTTAGACCACATGAATATTGGCTGGTTATAAATACTTGGACTAGGAACATTTACTGTTTTAGAAAGATGTGATTATTTTGTTTTACTGTTATTACACAAAAAAAATGTTATCAGTATCATAAAATGTATCATGCAGGATATTTCAAGAGGAATGTTTTTCACTGGGTCCAACAGGCAGATGTTTCCAATGATTGTGGCTTTTAATGCATATCATGCCAAGTTCTTAATAAACTCTCTTCCCTCATGGTTATGTTACAACAGAGAATGAAGAAATTAAGATGGTAAAAGCAAACAAAGTTAAAAATGAGAACTGCAAGTAACTTCACAACTACAAGAGGAAAAATCATAGAAGGATTTAAGTCAGCACTATCGTGGGTCCCCACAGTTGCACTGCTACTCTTAGGTTTCCAAAAGATGCATGTGATTTTATAAATATTTTTGTGCTAAGAGCCATGCTCAGAAACAAAATATAGGCTAGCACAAGTCTACCTTCTTGGAAATGCATGTTAAGTATAAAATTCACTTACTAAAGTGCATTTGCTGAACAAATTCTAACTTCTACTATTATAGCTATCCCAATAAGCAATACAAACTAAACTTTGTTGAAATTCTACCTCTACTTAGAAGCAGTAAATATAGATGACTGATATTTAAATTACAATCTCATATTACCAAATATTTTGACTCAATGCCCGAGCTGTAGAAATAAGCAAAATGTACTGCCCTAAACTTCCCACAAATGAGGAATTGCCTCTAGTTACAAATACTGAAAGTGTAGAATGGAGTTAAATATAAGCAGAGCTGAAGTAAGCATTGCTTTGCTTCTTATTCAATATGATGTTTCTTTAAGGCTCTGAGAGAAGCTGTTACTTTTCTCAAGATCTTTTGGCAAAAGATATAAATGCAGAAGTAGCAGGGTCACCTGACATTTCAGAACTTGTATTTTCATATTTCATTAAAGCCAGCTCATTCAGTGTCTGTATACATTTATTGCACTTGTGTTGTTGGAATACATCTTTACCAACATAGTAATAATGATTGCAACAAAGCCATAGTAAAATAAACTTTAAAAGGGTCTGATTCTGACATTAGAGGATAAGTGTCTGCATGTTTAAAATGTTCCCCTAATAATAATAAATACAGACAAATTGCTCATCAAGTCAGATGCACATGTTTAACAATTATTTAGTATATATAAAATTTCACTCATCCTTTTATCAAAACAAATCTGTTAGGGATCAAAAGAGACTTACCATGCAAAATATTGATTAGTGCTGCATAATGGAATATATATTTCTATCAGAGTTAAAACAGCATTTTCAAAATTTAAAGAAAAATAGATTTTTAAAAAGGGATTCTACTGTTGAATGCAAGTCTTTCTTGTAGCAAAGACAAGATAGAAACAATTTACGATTTATCGCTGTACTTCAGTCTTGATGAAAGACTAATAATAATTTGTCCACCTACTTCTTAATAAATGCTACATTTTCAAGAATAAAGGAACTATCAGTAGGCATTATTTCTACTTAAAACAAGTTACTTCTCTCTGTAATAGGTCAAGTATGCTTTTAAAGACTCAGGTAATGGTAGACTCATAATTTTCTCTCTCAACAGATTTCGAGGAGGCTCTTCTGGCTTCAAGGCCTCGCTGTGATCTTTATCTTCCTCCTCTTTGTTATCATCTTCCATTCTTTCATCTTCTTCACTATCTAGAGGCTGAGGAATGAGCTGATTACCAACAAACACATAGGTGTTAATCCTGCGTCTACGACATCTCCTGCGTTTTCGTTTTGGAGGAGCCTTCTGAGCAATACCCTTGGCTTTCATCTCCTCATTTATGAAGTTTCTAAGAGTGCGTCTGATATATATTCGAGCTAGGTCCTGAAGATTCCTAACAGCACATGGAGCTAAAATGAAAGAAAACCAAGTTATCATAAGTGAAATTTCCCTCTAGCAAAAAAATTAGCTGCAAGGCAGTAAAACTAATGTTCAAGAACAATTGAAATTTTAGTACGTGATACAACATGCAAATGAAACAAGGGTAGATAGAGCCACCCTGACAAACCCTGTGAAACAGTCCAAGAAATTAAGAGGTCTTTTGACAGATGTGCAAGAAAAGTAGAAAACATAAATTTATTTTAATAATCTGTTCAAGAAAGCTTACAACAAGTACTGTTACCTTTTAGCACCTGGCAAGTCTTGGGATCCTACTGCTGGCACTGTTTTAGGATCCTGCTGCTGGAAGACAATTTCTACCCCTATACCACATTTGTTTAGGCAAGTGCCTTTCTTCTGCCTCCCTCTTCTACTCACTACACTTTTCCCTACTTCCTACTGAACCCAATTGATGAGGGAGAGCCATGTCAACTTCACAGCTGACCAACCAGGTCAGTCACCCATATCTTTGCAGCAGAAAAGGAATGAAAATTACTGAAGTTCTGAAGAAAAAAAAGCAAGTAACAAAAAGCCAAAAGCCACATATTTTCCAATAACAGATAGGCAGGTGATGACTAAGTATTGCTGGGCTAGTGGATGCCTGCCCTAGATGAGCTACGTCTGGCTAATTCCAAGGAAAACAAAACCAAAAAAAGTACACCAACCAAAACTGCAGCCTGTTCAGCTTTCTTGTTTGTCATTTTTTCTTCCTATACAAAGTAGCATAAAATTAATGGGGACTACAGCAAGGAAGAAGTTAGTGAAGAAATAGTTTTGATAATTACACTTCCAATATTAGATTCAACTTAAAAAACACTCTATGTAGTATTTCAAACAAAATCTATTGTTTCATACACTGACTTCAATTGCATGCTAGTTACTCATATTTGAGGCAGAAAGGATGGTTATGACTGGCAACACTGGTTTCAGCTAATGCCAACAGAAATTAAAAAAAAAAAAAAAACCCACACAAAACAAACAAACAAAAAACCCAAGCCCCATTTGTTTAATATAAACCAAACTCAAAATTCAAAACCAAAACCCTATCTAACCATCCAAAACACATTTATAAGATCAGGCTAAACAAGCCATGATTGCAGATTGTATGCCAATAATAGTAAATGCAAGCACAAAGTATATAAAGTTGAAGTAATGGACTAGCAGGCATTTGTCCCACATACAGAACCGTCTAAGAGAGACTTCATAAAATCAGAAGAAAAAAAAAAATTATGTCCTTCAAAAGAGGATGGAACAGAATTTTGAAACACTGCATCCTGAAAAGGGTGTAAAAGCAGTAAGCTCTCAGCTTTCTTATCCTGTAAGAGAACATGAAACAACCATATTATTTTTAGTGCTAGTTATGAATGACTATATTCTATTTGATTTTGAAGATGACAGCATCTAAAAGGTTTAAAGACAAAGTAAACTCCTCACAGTCACATCCCATATCATAAGCTATAACTGGCAACTACCAACAATTCGTACTACATAAAGGAAGTCAAGGCCTAAAGCTCCTGCACTTCTGTTCAGAAATCCCAGATGCACACATAGCATAAAGAAAATGAGCTTTTGGAAAGCTTCAGACTTGCTGTATTTAAAAAAAAAAAAAAAAAAAAAAGCTTGATAGGTAGGAAGGATGGTTAGGAAGTCCTACAGTAAGACAGAAAGCTTTCCTATGCAGGTAATAAAATCTGTTTGAACACAGAACTACTCAGGAGGACACCTAGGGAAGACTTCAAATAACTGAAGTAGCCTTAAGTTCCACTGATATTCATGGATTTAAGCCAAATTGTCCAAGAAACACAACTCACTTTTGTTTTGACTAGTGATCTTCTCAAACTTGCTAGATGTTTAAAAATCACATTGAGGGTAACCAAACTTAAAAATATAGTAAAATTTAACTGAATCTAACAAGTTTCATCTTTTCTCCTTCATTACAATTAAATAAAAAAGAAAATTAGACTTCAGTAAAAATCTATCATTGTACCTTAACAGTGATGTACTGGGCTCATGATCAGACAGACTTTTTAGTATATATAGTATACTGTGGGTCAACAGAAGTTTACTTCCCACACTAAGTTAAGCATGAAGCTGTGCAGCCATGTTAATATCCTGCTCAAACGTAAAACTTTGTTGAGATGCCAAACATTTCCTTTACCAATGCTAGTGGTGCTTGACCTTTATCGGACAGCTTACAGTCTACCCAAAGACAGAGTTCATCCTTGCTTACAACATGCCACACAGGTGTAACCACTCTGGTGTTGAATAAGCCATCTTAAATCATTTACACATTACATAAGAATCTGGATGTGGTTGACTGCCAATCTGTCTTAGCTTCTCTCCTAAAAGCATTAATCAAATTATTCACATTAAGGATTTTTTTTTAAATGAGAGGAACATGATGCAGTTTTCTGATGTTTCACATCCACTTCTTTCCAATTGTCTAGCAGCATTGAACTGTGTCCTAACCAATAACTAAGTTGGTAAAATGATCCTTTTAGCAACACCTCTGTAGTTTTCCATGAGAAAAAGATTCTACTTTGAGAATGACTGGCTGACAGATATTTTACTAAGCCCTATGTAAATATCAGAGTTGTAACTGTAGTCTATATATAACATTACATATGTGTCTGAAGGCATTCAAGGGTTGTCCAAAGTATGGGGCAGACTCCATGCTTACTTAGTAGCGATATCTGCAATTTCTAGCTAAAGTTTACAGAAGGATAATGTTTACTAGCCTACTCTGAACTTTTAAGATAATTTACAGGTGTGTGGATTTGAAACAAATAGACATTGTTACTATAAAAGAGGAATTAACTAGACATTTTATTTCTTGAGCATCAGATCATTACTTTTTACTTACAGACTTTTTTTTTTAAGTTTCATGATAAAACTAGACCAGACTGAGCAATGGAAAGAAGCTTATCTTACTGATTTCATTTTATGGTGCAACTTCGAGACCCTAATGTGTCTTTTTTTTCTTTTAAATAGTACCAACTTAGTAGCACATTTGCATGTTATTTTCCTCTTCTCACTAAAGAGCCACTGTGAAATGATTATATTAAGCTACTTACAGGAAACATCTTTATTGTACTACAGTTCAGTTCTGAATGCAACTGGTCTGCACTATTTTCATTCTGAAAATTCAGGAATGGTGATACAAAACACTTGAAAATCCTCCTCTATCTTCTAGGGAATTAGACTGTATAAAATCATAGTAAGACCAGAAAGTTTGACAAGCCACCTCTGTATTTCACTGTTAGTCATTATAAAGCCTAGCTATTATGGACTACATCTAAAGCAAAGAACAGAGGAAAAAAATAATCTTGTATTAACAAGTCCTAGAGCTATGCTAAGGCACATGGAGGACAGGGAGGTGATTGGAGACAGCCAGCATGTCTTCAAGAGCAAGTCCTGCCTGACCAACCTAGTGGCCTTCTATGTTGGAGTGACCACATCGGTAGACAAGAGAAGAGCTACGCATGTCATCTATCTGGACTTCTGCAAGGCCTTTAACACAGTCCCCCACAACATCCTTCTCTCTAAATTGGAGAGATATGGATTTAATTGATGAACTATTTGGTGAGTAAGGAATTGGCTGGATGGTCGCATCCAGAGAATAGTGGTCAACAGCTCAATGGCCAGATGGAGATCAGTGACAAGTGGTGTCCCTCAGGGGTCCGTATTGCAACCAGTACTGTTTAACATCTTCACCAATGACATAGACAGTAGGATCGAGTGCACTCTCAGCAAGTTTGCAGAAGACACCAAGCTGAGTGGTGCGGTTGACACACCCAAGGGATGGGATGCCATCCAGAGGGACCTGGACAAGCTTGAGAAATGGGCTCATGTGAACCTCATGAGGTTCAACAAGGCCACATGCAAGGTCCTGCACCTGGGTTGGGGAAATCCTGCATATCAATACAGGCTGGGGGATGAAGGGTTTAAGAGCAGCCCTGCAGAGAAGGACTTGGCGGTACTAGTGGATGAAAAGCTGGACATGAGCCATCAGTGTGCGCTCACAGCCCAGAAAGCCAGCTGTATCCTGGGCTGCATCAAAAGAAGCATGGCCAGCAGGCTGAGTGAGGTGATTCTGCCCCTCTGCTCTGCTCTGGCAAGACCCCACCTGAAGTACTGTGTCCAGCTCGAGCCCTCAGCACAGGGAAGACATGGACCTGTTAGAGTGGGTCCAGAGGAGGGCCACAAAAATCAGAGGGATGGAACACCTCTGCTATGAGGAAATGCTGAAAGAGTTGGGGTTGTTCAGCCTGGAGAAGAGAATGCTCTGGGGAGACCTTATTGTGGCCTTTCAGTATTTAAAGGGGGCTTATAAAAAAGATGGGGACAGGCTTTTAAGCAGGGCCTGTAGTGACAGGACAAGGGGTAACAGTTTTAAACTGAAAGATGGTAGATTCAGACCAGATAAGGAAAAAATTTTTTATGATGAGGGTGGTGAAACACTGGAACAGGTTGCCCAGAGCAGTGGTAGATGCCCCATCCCTGGAAACATTCAAGGTCAGGTTGGATGGGGCTCTGAGCAACCTGATCTAGTTGAAGGTGTCCCTGCTCATTGCAGGGGGGTTGGACCAGGTGACCTTTAAAAGGTCCCTTCCAGCCCAAACTATTTTACAATTCTAAGTTAATTTCAGGAAATAACTTCTGAGGTCTCAAAAAACAAGTGCTAAAGCAAACAAAATGAATTATTTCTGCAAAAGAACTGATTACATAAAGGAAAGGATCGTCTATACTTTGAACAAAAAAAAGTAAAGGTAACTATAATAAGTAACTATCCGCGGCAAGCTCACATACACTCTCAAAATTAATAGCCAGATCAGTAATTATAGGCATTGCAATCTGATAGGACATCCTGCCCTCCTGAAGGGTTTATACCTGTTTCACAGTTAAAAAAAAATGTGCATGGAGGCAAGAAACATGTGCAGAGGACAGGGGGATTAGTTCCCTTTTGTTAACAGAAAAAAAAAACCAGGAAAGAAAAGCTGTTACCTTCTCGGCTCTTTGCTGGTTTACTTAAAATTCCCACATATTACTGAAGCTCTGTGTATTACTCCACTCCTCGCCCCGACTACCCTGACAGAAAATTTCAACTCTACACCTTTCTCTGCCACTTTTTTCCCCTTCCCCTTATCAGGCTATCTTATCACCTTGGCAACAGATGTATTTTCAGAGATTTTCTAAATACCTTTACTAACCTAATTCAAAGCATTGCAGCTAGAAAGCCAACCCCAGTGACTACTAAAAAACAGCTAGGCATGACTACATCAGTTGCAGGCAGACACAAGCACACTCAGCTATTAATAACCTACAGTACCACAGCTGCAGTTTAGACCTGTTCCTTCCATTTCAGGGGGAAGAGGATAAATATTTTTCTCTAGAAGACCATCAGAAAGTCAGCACTCCTGACAGACCTAGTATTAGCTTGCTATTTTATCTATACCTCCCTAGAAAGAGAGAAGCTGAACCTAAAAGGAAAAGAAGTCTGGAAAAATAAGGTGGAAACACTGTATCATTTTAATTCAGGATATTAATTGTTTAGCAACACAGGACATGCGCCAGGAGCACAAAAACATACCAGTGAGCTACTGCTTTGCTAAACTGTACGTTCTTGTTCTATCATATTATGTCTGTATAGCATAGCCTCCCCACTTCCAGACAACCACCAGCAGGCACTGTAACAAGCCATCAAGCTGAAGGGAGTGAGCACAAATGACACTTACGCAGTCCCACAGTGTCATGTTTGCCGTTGTCATTTCTGTTTGGTTGGACTAGTGGAGCAAATGAAACAGCAAGGATATTTTTACTTTCCCACGTGTTTTGTCCCGTTCTCAAGATTTGGGTTAGCTGCATAAAGACAAAACCAAAATAAATCAGTGGTTACAGTTTTGTCATACTCAATACTATTCAGATTTGTGTTCAAACACAGTGCTATTTTGATTTGCTTCAAAATTAATTTATAAAGGCTGTTTTATGAACAGAAAGGACTTTCATATTCCTTGAAATATTAGTTGGTCACTACAGTACTGGATAAGGCTCTTTGGCAATGGGAAGAAATGCAGCTGGAAAATTAAGGCCCAAGGTAAGTTTTGCTTTTTCTGATTTTTCCAAAAGATCACAGAACACTTTAGATTGGAAACAACCTCTGGAGTCCTACCTCCTGCTTGAACAAGACCAACTTCAAAGTTAAACCAGGCAACTGAGAAGCTTTTCCAATGAAGTTAAAAAAAGATTTCCTAGGACTGAGATTTCCCAACCCGACAGGCAGCCGGCTGTAGTGTTGAACAACTCTCATTATGAAAAATTGTTTTCCCTATATGCAGGCAGAATGCCCCCTTGCTGCCATTGGTAACATTCTTCTTTCAGTTTAATGTGCACCTGCGAGGAGAACTGGACTCCTGCCTACTAGGTAAATTCTCCACCCCTTTAGGAAGCCAAGTCAGGAATTAAATGTTCCCTTAGCTGTTTCTTTGCAGGCTAGATTAACCCAGATCTTTCAGCTGCTCCTTATACTTTTACATGGTCTAGCCCCCTAACCATTTGTATATAAGGTAGAAATATTCACAGCTTTAATTTTGCTTTCGAATCGTGACTACTTTTAAGTTGGATTCCATCAATTTCAACTGAAAGTATCTTAGTCCAATAAATACTGAAAAAAAAATATTTAAGGAACTGAATCATGCAGGCTATGCTTAAACCACTTTGGTATTTTAGGAAAGCAGATACATAATGTGATAATTCTTTTTGGAAGATAAAGTAACTACCATGTTTATCAATAAGCATTTTAGTAATTATCTGTATTTAGGAGAACATCAATTTAAATCACATAATCTGTCTTTCTCAATTTGCCTATTAGTAAAACAGGGAGAATAATACTTACCTTTGTAAAGCCTTTTAACATCTAAGGATGAAAAGTGATAAAAGTTCGAAGTATTATTAAAATAATACACCTGTCTGAAAAACATTTAATCTAACATGGAAAACCAACGCTGAGAACTGCTGGAAATAAGTCATATTTTTTCCTTCAGTTTTTTCACAGAATCATAGAATCATTAAGGTTGGAAAAGACCTCTAAGATGATCATCAAGTCCAACCATGAACCCAAAACCACCATGCCTCCTAAACTAGGCTCTGGAGTGCCACGTCTACACATTTTCTGAATGCCTCCAGGGTTGACAACTCCACCACCTCTCTGGGGAGCCTCTTCCAATGCCTAACCACTCTTTCGGTAAAGAAATTCTTCCTGATGTCCAATCTAAACCTCCCCTGACGCAACTTGAGGCCATTTCCTCTTGTCCTATCGCTAGTTACTTGGGAGAAGAGTCCAACACCCACCTCACTTCAACCTCCTTTCAGGTAGTTGTAGAGAGCGATCAGCCTCCTCTTCTCCAAAATAAACAACCCCAGTTCCCTCAGCCACTCCTCATAAGACTTGTTTTCTAGACCCTTCACCAGCTTCGTTGCCCTTCTCTGGACACGCTCCAGCACCTCAGTGTCCTTCTTGTAGTGAGGGGCCCAAAATTGAACACAGTATTCGAGGTGCAGCCTCACCAGTGCCGAGTACAGGGGCATGATCACTTCCCTACTCCTGCTGGTCACACTATTCCTGATACAAGCCCGGATGCTGTTGGCCTTCTTGGCCACCTGGGCACACTGCCGGCTCATGTTCAGCCAGCTGTCAACCAGCACCCCCAGGTCCTTTTCCGCCAGGCAGCCTTCCAGCCACTCTTCCCAAAGCCTGTAGCGTTGCATGGGGTTGTTGTGACCCAAGTGCAGGACCCGGCACTTGGCCTTGTTAAACCTCATACAATTGACCTCATACAATTAGCTTCCTCTGTTTAAAATGTCCCACTAATCACAACTATTTCATATTTCTCTGAAATAAATCCTCTTGGTTTAGAGGGTGGTTTATTTGTTTTGAAGTACTGTCTGAAAATGCCTGTGTGGCACACAGATTTCAAAGCAGCTCTGGGACTGTTATAATACACTGAAAATACTATGAATGGAGTTCTGCTTTCACTGAAGACACAGTTTTGCCACAGACTTTGTCGGAAGCAGGATACTGATGCTTTCCTACAAGCTTAAGGGAAAAAACTTCAAGACTTCATTAAAAAGACTAGTATCTGCTTAACTACAGCAATACACTAAATCAAGATATCATTAGTCGAACATTAACTTAGTCAAATATACATTTAAAAGCATTCCTTAAATTACATATTTCTCATACTAAAAGATAAAAAGGGGAAATTGTCACTAAGTCACCTGATCTTCTATAGGCATTACTAAAATGCCTCCAACTTTCAATAAAATTTTCATGTAGTTTTCATGGTCTTTCTGGACTCCAGCTCCACAGTAAATCCGGTCATATTGATGACTGTCTGAGGCTATTTCCAAACAATTACCAACGACAAAGGCAGGTTCACAGAACTCAAATCTAAGGGGAAAAAACAAAACAAAACAAAGAAGGGACATATTTCAAATTAGGATTTTTAAGAAAAGCCAGTCCAGATAAAGACAGAAAAATAGGTTTCATATCTTTGCTTATGTAATGAGAAAAGATTAGCATACATACTTCAAAAGTTTGTATTACTGCAATACTACTTCGAAAATAATCTGTTTTTTTCTGCCACATCAGGAGCACCAAAGAAAAATTCTTAAGCAGTTATAATTATGTATTATGCAAAACTGAAAAGGCCTCAAAGCATCATCAGATTTCCTAACTGCAAGTAAATAGATTTGTCTAAAGAAACCTTAGAAGCCATAGAGTAGGAGTGCCTTTAAAATAGTATCTTTATCAACAATATGTGATAGCCAGGCTGTTGAATAAATATTGAAACAGTTAATTTCCCAAAAGCCCCCCTCCATTTTTTTAAAAATTAGCCTTTAAAAAGACTGATTTTCCTCTACCTCCCAATTTTCCACCTTGAGCTCAATCCACTTTTCCCAAAAAAGTGAATTTAATGGATGAGTCTGTCATTT
>WAAD01034591.1:56581-77547 GCA_013389945.1 Fregata magnificens | reverse complement strand
GTGGTCATTTGCAACAAAGGCCTCTTCAGGCTGTTCCAAAACTAAAAATTCCTATTTTACATTGGAAAGAAATAGGCTATTTCATGCAAAGGTAGGCACATGGTATTTGACTAATTAGGCTGCTGAGCATTAAGTTGCAATGAACCATTTCTTACACCGCTTTCCTTTAACACTTACTTCTTAAGGAATAATGAAGGTTACTACAATGTCACCTGCTCAAACAGAACAAACTCCCTACAACCTCCTNAATAGCCAATATACATGACAATGAGGTCTCTTGCTGCTTTATCAAACTCGCTGTCAACTACAAATACTTCCACAGCATCTTACAAAGTGATTATATTTGTATAAAATGACTTGAAATTTACATTTCCAAATGTGGTGTTAAAGAAGGTAGAGGCATTACAGATCACTTTGTACAACTACCTGCTTGAAAGATACAACTTCTATAGAAGTTCAATCAAAATTGAAGCTGTATATTTGTTACAAAGTATCTTCAGCTATTCCCCCAAACACTTTCTTTTTTTAAACAAATGAAAGTAGACAGCATACTCCAGCTTTCATTAAAGGCACTGCCCTCTCATTTTCATAAAGCTTAAAAGCACTGAAAACAAACAGGATTTATTCTAATGTCATCACAAACCGATGAATATTGACCACTGGCTTCCGTTCATGCCTTTAACTATTTTTGTTAAGAATAGCAATAAAGATATCATTCTTTGAAGTGTGAAATCCCCTCCTAACTGCACATGCAGAAAACATACAGAGCAATGCAAATCTTTAAGACTACATAAAGGCCTTTTGACACAGGAAATTTACCTATTTGTCATTTTCCAACAGCAATGTATGATTACTGGCTAGGAACTGTTCTACAGCTGTCAATACCCCAGAATAACAAAAAAGGTTTAATCTAAAAAAAGGGACACCATTATGATGCCTACAGTTTGTGTTCACTCACAATTTTAAAATCAAAGGCATGCAGGCCACAGAGATTTACTGCAATTTTCCCAAGCCTCAAGCATTATTTTACCAGTCACACTCAACTTTTACTGCACCTTATGTGAGCACCTTGAGCAAAGAGTTCAACAAGATAGGAGGAAGGAGGGGAGGAAGGAGAACGGAAGAGGGTGAGGAGGCAAGCAGCCAAAGAGAGCTTTGTCTTTCTCTTCTCCCCACAGCTTAAGACGTCCTCACTCTACAACCAGCATGACCACTATAATTCATCAAATTTGCAGCCTCAGTTGTCACACAGAAATAGTTAAATGTAAATGGAGTCAAAGGAGTGAGCCTGCGCGTGCATGCTTGCGTGTGTGTTTTGGAGTCAATGTCTTGTCAATCAGTCCATCTCTATCAGTCAAAGCAGCTTAGCCACAGATGCCTTATGCAAGCAAAGAAGTGACTAGAACTGACAGAGGGAGACAGATGCTCACTTTTGCCATGATTTTTTTTTTTAAAAAATCATGTGTATTGACCAGAACAGAATTGAGAATTAAACATTAAATCCTGAATATAAAAGGGATTCTTGAACTGCACACAAATTTAAAAAAACCAGTAGGATGAACTTCACAATGGAAGTCAACAGCCAGCATTCACCAATTTTCTAGCAGTTAAATCTGGATTTTAAAATTCTATAGTATACTATAGTCTGTTTAAAGACTAATGCTACATTAATCGATATGCTCTCAATATGCTCTTTTCTCCTTCCCCCCCAAACTCCTCCTAAGCATAAATCTAGGCAAAAAAATTAATATAAATCCAAGCATTTGTTTTGAACAGATTCTTTCCCTTTTTACCTTACAGTAATGTAATTATACCAAACTATTTAAATACAAACCCATTCCTCTGATGCTACAGTTAAGTAGCCAGAACAGATTTTATATTGGAAGTCCCTATTTTCATTTTTCCCCCCCCTTTCTTTGGTGGGGGGAGGGGGAATCAGGGAAGGGAGAACAACTTCTTTTCACTAGACAGTTTATTTCTAAACTAAATGCTCAAAGAAATTTATCCAACTCTGAAGTATTAAGTGATTAAATTCTCACCATTTTTATACATTTTTAATTAGCCTTATATTTCACAAGCATTTTTATTCTAGTTTTTCAGGGATCACAAAGAATAAATTAAGCTATTTGCCCTAGGTCAAACAGTGTGTCTGAATCAGCATTACATTTTAAGAACTGTAGCTTGCAGCTCATACGTAATCCAAATCACATCATCTCTAATAGCACTTATGTCACGCAGCAATTCAGATGTGTCACTGCCTTGAATATTGATTGTATGTTGTAGTGAGCTTCTAACACCCACAGAGAGTTCACTGTAGCGCTAGAAGTTGTTAATGCACGATGAATTATGATGAAGTAGGAAGCATACGTAAGTAGTTTTAACACTGCATTTTCTGTGTATTTTCAGGAAAGCGCAATCTGCTTCTTTGGATCACTAATACATACGCAGTACAACTAGCAATTTTGGTACAAGAGGTAGAAGGATTTTTTTTTTTAAATTGGGCCATGAATTCTAAAACAATGAAAGAGATTGAATCTAACATTACCAATTGTAAAGAAAGAGGAAAAAAGTCAAAAAAAGTCTTGGTATTTTAAAAATGTATGGGAAAGCATGAAAGTAGAATGTTACTAACATAGCTGAGACCAAATTTAAGTGAGGGCTGGATGCCTATGCTGTATATAATCATTTCAGAAGAACAAACACATAGAAGTCTGTCTTGTAAAATAATATTCTTCTCTGACAAAAGGAAATCTAAGGAGGACAAACTACAGAAAAAGGATGATGGTGTAAGCCAAAATGAAGTTCAGATTCAAAAGGGTCTCTGCCCAACTGCCCCACATCTGAGTGTGAACAAAGTTAGAACAAAGTAATAAATTTAGTCTGCTATGGCTAAGAATGATGGCAGCAATTAGACATCCCCCACCCCACCACCACGGTCTTGTATCGCTCAGGTTGAGCAACACAGCTCAGCCTGAAGAAACTGTATGTTTATTTACAGAATACCATCTTGGATCTCCATTAGGTAGAGTAACATACCCAAGAAGTTATTCAGCCAAATTAAGTCTTTATTTTAGGTAACTTGGGAAGTTCTGCAGTAATCAGTCATCTCCACAGGCACCACAGGGGGCAGGAAGTGGCTAACCCAAGATCATTTTGCTTTATAAATGAACTAAAAAGAAAAAAAATCCATCTACCACACTAAACTTATCATAATGAATTACCCTCATAAAAAACCCAACCAAGAGGTTAACCTGCAATCAAGAACAGAAAAAGGAAGAAGAAATATTAGCACCCTTACTTGTATTTCTTTTCCTCAGAGCACAGATATTCAGCAGTTTATATTGCTATATGACATACGCCAACCTGCACTGCTATTTTCTCTTTTTTAGATTTTAAACTTTTCTAGCAGGATAGCTACATTGCAGTGCATTGACCATAAGAGAAACCTAAACAACTAGAACTACAAACTTAGGAGAAATGTGAATACTCTGAATGTATTAGGCCAGATTTCACATAAAGATTTGATCCCTTTCCTTATGTTCCCATAAATGTATTCCTTCAGATTTATCAAGAAATTTTGATTATACAGACTCAATGGGTTTAACATATAACTCAATATTGCTGTCCACAGTACAGTTCTAATGTCACAGTTTCAGTTATTTACCTTTCTCTTTTGGTCCCTCTTACAGGAAAGGAATTGTTTCCTCATTCCTGGTAAAGAGCTATACTGAAAGTAGATCCATTTAATCTGGGGTAGATTCTTGGAGATACTTAATCAGAAACTATTAAAGCAAATCACTTTAAATATTTTACAGCTACCTCTACATGACATGTCTCCACTTTATCCTGAAGACTCTTCCAGTTCCTAATTTGGGCCCATAGTCTGCCTTTTCTTCTTTCAAGGTAACCGGTATCTCTGGTCCAAGATGACAAAGCTGTCTGTAGAAAGTGAACTCTTTCTTTTTAAAGGCATCTTTAAGATGCAGAAGATCCTCCAATCTGAAAAATACAAAGAAAGTTCACACTACTGAATAGATAATAACTGATCTGATCACTCTCTCAAAGAGAGTGGAAGACAGAAGCAGGAGGGCAAAAACACAACCCTAACACTTAACAAGAAAGAGAAACAAAGAATATATTTAATAGATGTTCTTTGCAGTAGTATCAGAAGAGCTCTACCCATAAAAAAACAACATAAATACAAATAATTCAGTCTTTACTATTATCCAGTAGCAAGTTTCCTAAAATGTTGAAGCCCTCCACGTCCGCCAACTCAAATATGGCCAGGCATGAATGGAAAAACCTCCCTAAAAGATCAAGACCAAAAAAATCTATATAAATACGTCATTTGTTAGGCTAGGTTGTTTTTTTGGTTTTGGGTCTTTTTTTTTTTTTTGAGTGGATATCAGTTGAGTCTGGTGTAGCAGACTCAAACCAATGACACATTTAGCACACTCCACTTAATGACTTTTCACTCAGATTTGCAATTATAATTCTCTGGTGATATCAGCTGCCAACAATAGTCCTCTGTAACACTGATGGAAACAAGCTGAGAATTGCAAGGAGACATTCATACTGCAAAGTCCCTTTGCTTACCTTTGGTGAACAAGGACACATTTGGATAGTCTGCTAACATCAGCAGTCCAACAATTAAGTCTACACCATATTACCAGATTGATGGAGAAGCTGGTAAGGGCTGAGGCACCACAAGATCTACAGGCAATACAAGACAAATGTTCCCATTTTAAGGGTAAACCTCTGTGAACATATTCCAATCCACGCAAACAAGTGTAGTTGCAAATCCTGGCATCCTCACACTTAATTTTGGTAAGCAGAGTCTGGGGATTGTTACTGCAGCCTGTCAGACTTTGGTGAAAGTACAGTGTTGCAACAATATACTTCCCCTGCTGTATAAAGTGAGCTCAACTCCTCCATTGCAGTTAAATCCTGAAGGATATCGGACTGAGAAGTGATCTGTACACCAGTATCAATCCTAACCTTGCTCCCAGAGCATATACAGGTTTTTTTAATTACTTCAAAGAAAATAAGCTCAACCCAGCAAGTGTGCAAGTCACGAACATCAGATAAGTGCATAGCACTTGGTTTTACAAAGCATCTTTGTCCTTATGCACAAGTTAAAAAAAGTTAATTATTTGTTTTGCAATAATACCCAAGAGACCCATTCTTTTAAGTACGCATATACAGCCTGCCTCCACAAAGGAAACAGTCCGCACAAGAACAACATGCAGTCATGGCATCCACTTCAGGATCAACAATCTCAAAAACACAACAAAAAACCATACAACATTAAAAAAAAAATACAACACACCTTTCAACTACTCTCAGAACGATTATCTCTATTTAAAATGTAGATTTCACCAATTCTTTTCAGAAAATAATTTTCAGGATTTACTGACAGTAAATGGAAAAAGACATAATGCACTGGCAAAACAGTTCATTTTGAAAACATTACTCCATATTCTCAAATCAATCTTACATAGGATCTGACAAATATACTTAGAAAATTACTACTTTCATAGCCTCTCTCTCAAGCCTCTAGAATCAAGCCACCTCCTTCAATAATTTTTAACACAACAAGAATTAAAATAGCCTTTCCTAGTCTGTAAATAGGCCAGGAATACATCTGACAAATTTGAGTCATGTTTCCCTACTTGGAGCAATGTAACACTTAACATTCATTGGACTACAATAAGAAGATGCACTTAATTTTTTACAGATAAGACAGAAGTGAATTTTAGCAGGAAATTTTTTTCTGAATCATGAAAATAATATTTGGTTTTCATACTGACTGTTAAAAATTTTGCTTACCAACTACCAAATCCATTAGTCTTCTTTTCCTGTATTCTATACAGAATTACCAGTGTCATCTAGAAAAAGTGTCATGGCATTCACAGAAGGTTCCTGACAAGCACAAAACCCACAACACTCACGACTGAGAAAGTCAAAAGAAGAGGTAGAGTACCATCAACTCCTGGAAGGCACACGGAACACATTCACTTGGAATTAATTTTTAAAGATGTGGACAAAAAGATAATCATGAACAGTTAAAAATTTATCAAAGGCAGAATGTACCCAACCAACCTCACATGAAGAGCTGGGGTGCTACTTTGATGAAAGTTGAATGGCGCATGTAACATACTTTAAATTTAGTACGGCTCTCAACACAGTTTCCCACCGCAGTCTCGCCTGGGAGCTGAGGAAGCCCGAGCTCAGCGAACAGAAGGGAAGCTGAGCTGGAAAACTGGCTGCATCTCTGGCTCACGTGGCTACAGCCAACGGCTGAACGTCCAGCTGCAAGCTGGCAAGGGAGGACCCCGGGGGCCAACACAGGGCTCCAAACACACTCATCAGCAACCAGGAGGATGACACAGACTGCACCCTCAGCAAACTAGCAGGTGACAGTAAAGTGGAGGCAGGCACAGAAGAAGAGCGGGCTGACACAGTGAACGGCAGCGCTTCTACCAACAGAGACACACCATGATAAACCCGAGGACGCGGCCAAAAGAAACCTCATCAGGCTCAAGAAGGAGAAGTGCAAAGCTCTGCACCCAGGGCAGAAGAACCCCAGGCATCAGCACAGGCTGCGGAGAGCTGGCTGAGGAACAGCCCTCCTGGAAAGGGCCCCGCTGCTGGGGCAGAAGCCAGCTGAAACGGGAGCCAACGTCTCACTGCAGAGAAGGCAAACCGCAGAGAGGACCGCAGGTAAGGGATGTTATCCCTTCTCTGCCTGCCACTGGCAAGGCCACTCTGCAGACACCGGCTGCTTAGGCGAGGACCCTCACTTCAACGGGATGCTGAGGAACCAAGGAGGGTCCAGCCCTGGGCTACCAAGGTAGTCAAAGGCCTCAAGGGCATCACCCACAGGGAGAGGTTGAGGGAGATGGGCCTGTTTTCTCTGGCAAAGAGAAGGCTAGGACCATCTAAGAGCTCTCTACAGCTACCAAGATGGGAACTATAAAGACAGTCGACCCAAATGCTTTCTCAGCACTGGCAGATAGGATAAGAAAGAGCAAAGGCCACAAAAGGCAGCATGGAAAATTCCGGTTGGACACGATGACAAACTTCTTCACTAGCAGGGTAGTGAAGCCCAGGAACAGGCTTCCCAGAGAGGCTGTGGAGTCTCTGTCCTTGGGGGTTTTCATGGTTTCATAGGACAAAGCCATGGCTGACCCCACCAAGTGCCCTGTTTTGAACAAGTGGTGGGACCAGAGACCTCCAGAAGTCTTTTCTGACCATTATACTTGCAACTCCATGATCTCATTAATTCCCATTATACGCTTCCAGCAACTATACCCTTGTTTATATAATTATCCTCAAACACGATGAAGTCAATAAGTCTTTGGAAAAAGAATTATCCATAGATGACATCAGTACAGACTTTCCTATAAATAGCCAGGTGTTATCAATAGACTACAGTGCTAGCAGCTCTGACAGTTCTGAAATCACAAATATTTAATGTTAAAACTACTTTAATCAGCTGGTGCCAAATATTTTAAAAAATAAACTAGAGAGAAAATAGAAATTGCATACCTAAGCCTACTGAATTTAAATATGCTGCTAAACACTATCCCATGCTCACCTTTGTAGATCACTCAATGTTCTTCCAGAAAAAAACCCTTCAAGATATTAATTTTATGCCAGTATCTTTAAGAACAGGCAATATGAAAGATATTTTCACTTAGCTTGCTCGTAGAAGCACCCTCAGATCTGAAAAAGGCAGTAGAATATTTCCCACAAGACAAAATTTTGAACGTGAAATTTTTTAAATGTCACTCTTAAGCAATACACAAGGATGCCCTACATTTAAGCATAGGCTACAGATTTTAAGCCTCTATTTTTCGCTAGCAAGTCTCAATTTTGTTTCCTCCCAGTATTAAATATAGCTTTTCAAATCATAATAAACTAAATACAGAAGTGGACAGCATGACCCATCAAACTGTTCTTTTGTCACACTACAAATGCAGAGCTTTAGTGATAATCAGAACTAAACCAATTACAGTAAACAGTTTGGGAGTAACTTAGGGTTAGAAGGACTGGTTCCTACAACTCACTCCTAGGACCACACAGATTAAGCAACGATTCAACACAATAGACAAAACAACTTGGTGAAGGGGAAACCTAGGTCATTCACCTGACATTATAATCCTACTTTTTGGGTACTTTTGGTCAAGCGAACCTTGAATTATCTCATGCTGTCACCAAGTTTCAAAATAAGAATGGAAGGTACTCAATCCATAAGACTAGTAGCTAAAATGAACTGTCTTCCTTGCATTGACTGGCATTGTTCACACCTTTTGGTGAACTAACCAATGCACTAATCTAAGAAAACCAAGAAACCCTACGCCCACATCAGTGGGTAGTGTACTGCAAGAGGAGGAAACCTGCAAAACAAAACCATTTGTGCTGAAGACAATATTCAAACTACATATATTCCAAGGGATCTCACTTCAGAATTAGCTCTAGTCCTACCTATGGCCTAAATAGCCTTAAACCAAATGCATTAGCCAAGTCCAGAAGCACACCTCTCAATTCTGTTTCATCCAAAAGAAGCTGATTTGCATGTTCCACAAGAACAGCAGAACAGTAGTTAGAGACCATCAGTCATGTCAAAATTGCATTTCTGATACCAATTAAAACATGAATCTAGTTCACTACATGATCTTTCAGCTGTTGTGCAAGTTGAATCAGTTTAGTGATACGTCCACTGAGTGCCAAAGTAAAGTAAGTGACAGGAGAAGCACATACAGCAGGAAAGCTTTACTGAAGCTTTAAGCTATTAGATAATTAAGCAATACGAATTAGAGTAATATCCCAATGCAGTTTCATTTGGCAGCAAATTTTCTAAAAAAGTTGGAAATTTACAGGTCCATTCTGGGGTTCACATCAATGTTCACAATGTCAAGAAATATCCTAAATCTGCATTGCCAAATGCTATCCAGTCAGAGCTACTTCTACTATTTGGAGAGCCCTGCTCTGAGCAGGATTTAAAAAAATTTTATAGGATCTGCTACAAATTATTCCTACATTCAGTCTTGGCAAAGTATTCTCTCAAGGAAAGTTGTTTAGGATTCAACAACTTCCTCTCTGAAACCAACCAACCAAAAGAAAAAATCTATTCCTTAGGGGGGAAAAAACCAGGATCAGCAGCAAAGAATGCCATTATCCAGCCTATAGTGGTAGGTATTCTGGAGATAATAATATTCCAAAGGTAATCCTGAAGCAATTTTTATTAGCTGCATTTCAAGTCACAGAATCTAAACACTTAAGTTTTATGCATGCCTGCAAAATACAGAGTAATGCATGAATGCAACAATTACATGCAGCTGAGATCTTTGTCACACCTCAAATAGAAAACAACTGCGCAATAAGAACATCATCGAGTGCAATTTTGTATTGCTTTATAATTGTCTTAAGGGAGGCTGTTGCACAATGACCATTCCAAAAACATGAAGAGAATACTCACACCACATAGCCTGACTACCAGTGCACTTTCAGGATGGTTTAAATTGAACATGCTAAGAGCACTGTGGCAGAAGAGTAGTCCTGCTCTCTCTGTCTTCCAGCTGAGGGATTCCTGCTTCCTCCACTGTTACAGGAATTTTATAATGTCATGATGCAAGTTACTTGGACAACCACTATATTAGCTGCAAACTAATCCTGGTGGGGGGGAAAAAAAAAAAAAAAAGAAAAACAATCAGTTTTCTGCTACAGCAGGTAGCTGATCTTAGTTACCGGATGGTAGTGCAATTCTTAGCACCAACAGGAAGAAGGTACTGTGTAGGGCAGGACTGCCTGTTTTGGTGGCAATATAGTGTTAAATCAATATAGGTGAATTGCTTAACCACAACAGGAACCTCTCCCCATGACCCCCCCCCCAGAAAGAGATAACAACACTTAAGACCTCTGGCATCAACGTTTTGAGTGGGGAACAGTAACGTGAATGAGCTGTATATCTCAAAGACACAGTAAACAACAACAAAAATAAATGAATATGGCAAAATCATGCTCCCTTAAAGGTAGTATCAACTTTATAACCATTTAGATGTAGCTTCAATACTTCCATGCCTTGCAACAGGAAACTGACATTTGAAAAAAACCAAAAAAAACCCCAAAAAACCCCACGAAACAGCAGAGGAACACCAAGTTGCCTTCCACTCTCTGCATCAAAGTTCACCCCACCTGCAAGTCTGAAAACTGTCCTTCAGCATTTTTTCTTAACACTGTATGTTAACGTGGAGCTGTTCCCACAGACATCTATGCCAAAGACAGTCAGCAGACTCCACCTGCACGGAAATCAACTGAGCAGGACTTACATGGCAATCACTTTTCCTAAATGCTGGAGGGACTCAGAAGTCTGTCTTATGTTACCAATGCTCCACCTGCTGGTATGCGGACAGTACCGATTAGTCCAGGAAGTATCCTAACCTTGGAGATGCAAAGACAACCAAAAAAAATGCAAAAATAAACAAAAATGTTTACAAGTAGTCAGAAGCATCTAGAGAACCTAAGGCAAAACCTCCCCTGAAGAACTTGGCAGTATAATAAGTTTCTGAATACTAATATTCCTGAAAAATATTTGCAAAAACCTCTAACCAAGGATGTGGTTCAATCCTCCTTTGGTGGCTGGCTGGCTACTAACATGTTAACATTAGTTACTTCATTAGGTCAAGGGTACAGCTCTGCAGAAAAGTTGGCATGAAAGATGCAAGCCAAGCCCAAAAGTGGAGCTCCTGCACAAAAACATAATTAAGTCTGGAGTTTCTACATTATAAATGTGATTTTTATCAGGATTTTAAAGTGAACGTTACTAGTGCCCAAAATAAAAATCTCATTAAACCCAGGCATCTCCACAAAACAAATGAGCCAAAAAAATAGGAAAAAAATTGAAGCTAGCCACCTCATTTTACCACATTTACATATGAAAAATAACGTGTTTACAAAAATAAAAAATAAGCAAACGTGTGGCTTTTCATAGGAATCCTGCCATACTCAGTTCATAAACCAGATGATGTTCCCTGAAAGAGGTTTGAAGAGTAAGGATGCTACAGTCCTTAAGAGTTATTTCACCTGTTGAAAGAGCCGAAAGGCATCTTCTTTCAGCTTTCCACAAGGGCTATCATCTGTTTCAACTGCTTTTTTATAAGCCAAAAGAAACCAGGATGGGTAATTGGAGAAAACTCTCAGGGTGTTTGGAGATTGACTCAACTTGTAAATCAGCTATTTTCCTCAACCTCTTCTATGTTGTTTACCTGCAAGTGTGGGACAAGTTACTGAAAGCACTTTTTACAGACGCCCACTACTTCTATTCTTTGTCTGAGTGACCAACTGCAAGTTCTCAGTCAGTTTTGCAGAATTGTTGTATCTCAAGCAGAGGTCAGTGGAAACCATATTAGCTCAACAGAAATGTTGTAGAAACAAGAAATTCCTTTAAGGAATCAATTCAATTAAAAAAAAATCAATTTTATGTGCAGTTTGTAATCTTCTTTCAATGTGAAGAATTAATACATAACTGGTACTAGAGTAATAAGCATCAGCCACAGCATTTCTAGAACAATTATGTTCTGTGAAAATAATTAAATAAAAGTTAACCTGTTCAATGGGACCAATGAAGGTACACTTAAGGAAATGCTGCAAATACAGGCTTCCAGTCATTGTATAAAATAAACTTAAGCACGAACAACAGACCAAAACTCACTGTCCTTCCATAAAGCCACAAAAAGTCAGCTGCCTTAGGCTTCACTTAAATGCACCAGAGTATCACAGTTGGCAATATTTGTCAAGCTCCATATGCAAATGAAATCTCACATTCAATCTTCCAAATTCCAACTTAACTACAATACTATTTAAAAGTAGAACTCCTCAAACTAATTATATTCTCCAACTTAAAGCAGTAGCTTAAAAGACAGGAAACACCACAGAGTTATCAATAACCTGTACACCACAGTGCTTCAGTCTCCAATGATCTGAAAGTCCTATCTGTGCAAAGATTAACCAGACAGCTAAAATAACTTCTTGATTCTACAGGGGATGAAGAAATTACTAAAGCAGACAGACCCATAGTTCAAATTAACAGCATATTATAAACTGTCTAAACTATTAAGGAAAATTCTGCAACAGTAGATTTGTAGTGTACCAGTAAATTGACAGAAAACCAGTATTTACCTTTTCATTTAAAGCAGGTTACTTAGGAAAACATTCTCCTTTTCACAGAAAGAAAAATAATTAATGATTAACAGTCTTTGAGAATTGCAGCAGAGGTTTGGTTTTATTGGGATGCCTGCTATTCTTAGGAGAAATTTAAAAGTAATACTATGCATAACAGCAATTCAAGCTGTGTAAATAAAGGTCTTCTTGCTTATATCTAAATTAAGAAACAAGTCAGATATCATTAACTGCAACAATAAGGAACTTCACACTGAAATTTGTATTGTGTAAGAAAGAGCAACAAATAAACCAGTACTTTTCCCTGATATTGTAGTATGCAACTTCACATTATGTTACAGAATCACCGCTTCAATCAGTTTGTTAGAACCAAGGAATGCTTAAGTACATAGATTCATTTTACTTTCCTGAGATTTTACTGCTTCTAGTTAATATTTGGCATAACCTGACTTTTAACCGAACCATCAGCTTAGCAGTTCCTGATCCAACTAGCGTGTTTATCAAGACAAGTTATTTAGTCACCATATTCAAAGTGAAAAAACTCATTGTAAAATTTTCATTAGGCTTTTGAACTCAAAGCAGTCATACAGGCTGAAATCAAATGAAAAAAACAAGACCAGATAATCATGCCTAATCACATCATATCTGAGGATATCGACTACTACATTTAATTTGTAATTAATAAAATTAAAACAACTGGATCAGATGCAGCAACTCATTTTTCAAGTTAGAGTAATTGAAAAAAAAAATCAGAGGAGAGGGAAGAGTCAAAATAGATGTGTATTTTAAGCACAGAAAATATCACAAGTTTCCTTATTAAAGAATCTGTCTTCTATCACAGCTGATTCAAGTTTGGAACATGGCAAGCTCTGTTTAGTGTTGTAATTTTCTTCTCTGCTATAAAGGCATACCAATCTTCATAAAGCTCTAGAAGTCACCTTAACTTTCCTTGATATTTCCTTGAAATACTCCCTTGACATATTCAGAACAGATGAGGGACAAGTTGTAGAAGAACTAGCTTCCCTGATACCAGAACATTCCCAATGTTCCAGTGACCTGAAAGTGTCTGATCCTGTCAGCAGACGGCTTAGTTATCCCACAGCAAAGGGCCAGTGAAAATGAAGATGTCCTTGACCCACAGGCAGATTGAAGAGTTAGGCTCACAGAACCACCATCAAGAAAAACATTCTTGAAAACACTGCCTTTGCTTATCGGGATCAAGTATACACCTGTCAAACTAATATTAAAAATTAGTTAGCTGTAGTATTTCTTGTGTTAACCTAATTTGATGGAAAAAGTGTGTTTACTTATCCTTCTAGAAGTGAGTACAATATTGATTACTCTTAAGCTAAAGTTTTATGGGTTAAGTTTACTGAACAATAATTTAAGATAAGCAAAACTCCAAAAGAAGTAGATTGAGGGGCAATGATGAGAAAGAATATTTATTTACAAGCATGATCCATATATAATCAGATCATTTAGTTACAAAGTTTATCAACAGTGCTAATAATATATCCCATGTGGTCTCCATAAAAAGCTACTCTCAGAAAACATCAGGTTAACAATACATATTACACTAAGCGTATGAGCGTGCTGTAAGAATGCATGTTAAAAATAATGATGCATATCAAATATGGCCCAGTCAGCCAGCAGAATGAATATGGTAAAAAGAAAAAGCAACAGTCTTGAAGCACAAAGGTGCCCATCTCCAGGAAGAGCCACAAACAACACACAGCCTTTGTGCCCCCAGCCAGAGCACTAATAAGGATGAGGCAAAAGAAAGGAAGATGTGATGGAAAACTCACAGCAATTTTAACTTTAAATACTTCATCAAAGCTAACACTAATGCGAGACTATTGCTATGACTACTGACTCTCCAGGTCCAACTGCTGAGACATGCCTTAGAAATTCTAGGTAACAGCAGCTGAACAGCCAGACAGGTCACCATTTGCTTAAACCAAAACAAGCGTTTTCAGTCCATTCTACTTTTACCCTTTTGTTTCCAATTTCTATCTTACTAAATAACTTTGCCCTCTATTTTACTATCCTGTTTGCCTGGTGCTAAGGATATGGGGAAAGGAGACAGTTTGGTGAAGGTTAAAAAAAAGAAAAAATACTCTGTGCCAGCAGCCCCGAGCAGTCTGTACCCTGGGATATAAGCTTAGGAAGCTCATGCACTAAGGAGCATTTTCTGCCAAGCTGCAGAGGGTCAGCAGGGCATCTTCTGTTGCCAAGCATCAGCTTTGGGAAATAGTACTTTCCAGAAGGTACCAATTTGAGCCTTTTCTGTAGGTTATCAACAGTTCACAACATACCTCACCACTCACCCAAAACTGTGAACTCACACTGTGATTTCTGCATATAAAAGTACTCAGTTAGTGCACTGAGCACTCCAAATGATGAGCTGAGCAGTTTAAGATAACACATTAGAAAAGAGCTCAGTCTTCAGGAACACTTAGAAACACTTTCAACTTCAGAAGAATGACAACCAAGAATGAACCACACTGTATCTGCAGAGAAAACAATGAAGTGAATGAAGAAAGTCCTCTGAGGCTCATCTGGCATTTTGATTTATTACACTCATGTTAAGCCTCCAACGTTCATTCTCCATGCAGCTCTGACACAGCAAAAGATTTGTTTTGGACTAACTTATTTTATTTCTATATTCTTTATATAAAATGCTCACGTTCTTACAAATTCCGCTAATACCTCTTTGATAGATAACATCATGTTGATTCAGTGTGAAACATAAGAATTAAACAGCGTTTTAGTAGTTTAGCTTCCTCATTCCCACAGGATTCAACATGCCCTCAGACATGAAACAATCTTATCTAGGGCACTTCTTGTGAATATTTTAGTCTTTTTTCCTTTATCTTTCTAACCTTCATTTCTGCAGAAACATAGACCTAATTCCCCTCAACCTTCTTGTGCTGTTAAAACTCTTTACTGGAGTTGTTCAGAGTGAGGCATCCTAAGAAGACAGTATACGAGGAGCAAACTGATATTACTAAAGGGTAGCTTCAGGCATAGAAAACTTATCTGTACTAGATAAATTCTGAACTGCAAGGTGGGTTGTGCTTCTTCTCATTAAGTACCAGCTCAGACAAAGCAATGCCTCTTTACTGGTTAGTACGGCATTCTCCAGTTAGACCAGTTCACTGCTGTTGTAACTTAGGGAACTCCCTAAAAAAGAAAAAAGCAGCAACATTTGGAAACAAATATAAAGAGCAAAGACTGAGATTGCTATTGTATTGACAAAGTTACCAGTAGGCTGATCAACAGGATCTCAATACACTCTCTTCCATGTGTATGCCCTATTGTTATTATCAATTGACATTATAACCTTTTTGAAGCAAGAATCAGTGGAGGAGGAGTTTTTCTATTTCTGGATGGATTTTTTTGGTATAATCCTTAGCATTGTGCTAGCTGTTATAGGATCAATCATTCATCAGTACAACCATCCCTTTGTTCTTCTTTACCTTCATCACTCCAACAGTGTCTCCAAGCAACAATCTGGAAAAGATCACCGAGCCAGGCAATGAACAGTTAGGCTAGACAGCTACCCAAAAAGTTTTCAAACAACCTAGATAAAATAAATTATGTAAACAAATTATCACAAATACTACCTTGCTACCTTCTAGACCATTTCAGGGTGGGGGAACCTATCAACACACAGCACATCCATATTATTCGGGCACTAAGATTTTACATCATTTTAATATTATTCCATGTTATGCTTGCCAAAGAGAGATCTGAATAAACTTGCAGGTGAAGTCTATAAAACTGAACAGGTTTTTTTAAGGTTTTCCAGTCCAGATAGTTCTGAAAGTACTGACCTTTCTACTCAATGAAGAAGTTCCCTCTGACAATGGCAGGCATGCGTTCACCGTTATATGTGCTTCCAGCTACAAGATTTTTACCCTTCTGTTCCATAGATCACAACAGGAAAAATCCCCATCATGTTAACTAAACCAAAAAATGTAAGCAGCATACTCGCTTGCACAGTCTATTCAGCTTGTTCTCAATCTGATTATTCACCTGTTTTGTACTGACTGCCATCTGCCCACTCCTCCTCCTGTCTGTCTCTAACACAGACTTTGTGCCATCTCATAAGCTTTTTTTTTTTCTTCTTCTTCTTTTTAGCACCTTCCTGCACACTTCTTCCAGGTCACCGACACATACAGTGACTAGACTTAATTGCAAGATTGTTCCGTGGGGCTCCCCAGTCATTACATTTCAATTCTACTCCAATGGAGAGAAGGTATTGCCATGTAACACTTAAAAACCTATATACTTATTTCCTGTCTTTAAATATATTTATATACATAAAATATGTATGCAGATAAATTATCCATATTAAATGTGTATATAAATATATTTACACACATATTTAAGACAGGAAATAGATTCAAGACCAAGTCAGCCACTACTCCTGCTTATTTTCCCATTTAAACTGCAGCATGAGCACTAATCACCAGTAGATACACACAAGAGTATGCATGCAGGTATTTTTATTTTAGGCAAACAATCTACTGCTTCATAGAACTTGGCAGTTGTCTCCATTAACTCTGTGGCTGTTATAGCCAAATCTTATCATGTGTTGAAAAGGACACTGGGATTAATTATGTAGTTCCAATCTGGCCCTTTTATTAGTATCAGGAATGTTCGTTTCCTAAGTTGTACATGACAGTCGCTTAAAACTCCATCTGGCTTTTTTGATTTACACCAGGAACTTCTGTGCTAAGAGTTCATGAATATATTAACTGCACTGATTTTCCTCCTCCTCCCCTCTCCTAAAGAAAAAAAACATGTTTTCAACAAAACATTTAAGTATGAACGAACCTGTAAATGCCTGTTAGCATTTGGAAATCTAGAAAGTAACAAAGAAAGATTCCATGCTTCTTTACACAAGGAAGGTTTGTTTAAAAAAAAAAAGTAGAAAAATAAATCCAAAAGAGCCTTCACTTTACTTTGTCTGCCACTGACCTTTAGACCTGACACCCACTGCATCCTGTGGGAAACTCCAAGAGCTAACTTTCTTATAAATATTTTAGCAGATCTAAGCATCCAGACTACATTTTATTTGCCTACATCTACAGAATGAAAAGGCTATTGAGTAATGACAACATATGTGGACTTTCATATTCACATAAATATCTGTAAAGCAATAAAATATAATGTAATGGAATCTTGAATGTGCTACATGCAGGTGCTTTTGAAGTAATTTTTTTTTAACGAGGTTTACTCTTACAACTGCTACAAGTCTCTAAAATGCATGCAACTACATTGCTGTCCATTTTCCTGCATATGGTTTTAAAACAGATTTGCATATCCTCCAAAAATAACAAAAGCACTAGAAAAAGCCCATGCATTCCTAGATTTGTGTGATAAAAGCAATAGCGGTAATTCATTTCCCTACTCAAAATGAAAATTCAAGTCCCTCTTATATGTTTTGCCAATAAATTTCCTTAAACTCTGCAAGAACAGCTCACTTACAGGAATTTGTTTAGCTTTCAAGTGTCAAAGCACTGCACCTGTTCCTTTTCAGATAACCAGTCTCCTTGTCAAGCCTTATATTCCCCTTGTTTATCCATTACAATAAAAGATTGTTTCGTGCAGTATGGAAGAGATCACTTGCGGAAAGTCACAGGGAAGATTTCTTCATTACATCCACAGGCCCTCCACATCAGCACTCCTCTCCAGATGCACCTCTCCTCCATGTCAACCCTTCTTCCCTTCTGTATATGGTTCCACTGCAGAGCTATAGGTCTTGTGCAGTAACATACATGACTGTGCTACGTCAGTGCTCATAAGGAAACTTTCCAGCTGTTCAAAACAAGCCACGGAGTCAGACAAGGACAACCACGTTCACCAAGACAGGTAAGCAGGAATTTGGCTCCCTCACACTGCTACAGCACTAACAAAAAGAGACCAGAGTATATTTAAGACCCCCCTTTTTTTTTTTTAACCAAAACATTAGATACTGTTCAAAGAAGGTGCCCAATTTACTTAGAATTAAACTATAAACATTACATTACTGCAGGATTTTATGCCAGTAAGTTTCAGCTTGATTTAGCAAGCACGAAAAACGGAAGGAATGTTTGGTTTTGAAAGCTTATAAGGGAGGGTTTGCTTCAATTTCACCCATGTAGTGACAGTATCTTGATTATGCATGACTAAATGCTAACTACAAGAACAAGTTTAAAGCATCAATATCTGAAGGCACAATTCCTCTCCAAGACCTTGAAACAAGAAGCACACAGTAATACTATATAAAGGCCTCTGGTTTTCAGTCTTAATATTATCGAAGCTTCTGTTGAAACTTTAGTCCTTTGTTTTTTTATGGTTGTTTTATCACCAGCCATCAAAATTGCATTACTGGTCCATCCATGTACGATACAGATCAAGGCTTCTGTCCAGTAAGACCTCTCTCACTGTTATCTCCACAGCCACATTGTAACCACCATGAAGTAGTTCCCATTACTGAAAGGAGCAGGAGGATGAGCTGTGTCTCGCTCCAAGTTATTCCTCTGATGTCTCCTAGGAGGACAGTATTATGCTCCTGGCCTGTATCTCTTCGGCATGCTCTAAGAAATTTGCATGTAGACATTTGAGACAACAAGCAGCCAGTAACTATTCATCTCTCAAAACCTACAGTAAGATAACACCAATGAATTTTCATGCATGAGAACAGCAGGACAGGATGTACAGTGCAAGCTTACATAAGACACAAGGCACTGCTGGGAACCAACAGAAATGAATAGCATAAATGGCTCAGAAAAATGCTGATGTCACTTGTATACGTTCAGGCTGCGGTGGCTTTCTGTACGCCAAGTTTCTCTGATCCTAAAACTGGCCTTTCTAGCTGTTTGTATATCCTCACAGTTTGCTCTGTTTTACCAAGATCTTGAAAAAGAACTTGTTTTCAAAAACCCATGTTTCTTACTAATATTAAGATGAGAGATAAAAAATAAAATCCAAGAAGACTCTAGATTTACTGTAGCACTTATAAGCAAGAATCTAAGGAAAAACAGAAAATGTAATGGAGAACCAGAAAAAGCATGTAATTATGTACACAAATACTTGCTCCTTATACTGACCGAAAAAATAGTTCCAGCACAACTTATCTGTGTTGAAATATGACCTCTGCAAACCTGCTAAGGTCAATGAGACTTAGAGTAGTTACTCAGTGAGCCCTGCTTGCATAAATTAAAGATGCCTAAGGGTAACTATGAAACCAGGTATTTGATTTTTCCAGGGCACCTACATATTATGAATTAACAATGAATTGCCATTTTACCAGACTAGAGCAGCTTTCAGGTTGGGGGGGGGGGGGGGGGGAGGGGAGAAAAAAAAACCAACAACCCCAAACCAAACAACTGAAACAACTCTGTTGTGCTTACCTCCTCCTCAACACATAAAAGCTTTCCTATTTAATGTTAAAACTGACTATGGAAGTTTCATATTAACTTGAGTAGACAAGTGAGAAACTATAATCAAATTACTTTCAAAAAAACCCTAAGATATCAGTCAAATCGTGCTTCTTCCTGGTGTAGCCTTCTACAACAGATTTTAAAAAAAAAAAAAAGAGACAAGTAATCTAGCTGCACAAGTTAGTATAAAGCAAAACTGTAAAGAGGGAAAACTTGGCTCTCTCAGGTCAGTATTCACAGCAGCAACTCCCAGCTCTGCACCTGGCTGCTTTCACCTGTTACTGCAGTGGATGCACGCCACTTCAGAGCTGTGTGCGAAGCACAACAGGTAACTCCTTCACAGTTCTAGCATTCCTGTTTTTGCCTATGGCATACTTAAGGCACTTGATTTTCTACAGAGAGCATCATATAAGGTGAGAGGGAAAATACTGTTCCTAAAACTGAACTACTCAGTTTATCTTTCACTACACATGTAAGGAACTTATTGTCACTCCCTTTAGTATTTTCTTGCAAATACAGAGGCACCCTGAGACAGCATCAAGTTAAAGCAACTACCCAACCCTGGCAAGTACAACTAAATAGTATCACAGTAAGTTACAAACCAATGTCAGAAGTAATTTCTTCATCATATCAAGCATATCAGAATCCACCTCTTCCAGTTCCCTACCAAAACACCAAATCTAACACCATGTAGCTCAGAGATGCCAGCTAGCAGAGATAATCAGTCACATTAGAAATGCCAAGGTTTTCTTAGCAGTGGAAAAGGACACCAGCTTTGTCCTAGGCAAACAGGAGAAAAAAAACCCACAAACTATTCGCACTGTGGAATGGCAGCTCTTTGAACGCATATTAGAGCACACTCTTCATAAAAATATGAAGTGCAAGATGACCACAGAATGCAGATCATGCAATAACACAGGTTTTTAAACATCCTTTTAAGCAAGCACCTATTTCCATCGAAATGCAGCTACTACAGGAAAATTCTGCAAGCGAAACACTCGCATCCTGACTACAGCCTCTATGCTACTATAGTAGAAATAATATCACTATCTACCCATTATTACTCTAGCAGATAAGCATTTCACAGTCATTAGTATATTTATTCAGAGGACATTTTTGGAAAGCACCACTATTCCCGATTCATAAGCGAACAGAGGACTGATACAGAAAGACTGATCCAAGGTCACAGAGTAAGTCTCTGGTAAAGTAAGGAACTTCACCTGGTTTCTTTCTATTAGTGAGTCATTGCTGCTCCTCTAAATTATTCTTTGAACATGAAGAGACAACAGACTGCCTGTGGCATTCAAACTCTACATACTAATAGCAGCTTCACTCCAGGGCTTTCTAAAA
>WAAD01034591.1:0-55489 GCA_013389945.1 Fregata magnificens | reverse complement strand
CGGGGTACACGGTGCAGGGGGTGCGTGGTGTAGGTGGTGTCTGGGGTGCGTGGCGTGCATCGTGTATGCCTGGCGTACGGGGTGCACAGGGCGCCGGCTGTGCACAGAGTGCATGGGGAACGTGGTGTGCATGGCGTATGCGGTGCATGATGCGCAGAGGTCTCTCTGGACCGCGTTGTGCGTTGTATGTATGGATGGTGAACCGCATATCATTCACATTGTACCATGTGTTGCAACCACCACCAGCACGCAGTTAATGGCTTTCACCCCACAAGTCCTAGATATAGTTGTCAGCGATGTAGGAGGGAGGGTCGGTGGTAGAGCATGCAGCAGAGCACATCAGAGAGAAAACGTTGCAGGGGGCATGTTGCAGCGGGAGCAGAGGTAGAGGGGTGCAGAGCAGGAGCGGGAGGAATGCTGCACTTGGCTGCTGCGGAGCCAAGGGCAGAGCAGCGTGTCAAAGTGAAGGCCTCTAATCCTTCAGTGGAAAGATCAGGGTGAAAGAGGGCGGACATGCTCTTTCACACTCCTCACTGGAGTGAATCCTTCCCTCCTCTCCAGAGGGAGAAAGGAAATCTTAACACCTTACTTTAAACGCTGCCTTTTCTCTGCACACACATACACAAGCCAAGCTAGTGCCGTCATAGTTTGCCTACTCCTTTCCATCTCTAGTGTTCTTCCTTATCCCACGGTGCTTCAGTTTTCCCCGAGCACCAAGCTGCTTCCCCAGTCCCACAACTTAGAGCACGTTCCCGTTGTTTGCAGAGTGTATGGGCAATTGCATTTACTTTCTCCAAAATATTTAGTATAGTTACCGTATATGCAGTATGTGTAACATATGGAAGTCTGTGTATCTCAATGCCTCAGTGCACAACGTGTGCATCAACTTTTTATGTGTAAATACTTTGCTTCAAACACAGTCAGCTGTGAAAAGGTTACACACACACAGCGTGCAACCTGTGCAAGGTCGGTGAATTAGACTCTTTGGATTCGTACCTTGTTTCATGAAAGGTGTATGCATTAACAATACGTTATGTATTGCAGGCTCCAAGTTGAGATAAGTACACAGGCATGATATTTAAATACACTACCTATTAGCAATTACACTGCATCTTTCATCTACCCTACATGCAGAACACAGTGCATACTTTATATGTGCCACATATCTGTCAGAGCTCCAAAATGACAGTTTCAAGGGATTTTTTATCAGAAATATTCATTCAGAAATACAATCCAGCATTCATCAGGAATAGATACTGAGATGTATTCACCAAACCCTTCCTGAAGGTGGATAAAAGGGCATGGATACAGTTTCCCTGCCTCTGAAAGGCATGATACCTTTCTCCCAGAGTATTAACAAACCAGTTTAAATCCTACCACGGCAAGACCAGGATCTGCAGTGTGAATTCATACGTGGTCTGGGTCTTGCTCATTTGGAGGCAGAGATCTAATAAGGAAACTACTTTAAAGAGAACTTTTTCACTATCACTGAATTCATGACATGGCTCATTTCTCATCAGCCCAACTGGATTTAGTGTTGTATTACCAACTGCCAGCAAAACACTCAGATTTGGTGATATTCAGAGCAGGAGCGTTCGGGTGGAAGGCAGGTCTTGCAGAGGTGCAGCGTGGCGTGTGCAGGGTTAGGTGCTGACCTGCCCGCTGAGGGTAACTCCAGCCTGTCCCGGGGAGCCCGTGCGCGGATCTGCTGGCTTTGCACAGCAGTCCTGGTAGGTCGCAGCTCTGCTGGAGCTTGCTTTTCAATAGGTCTCTTTTTTTTCTTCCAGTCTCCAAACCACAAACCTGACTGTGGCCAGCTTGCAGGGCTACAAAGGGGATGCGTTTGGCCAGTCAGCAGGAACCACGAGCAACCTTATTCTGACGACAAACACGTGGGGCCAATGTGACCCTCAACCACAATGAGCTGCGTATTAAGACACCAGGACTTGGGCCTTCATATTTGTAACGCTGGAAAACTGTGGCATCCGTGTTACCGATCCCCCCCCAAAACCCCTCTTGAGTCAAATCAGGAGGAAGACTTGGAACTGCAAACTCTTGGGAAGGGCATAAATAAATATGCCACCAGGGATAGATCAATATGGCACCGGCATATCCCCGGGGAAGTCGTTTCCTTCCTGCACATCTCCTGTTGCCCCCCAGTTCTGCGAGGAGAGTGCTTCCTTTTCTCCCAGGGGGTCAAATCAGTGCTTGTGCCATATATTGGGGTAGATAAATACTGTCCTCAGCATAAGTAAATTCATATCAAATCTGCTTATTTGGCATTTTTATCCATGAAATCTTAAAAATGCCAAGATAAACCCATAATGACTAATCGGACGTGATGAAGAGGAGATGGTGCAACAATGTAGGTGAGGGAGGAGATGGAGAAATCAATCCTGAGGAAGGATCTGGCACTCGCGAGGCATGAGAGAGCCAGAGCTCATTGGTTCAAATACAATCTCCCAGAAAGGGAGAGGGGAAAAAAAAAAAAGGCAACGTCTCTCCTTCTTGCACAGACAATGCCAGACTCCCGCGCCTGATTTCCATGAGAAAGGCCACTTCTGGCATTGACATTCTGCGGCATCATGTCCCTGCTGCAGACCTCCTCCTCAATGCGAGGCTGAAAGAGGAGGGGAGGAATAAACTCTGCTTTCCAAAAGGGCTGGAACTGCCAAAGAGGCCCATGGAAAGCAAATTGTGCAATGAGGGAAAACAGGGAGAAAGGACCCCTGCTCATAGATGCAGTGAAACACCTACTGAAAATAAGTGGGAGGAAGGCTAAGAGGCATTTTGATGCATTTATACAGACTTCGAGTCAGTGCTGGTTTAAAGCAAAATTGTTGACAAGGACACTGGTGTAGGGTTGATCTTGAATACTGGAGCATTGCACTGAAGTCTTTCCTTCATATGCATAACATGCATAAGTGCTGCTGATTTCAAATCCCGGCTCACACAGAGTTTTTATGAGCACTTTTCATTCTTAGATCTTGGAGGGCTTTACAAAGAAGAGCTATAAATAAGACAGACGGGAAAGTGAGGAATAGAAAGGGGCTTTTAAAGGGCGATAGATTGTTTCTTTAAGGGTTTCTGTGTATAAGAACTAGATAAGAACTGTCATTTTACTGAATATAAAATATTTTGCAATGGCACACTGTGCCAAATTACTTGTGCATAGATATTTATGTTATTAAGGGAAAGTTTTGTCATGCTGTGTACAAATTGTCTCTAGCTAAGCTTTTGGAAAATACAAAAAGAAAAGCATTTAATGTTAGATTTTAACATAGTGTATGCATGTTTTAGGCACTTTTAAATTGAACAGATCAAAGCCTTTTATTCCTAAATGCCAGAAATCCAGTGATATTTGTGTAACTATGTAATTTGACCTGTCTGTTTTACATGTTCCCAAGGGTTTATTATAGGCAGCTTTCAAATTAAGTGGGCTGGAACATTTGATGCTCTCTTCCCTGGTTTTCAAAGCCTGTGCAGAGCCCATACTGTGTGACTGACACTGCTGTTAAAGCGGTAGCATTTCAGTTTTATCACAAGGTACGCAGCGTGGCAAGGGAATGGAGATTACTTTGGTCCTGATTCAGGCTCTGCCACTCCAAGGCAGCCATTTCATGCCTGCCTCCTTCATCTTTCCCCTCTGCGGAACTGGGTACAATATTTTCTTATCCTCCAAGGTGTCACAAAGCTTAATTAACCTTGAGAAAAGGAATGGGTAAATTGCAAACAAGAGGGACAGAGTGCGGAAGGCCCTGGCAGTTTAAGCATCTCCGTGTTCATACTCACCTGTGTGGGGCCATTTTACCCTTGATGCTCCGCAGCACCGCAAACTTGGCAAGCTTGGGAGAGCCTCAAATACTTTCCCTGCGTTTGAAATAATATTATTATATAACCAGGAGGCAGCCATAGGCTGATGGCTCAGTAGAGTTTTATGCCGCAATCCTTTCACCCAACGGTGACCTTGTAACTGGATAATAAAAGCCATATTCCACTCGCAATTGCACCTGTGCTGCCACTATTTACATTGCAATAGCACCTAGAGGCCCCATTGTATAAGGCACAGTAAAACTGTCTCTGTCTGGAATAGACTTGAAAGTGGGAGGGGAAGCAGTAACAGAAGCAAAATGTTTGTCTCAAGGTCATATATCAGAAAAGTAGCTCTGGCAGGAGAAAAACTCAGGTCTCCCAAGTCCAAGTACTATGCGCCGTGAACAATGGCTTTTAGGGAAAAAAGGACATACTTACTTCTAGGAATATAACTATAAAATGCTGGGAGATCACAATGTCTGCAGCTGGATTTGCCCTTTGTTTATTCTTCTGGCTGTAGAAGTGCATGTCTGGTAGTTTTGGGGTTTGGTTTTGGTGGGTTTTTTTTTTTTAGACACTTTAGGCAAATATTAAATTGCAATTAAATTGTCAATGCCTTCATGAGAGGCATGATTTTATCTGAAGTACGTTATGATTTTCCTAATAACGGACCCGAAGGATCAACATTTGTCTTTCAGATTATTCTTTGTTTGAAAAGTTAATTGTTCCTGAAGTAATGCTTGCTGGCTTTGCAGTGGTCTTTTGTAGGTCATGAAACAATGAATCTTCAAGTCACATCATCCTGCTTTCTATCCGGTGTGTTTCTATGTATGTCACTATCAGCTCTGCTTTGGTTTGATCTAACCAGATGGTATCTCACAAGCTGCTAGACATGAATATTTCATATGGTTTAGAAACTGTTTTGCCTCACTCTTCAGTGGTAAAATGTGTTGATTTAAGACTTTTCACAACTTGAGATACTTTCTGGCACGGTGCCATAACTCAGGCCAAAGACAGCTGAGCATTGTTGTCATCTCACAATGTGGGAAGCAGAGGATGTTTTGGACCACTGGAAAAATGGAGCCGAAATTTTCCGTTAAAAGAAAAAAAAGCATTTGTCAGGCAGCAATCTTCCAGTCTAGCTGTACTTAGGTTACATTTTCTGGACATAATGTGGAAAGTCAGAGGCATTAGATCAATACAGTTTTTGATCCATTGAATCAGCAGCCAAGTTAATCTCACATCTCTGAACCAGTGAACACTTTGTTTTCATTCAAAGTTGGTCTTATTTCAGTTTAGGCCATTTCTAACACTGTTTTCTTATTTACAGTATCAGAGTCTTTAGCCATTGTATCCTGTGATACAAATCAATTAACAGTCACCTACCTTTATCATTTTTCACTCAGACTTTGCTTTTGCTCCTCTTTGGAGACACGAGTGTTTTCTTTTTTCCTAGCTCCGTGTTGTTCTTAGTGGATAATCAATATCAAGTTGCAAATGTTGCACTGAAACTCTGGAGCTTGCAAAACCAGCTTATGTGCGTTCTTCAGCCACACATGAAAATTTTTATTTTAGCTGTAAGCCTTCTCAGGGGCGATCCAGCTTCAGATTAAGACACACAGAGCTTGATTCAGTTGCCCACACATAGAACTTCAGTGCCATTTAAGATGTCCCAGAGGACTCTGCCTAACCTCCAGCTCCTGCTTCAGAAGGTCACAAGTCCACTGTAGATCCTGTGTAATTTCTGCCAGTCCTGTAAATACATCTGAGATACCCTAGGGCATCTCCAATGACACTTGACATTTGCCTATCAATTGCTTAAATGTAAGTGTCTGTGTGTGGGCATCTACCTCTGAGCTGGGTGTCTGAATTCCCATTAGAGTCAACAGAGGTCCAGTCAGTAGAGACTAGAGAGCATCCTGTTGACCAGACCTTAAGTGTCCACTTTAGGGTATATAATGATCATGCTTCTCTGCTTGACTTTCAGATGACACATTTTTCAGAGCAGGATGTGTTTTGCTCTTTAGTGAGCATGCTGGAAACTAATTTAAACACTCTCTGCACACCAGACAACAGTCACACATAGAAGGAGCCATGTAGCGAGGGACTGGGGGTCCGGGACTTTCTTTCCAGCTAGAAGGCCGACGCCTCAAAAAGGAAGGCAAATTCCCAAGCGAAAAGTCCTCCTTAACCCAGCTGTGCTGCTTCTCTGGCCCCCAACACATGCTTTGCAATCTCCTGGAGTCTTTGGTGGTCCATTCATAGAAATGAGGAATTGTAGTCCCTCAGGCCACACTTTATATCAATGCATATCTGCTCTTGTTTAACTTATGTTCTCCATCATATGATACTCTTGTTAGGCACACACTCCACACGGAATCTGGTAGGTATAGATTCCCATGTAATATCAATTTGCAGGTAAGTAATATCAACCCCTCTTCAGGAAGATGTGGGAGGCAAGCGGTGAATGGTGGTGGAAGAAGCGCTGGGAGTTCAAGTCAGAGATCTGGGATGATAGGGAGGATGAAGCAGGTGTAGCACAGGGCAGAAGAAAAGAAATAAGGAGGAAGAATGAGGTGGATGGGAGAACATGGAGATAAAGGAGAAGAGGGAATAACAGGTATGCTGCTTCAGACGCAGTCAGACAATGCTGGAAAAAACGGGATAAAGCACAGAATAAGGCGTTGGTCCTTTGGCTGGACTACAGTGTCTCCCCAGGACACCAGGGGAACAAAGAAAGAACAACAGTGTTGAGATTAACAAGAAATTTTTGAAGGCAAAAGAAAACAGTTAGGCTGTGTTTACTAAAGCAATTTAAAGAGCAGTGTAATTTTGCCCTGATGGCAGAACAGTGTGGCGGGGTGCAGCATCTCTGCCCTCCAGCACACCAGCCCTGCAGGGCCAGAGGCAGAGCAGCTCCTGGGTGACTGAGTCCCATCGTCTGCTATTACAAAGACACATGATCTGGTTCAAAATCTGTCAAACTCTGTCAGAAAAATAGTTTGGATGCCCCCCCTCAACACACTGTAGCTATTAGTCAGCTTTGGGACACCCCTATTCGGCTGGTTAGAAATCTTCTGGACTAATTTTTTTCTGAGCCAATTTATACCACTTGTTTTTGCACCAGAATTGGCTTTTCACTTAAATAGTTCTCCCCAGTGTTTCCCTCCCTGCTGTATTTATAGAAAGCAGGCATGTTCCCTTGCAGCCACTCTTCTGCCAGACTAAACAAGACTCCTTATGAAACAGGTCATTATAAAATAAATTCTCCATTCCCATGGTCCTTCAAAAAGCCCCTCCTTTCACCTAGTGCACACCAAATTTGTCTTTTCTGAACTCGGTCAGTCAGATGCGATCACAGGTTTTTCAGAGAGGCTGGATGGACGGCAGCATTTGCTTGCGACCATAGCTGCGCACCACAGGCCTCCAGGACCTGCTTTTAGCCTTGCCAGTTGTTACGCACTTACAGCATCCATAGCAGCTGTCAGTCATGGTCCCTACATCCCATTTCTGCTCCTCCCCATGGAGTACTTGAGGGGACGTCTGTTTTCAGACGCAGCCATTCCCGCCAACAGAGACAGGACCCTGCAGATCCCCTCGCTGTTGGTAACTTGCCTCCAGGGAGGCAGTGATTCCCACTCCTCCTCACTTCTAGAAGTACGGAAACACTTTGCACAAGATGAGTTGGATTCATACCTGTACTTAAGATGGCAGGTCTCAGCTTCTGCTTAGTTTTAGATCCTGTGTCCAAGCCCCAAAAGTTTGGAGTGTATGGGGAAAAGATGCTGCCACAGAGCTGAGCAACACTGCTGGGGCTCTGCGAGGGATCCCAGGCCCACCAGCCCTCCAGCAATTGTAGGAACATAGCAGCAGGTGCTCAGTTATACCTTCGCTGCAAGGAGCATTCCCTGCTATGCTTTACTTGAAAAGACAGCAGCAGGGTTTTTTTCTAAAAAGCAGAACAAAATAAAATAAATGTTCAAAATAAAGAAGGTGGGATCCCCCAGGTCATCTATCTTTATGATCTGACTAGCTTTCTTTCTCTTCATTGCAGTTTTTCCTCAAGAGGACTTCACCTTCAAACTCCTTATTCCAAACATGGGAACTCTTTTGCAGTGACTGCAAATATTCTTCCTGACTTTTATTACTTTCCATACTTATCAAAACTGGTCGGCCACATTTTTGTTTTACAGCTGTTACAATCACAGAGTCATTGAAGTGATAGCCAGAAAAGACTTCTGGAGGTCTCTGGTCCCACCACTTGTTCAAAGCAGGGCTCTAACTAGCACTTGGTGGGGTCAGCCATGGCTTTGTCCTATGAAACCGTGAAAACCCCCAAGGACAGAGACTCCACAGCCTCTCTGGGAAGCCTGTTCCTGGGCTTCACTACGCTCCTAGTGAAGAAGTTTGTCATCGTGTCCAACCGGAATTTTCCATGCTGCCTTTTGTGGCCTTTGCTCTTTCTTATCCTATCTGCCAGTGCTGAGAAAGCATTTGGGTTGACTGTCTTTATAGTTCCCATCTTGGTAGCTGTAGAGATCTCTTAGATGGTCCTAGCCTTCTCTTTGCCAGAGAAAACAGGCCCATCTCCCTCAACCTCTCCCTGTGGGTGATGCCCTTGAGGCCTTTGACTACCTTGGTAGCCCAGGGCTGGACCCTCCTTGGTTCCTCAGCATCCCGTTGAAGTGAGGGTCCTCGCCTAAGCAGCCGGTGTCTGCAGAGTGGCCTTGCCAGTGGCAGGCAGAGAAGGGATAACATCCCTTACCTGCGGTCCTCTCTGCGGTTTGCCTTCTCTGCAGTGAGACGTTGGCTCCCGTTTCAGCTGGCTTCTGCCCCAGCAGCGGGGCCCTTTCCAGGAGGGCTGTTCCTCAGCCAGCTCTCCGCAGCCTGTGCTGATGCCTGGGGTTCTTCTGCCCTGGGTGCAGAGCTTTGCACTTCTCCTTCTTGAGCCTGATGAGGTTTCTTTTGGCCGCGTCCTCGGGTTTATCATGGTGTGTCTCTGTTGGTAGAAGCGCTGCCGTTCACTGTGTCAGCCCGCTCTTCTTCTGTGCCTGCCTCCACTTTACTGTCACCTGCTAGTTTGCTGAGGGTGCAGTCTGTGTCATCCTCCTGGTTGCTGATGAGTGTGTTTGGAGCCCTGTGTTGGCCCCCGGGGTCCTCCCTTGCCAGCTTGCAGCTGGACGTTCAGCCGTTGGCTGTAGCCACGTGAGCCAGAGATGCAGCCAGTTTTCCAGCTCAGCTTCCCTTCTGTTCGCTGAGCTCAGGCTTCCTCAGCTCCCAGGCGAGACTGCAGTGGGAGACTGCCTCGAAAGCTGTCCTAAAGTCAGTCTTACCTGGGTGCGGTGGGTTAACCTTGGCCAGCAGCCAACACCCCTTCAGCTGCTCTTTCACTTCCCCTCCTTAGCAGGACGGGGGGAGAAAAGAGGCTGAAAAACTGAGAGAGAAAGAAAGGGAGTTCATTTACTAAGTACCGTTGCAGGCAAAACAGACTCGATTTGGGGAAAATTAATTTCATTTGTTGCCAGTTAAAATAGATTCAGGTAGTGAGAAACAGACAAAAAATTAAACTGACACTTTTCCACCCTCAACTTTCCCATGCCCACCTTCACCCCCTCACTCCTGACTCCTCTCCCCCGAGGGCGCAGGGGTGGGGATGGGGGCTGGGGTCAGTCCATCACAGCCCCTCTCGGCCGCTCCTCCCTCCCCACACGTCTCCCCGCTCCAGCGCGGGCCCTTCCCCGGGCTGCAGTCCCTCAGGGACAACCTGCTCCCGCCCGGGCTCTCCACGGCCGCGGCTCCCGCAGGAAATCTCCCCCCGCTGCGGCGTGGGGCCCTCCCCGGGCTGCAGGGTGGGTCTCTGCTCCAGCGGGGTCTCTGCAGGGCTGCAGGGGATCCCTGCTCTGGGCCTGCAGCCCCTCCCGCCCTCCTCTTCCTCCTCTGGCCTTGGGGTTCCTCTGTTGCTGCTCCCTCCTTGGGTCCCTGGACGTGGCCAAACCCTGCCAAAAGCAACATGCTGGGCTGTTCAACTTTCATCGAAGCTGCCCCTCAGCTCATCACGTGAGGCTGGTCAGGCAAGATCTGCCCTTGAGAAGTTTTCATTGACTATTTCACAAGTGGAGAGCATACGGAGGAAAACTTACTTAGAAAACCTTTAACACTGAAGTGTCTCACCCAGAACATCCAATTTTCTCTATTTTAAAAATTGATTTTCTCATTTTTCTTCTAATAAAAACAAACTCTTCATAGTCAACTCTCTTTTTGTGCTTTGGCGTGCTCGCTTTGAGGACAATTTGCAAGTGGATCTGCACTAGGGCTTTGGCTCTGCTCTGGTCCTGTCACAGAGCTTCAAACCTGCCATCGCATCTCACCCTTGTCACACCTCTGCTCTCCTGCTACACATGCCAGAAGGATTTTGCTGGAGATCATTGTAGTCTCTGCTCACTTCTGAGTCCTCCCCACAATACAGAGTCATCTGTCTCACTGAAAACTGAAAAAAAAAAAAGTGTTCTTTATGGTTTTAGACTGTAATTAGATTATCTTTAGTTACTACTCCACTCTCTCTGCTGAATAGATACGCCTTTACCCTCTTTTTTTAATTATAAAGCTAGAAATCTTTTACAGTGATATATCTTTTGTCCTGCTATGTTAACTTTTCTCTCTAATGTTTCCCTAGATCAGAACAACATCTGTGTACACCATGGAGGCCATGGTTCCCATCATTTTTTGATGAATGGACCTCTACCAACCTTCAGTGTTCCTCGCAGAATACCATGCACCACTATTACCTAAAAATTAATTGGAAACATTATTGGAAACATTGCTTAATGTAGCTCCAGAGACTGGCTGTGAATTAATTGCTATGGCTAACTGTAACCCATCGAAATTTCTTCTGAAAAACCTCAGGTGCTGAGGACAGACTGGATGGAGAGCAGAGGGAGTGATCCAGCCCCAGCAACTGAGCTGTGGTCCTGAAGGGCCGTGTGTGATGCTCTGTTTTACTGTATCAGACCCCTGCTAATTGGGGATATATCAAATATACAAAAATTTTTGGTGTCAGCCATTTCCCCAAAGTCTTTTTCTTTTGTAAGAAGTGGATCATATTCCTTCATTTACCTACTTAGTCAGTTATTTCAGATCTCTGAAAGTATTCTGTTATTTTTTCCTACAGGGATCAATGAGGCAAAATCTACAAAATAAAAAACATTGGGGCCATTATCTTGCTCAGGGCTGACTGGCATGGTTGGCTACAGTTATATTTTTAAACTTCTACCATCCAAAACAGGATGGCCTCATCCAGGCTGCACCAGCTCTTGCATGGTGTGCAGGAATTGTTTGGGAAAATGCTAGCTGGCTGAGATAAAACCATCACTCTTCTCACGTTGTAAGATAGGGAGGATTCAGCCCAGTGTCCAGGAACTTTCCCGGTATTATTCCATCCATTTGTATGGGTGTAACCTGCATGGCAGTTCTGCTGATTTATGTTAAAAAAAATTATGTCTTTAAAAAACAGGGGAAGGGAGGACCCACAACTGTAAATCAAACATTGCAGCTCTGGTACTTGGAAAGATACTGAAATGAATTATTTGCTCATCCCTAGAGGATAATAAGCCTATGAGAAGCAGCCAACATGGATTTGCTAAGAATAAAGCATATCACATTAATTCAGTTTAATTCTTTAACCCAGTGGATAAAGGCAAAACAGTTTTGTCTTGGCTGTAGTAAAACTCTTGGCATAGCCCTGTGAAATGCCCTCACTGACAGAAAAAGAAAACTGGTCTAATCGAGCACTGCTTAACCCACATGATACCCCACATCAGCAGACAAACTCCAGCACATCAAGTCCCTGAGGCCACTTTCTGCGATGAGGCATGAGGAAGCCTCCACCGGTTGGAGGAAGGCATGAGCTAAAATGTCTGAGAAGTAGGAACGTCCTCGTTCAGAGGAAATTGCTACGAGGCGGAGAGCACAACTGCCTGAAAAAGTCACACTCAAAGAGAACTTATAATTCACTCACTTCCCACCACCGAGGTCATCTGGGGCTGACAGGTCTGCCCTGGTTCCAGAATGGTTGGATGTTCTTGTTGCCGACTTTCCTGATGATATAGAGCATGCTCTTATACAATTTGTAGAAGATAACATTCTGGGAAGAGATGCAAGTGTTTTGGAAGACAGCCTTAGAATTCAAGTAATCGTGATAACTTTGAGAAATAGCCTATAATTGATAAAATAAAATTCAATAACAGCAAGTGCAAAGTGTTTCACCTTTGAAAGAAAAATGAAATGCAAAAAAAGCCCCAAATGGTGAATATTGGTCTATGCCCCAGTAGAGTAAAAAAAGAGTACAGGGTTGTATTAGACCGGAGGCAGAATACAAGCCAGCAGATAAGATGCTGTTGAGCCATCCTCATGTATGTCACATGTAAGAGATGAAAGGCTATTATTACACTCTGTTTAGCAGGGGCAAGACCTTTCCTGTGTGTCCCGTTTTGGGCACACATACTTTAAGAAGTAGAGTGTGCGTACGTGCATGCATACATCTGTGTATATAGGGGAGAGCTCAGCAAGAGCGACAGGAGTGCTAAGAGATTTAGACAGCATGACCTATCAAGAAAGGGTGACCAAAGGGGGATTGTTTAGTTTAATAAAGAGGGCGTCAAATGTGGATGTGGAAACAGGCTTCAAACAGAGAACAGTGCTACAAGGGGGATACTCACCATTTGTTCTCTGGGCTGAGGACAGAACTAGAGGCGTTTGTTATACACTGAGAGCAACCTTGCTTAGACATTAGGAAACACTTAGCAATTAGGAGGATAATTACATACTGGGACACGTTACTGGGAAGGCTATGAAAGCCCAGGATGGGGGCGCCAGGCATCTTTGGTGGGTGTAGATACCTTTCATCACACTGTGCAGTGAGGAAGTGGTATGGTTTGAGTTCCCCTCTGACAGTGCAGTTCCTGAGAAAGGAGCCTGCCCGTTTCCCTGCTTTCTGTCAGCCTCCACAGCAGGGCAGGACACATTTCCAGTGGCTACAAACAGGAGGTGGCTTTGGGGTTTTTTTTATGTCTGTTCTCTGTTCGTATCCATTAGGATATTCTTAAACTTTCCATTGAATTCATATTGATAATGCTTCTAAAGCAAGAATTGCTACTTTTTTTCACTTGGTACTACTACAAATGACAATTTTTTTTTTTTTTTTGACTGAATATTTAGTTCAGTCATTTCCAAGAGTTGGGATAAACTGTGACTGTATAGTTGGGTTTGCACTATGTTGCCCTTTAGTATCACATGCCAGCATCACAGTCATAACATTACCTTCCTTGCTGGTGCCCAGCGTAACACTATATCTATGCCTTCCAAATCCTTTCTGCCTTCCCTTATCACCACATTCACTCTCTGGAAGCTGGCCAGATCCACGGCCGCAGGCCAAGGGGATCAGACAGAGTGAGGGAACAGAAAAACAGTGTTTTCTCTGCAGTCGTACACTCTCAGGTAGGAGCTGCCATGTCAGCAACAGTTTCTCTGAGGAGGGCTCACAAACACAGAGCAGCTTGGTGAGGCAGAGATAGGTGGCTGGAGAAGCAGAAGGAGGCCTGAAGGACAGATGCAGCTCACACCATTTCCCCAGCCTAAAGAAAAGGCAATAAAAAGTGAATTCACAGCCTCTCTCTCCCTAATTTTAGACACCCGCTGGCAGATAGACTGTATTTTCAGGGTTTGCCTCTTCTTACTGTGTTATACTTTTTATTGTCTTTCATCAAATGACTGTGAAGAACATACAACAGCAACAATCAAAAACCAATCAAAACAGTAACCAGAAGAAAGGGCAGCAATTTCTTCCTTTGGGATATTCTTCTTCAAAATCTCTCAGCTCCTCCACCCTCCTACTCTGACTAGCTATTCTCCCCCACGTCTGAAATTACGTTAATTTGTTGGCACAGTCATTTTGGGCATGATGAGTTTTGAAACTACAGTTTTAAAGCCAAGGAAAATCCTACCAACTCATGCCCAAGAAGTCAGGAGTTGTCAAAACAAACATTGTTATTTTCTGAACTGCCTCAATCTGCACCTTCTTGTGTTTGTTTCCTCTGTGCCCTGCAGGAGAGTAGAAGTGGGGCTGTGGTCAACAGGCACATGACCTTCCCAACCTGAGCTTTGTTTAAGCCTGAAGAGAAGGGAATGTGACCTTTGCAAGTCATTTGTGGCATCTTGCAGTTGGCTTTAGGCTTTTCATCAGTTGCCCTAATCCCAACTTGTTGTTCAGCTATAGCATGTCATGCACTCTGTGTGTGTGTGTAAGTGGTGTGCATACCAGTGCTGCTGCATGAGTGCTCAAGACAGATACAAGCAGACACAGATGCATCACACCTGCAGATTTTACAGATACCTTTTCATTATGCCACAGATTGAAAAGCCAGTCAACATGACCTCAAGCTATACAAGACTCTTGCTCGTTGCAGTGTACCCAAGATTTGTCTCATTTAAAAAACTTATGAAAATTACTTTACCTGTGTTTTCCTTCCTCCTGTATACTGGATGTGGAATAGCAGTATTGTATTGCACTGCACTCTTTTTTTGCAGTGAAGTTGCTCTGTACACTTTAGCTTATTAATGAACAGAGCTCTTCAGGAGCAGAGCAGGAGGCATTTGCATGTCTTTGAGGCAATTATCCAAAACCTGTATGAGATGTCATAAGCTTTGTGTAATTCAGAAACTAAGAGGGAGCCCTTATGCATACTCCAAATTAGGAAATTTTTAGTTCTAAGGTATTTTTAAAATTCAGCAGATACATGTCTTAGCAAAAAGTTCATAAACTTTCTGGGAATGCCTGCAAAGGAGCAGCCAGTACAGAAAGGGGTACTGAAGCTTGGAGGAGCCAGGGATGCTCATGCCAGGGATGCTCATAGAAGTAATGGGTTGGAGGATTCAGAAACTGACGGTCGGTGAGGTTGACCACCTGGCACATGAGCTTGGATGAGGTGCCCAGCTTGGTGACAGGTGGTTTTCTTCCTGAGCATTAGCTCTATCAGCACAAACCCATTAATCAGTTTTAAATAAATGTCATCGTTAATGCAGAATCTGGCCTGAATCCGGCAAAGTGCTAAGTACCTCCATCCCTTTTTCCATGAAGCTGGAGTTGTAGGTGGTCTGTCCTTTCAAGAATTTGCTGATATTCTGTGAAGAAGCAGAAAAAAAAGGTAAAAGGCTGTAGGAAGCCTATGTTTTTCCTAAAGAATATCTGACCTCATGAGAGGAAAGTTATAGTCTCTCTTCTCTTTGTTACCACTGTTGTAAAGCTGGTATTTAAATGGTATTTTCTCCCTGACAATTCAGGGGAAATATAAAAATTAAAATGGCACAGATAAAAAGACCCCCATTTTCTAGAAACCTCCTCCCCATCTCAGGAAAATCCCCAAACAAACTAACCAAACCAAACAAGGAAACTAAGAAAACCAGGACCAGCAGAAACCAGGTAGCTCATTGATGTAACAGTAAAAAAACATCAGGCCTACGGAGAAATTTCTTGTTGTTTTCAGTACTGGTCGGTATGTCATTTTTGTGGAGCACTGTGTTCTGGTGGTGCCCTGCTGATGTGGTAACAGGAACGATCTATCAGCATTGCCATTATAAACCTCATCTTTATAACCCGGATGTGCACATTTGCTGTTACTTGGTATTTGTTATAAAAACATTCAATTTTCTTTTTAATGACTTCATAATTTCTAAAGTAGAAAAATATAAAAGGTTTCAGAAAGCAAAAAAGGCAGTTTTAAAAAAGAGAGAAGAATCTACAAATTCCAACTTTGTTAATTATTTTTAGTAGTAATAGCTGTAAGTTTTATTTATATTGCAGTAGTGCCCATATACTCTGTAGAATTAGGTGCCATACAAACACTTGAACTTTTTTTAATGGACTTAGTGCTGGCAGAAGGTGTTGGACTGAAAGCTTTATGAATTCTTATTTATTATTTTTTTGTCTTTGGTAGTGCCCTAGTATCTGTCTGAGAGTTGGCTTTTATTGTGATAGATGTTGTACATGTACTCAATTATCTCCGGTGTGAAAAGCACTTTAACGCATGCTTACTTTTAAAAGGGAGCTGAAACACTCGCCGTGGACAAGAGCTTTGTTGCAGAGCAGAGAACAAGCCTCACCACATAAAGCATATAAAGCACATATTTCTTGCAAAGCCACACTGTAGAGGTGCAGCAGAGATATCTGAGCAGCCTCCAAATGTGCTGCTGTGTTTACATGGCGCTGAAGACATGGGCTATTGGCCCAGATGCTGGAAGCAGCATAGCCGTGTTAGTGCAAAACTCTTACCGCACTAATCTACAGGTACTCCATGGAGCTGCCTAGCTTGGATGGACCTCCAAGCTGGTGAGACCGTATAGCTGCTAGGCTCCAACTCAGTGAGGCCCTGAATGTTTTTTCCTTGGCTCTGCCTTGCACAAGGAGGATCTACTCTTTCAGCCTAAGGCTAAAGTCCTACATATTGCGGTTGGGTTGGGCTGCTACACCTGTGCAAAGCCCCCGTGGAGTTTACAGCCTCTGTACTGCCTAATGAAGGAGCAGGTGTCCTATTGGTGACCCAAAAACGCAGGGGGGGGAAAAAAAGCGCACTTTGCTCTCCATTTTACGGAGACCATAATTTGGGTATTGGTACCCCACTACGTGGCTTGCCCAGGATCACAGAGGGTTACAGGGCACAGACACAGGTGGATCCCAGGATCACACACACAACCATGTTTCTGGCACAGTTAGTAGCTGATCCCAGGCTCCTTCATTTGTAGTCCAGTGCCTTGCTCAGGATTTGGTTTGTCCAGAATCCCTCTTGGACAGATGGCTTAATACAATCTAATTGCTTTTTTCTGCCCTCAACTAAGCTTGTCTGCAGAGTCAGCCTATGATGCAGTTGAGGATAAAAGCACACAAAGGAATTGAGGCACTTCTAATTTTAGTAATACACAGTTTATCCCCTTCTCACTACCTAGTCTTGAGTATCACGCTCTCAAATTTACTTTAATTTTTACTTTTGTTTTCTTAGATTAACCATTATGTCTCAGACTGGATCTAATCACACTCGTACTAACTCTTTGATGGGATGCAGCATGCCCAGGCAAAGCATATTGTGCTCTTTTTTCATGATGAGTCACGCACGCTGCTCATGTAGATTCACATTTAAGCCTCCCTGTCTCATGATGCATTGTGCTACCTCTAAAGACTAAGTGAGCAGTAACTTTCATTAAAAAAAAAAATCATAAATATATTTTACTACTTGGACTTAGTGCAAATGCACAACTGACTCATTGGCTCGATAGATGTAATTGCTCTCAAGGAGCCTTTATGGTCTATTGTTTCAATTATAAGTGAATTACGTAGTCCCCAAGTACTTACTCACTCTGCTTTCAAGGAGAGTGAAAAGACCAACTCAAAGCAGGAAATTAGACAAAAAGGACATCATTTTATTGAAACTCTTCACCTTCTGAGTGAGGAAGGGAAACACATCAAGCACAGTCCAAGCCATTCATGAATGCCATATTTTATCTATCTGAAACCATTACAAGCCCTAAACTGTATAAATTCAGATGCTGAGAGAGGAAGGCAAAAATCGAACGTAATATATGCACACAGAAAAGACAAAGTTCATGAAGGATGAGGCAAGGAATAGAATGAAATAATCTTCCTTGCTGTGATAAGTGATTGGACAAAGGGAAAAGGAACAAAAACCAAGGATCGGGATTAGATCTCTGAGAAGCTGAACTGTGTTTTGAAGGACATCCTGCTGTTTTTCCTAAGTAGAAAAGGCCTCTAGGTTTTGCAACTTTCAGTACCACATGCTCGCCGTCAGAAATCACGACATTCTTCAAGAAACTATAGCAAATGCTAAAATTAGGCAGGAGAACCACAGATATGATATTACTCTGTACAATAAGACCTCCAGGTAACAGTCCTCCCAAGACAAAGGACGACATATGGCAATGCTTTAGTGACAGCTTTGAGTGAGTTTATCATAAATAAGAGAATGGACGTAGTCTACGGTAACAGAACAATGCATGAACAATAAGCAAAGATATTCTGCATATTTCCTCTATGAAGTACCTGAGAAGGGAAGATATTATAATAGTTCCAAATTTACACAGAAAAATATCAGTGTTTTAACCTGTCTTTCATCAAGAACAGTTAATTTATAAGCTGGAAGGTGAATGCTTAGGTGAATGCCTTGGGATTTTGGATCAAAAAATCTTCACGTTTAATTTTCTAGGAAAGGATCGACAGTTTTGTTCCAGTGTGCAGGACCCTCTGAAAAATCCCACATTCAGCTGGGATCAGGAAGATAATAGCAGTGGAAACATTGTTCAAGTATAGCAGAGCTGTGTGCACTGCCAACATCCCACAGCCACTAAACAGAAAAAAAATTATGCAGGGTGGTTTGTGGTGTTGATGAAAGGAGATCCATCCTCCTTGAAAGGGGAGTGAAATGTTTGTTTTCTTGTCATTTGGTGACCGGTTTGGAGGCTTTGCACTTGGTTGTGAACTGTGTCTGGGTGCTTAAATTGTGGACATGATTCTTGAGGGAGTTCCTGGTGGAGGTTTTCTTTGCCCGGAGGGAGGATTGAGAGAACTCATGGAAGAGATTACAGGGAAGCAAGTGGAGAAAACACGGGATGCAGAGATGGATTCAAGAATGAGGGAAGGCTGTACAGACAATTCAGAGTTTGCAGACGCCTGCTGAACAGGAGAGCCAGGAGGGCAGAGCTGCTCTGGAGCACCAACTACACACGCGTAAAGTTCAGTCAAAGAGACAAACCCAAGCAGGAAAACATGGATAGACAAACAGACTTGGTGCCTGAAAGGTTGAAGAAGGAAAACTGAACAGCAGGGAAGCACACTGTGCCCTGCCAAAAGAGGAGAAGAGACAACTTCAACCCTAATCAGACACCAAGGCCTAGAGTAAGAATGTGATACACAGAAGAGGATGAGAGCTGCTGAACAGGGAGCCACAAAAAATTATCCTACTCAATATGCTTTTGCCCACAGCTGGCCAACAGGAGAATACTTAGGACAGAGCAAGTCCTGCATCGCAGCACACAGTGCCACTTGAAGGCTTGCTGGGAAGCATCTCGATGGATCTGGGACTTTTCCTGGGCAGTTGTGGACTTTTTCCTGGTTTTGAGGTCCCTTCTCTGTCACTCAGGAACATGCATGCAAGAGGTCCTCTGGCAGCACCTACTGGATTGGGTCTGAGAGAAAATAGGTGGAAGAGATCCTGCTTTTGGAAGGATGCTCTGCTAAGCCATGCTGGGTCTGGGGAAGTTTTTGGCAGTAGAGAAGTATCACTGCAGCCTCCTGGAGGACTGTAAGCTCAAACAGCAAGGCCCACCAAATTTAGGCAGCTTTGACGTTTGGTCGTAACTGAGCAGGACTACTGGGAACCACATTTTGGATTTTGGGCAAGGCCACATTTGGGCTCTAAACGAGTGAAAGGATGTGCATGGCATGGCTTCTCCACACAGTCTGAAACTCATGCTGCCAAGGACACGTGTGTGATAAGAGCTCCTTCCCTTTATCTTTTTCTCTGATTTTAGGTGGCTACACTGAGCTGAGGCCCCACAGTAGGCACCTTCATCTTTGATTGCCTTCCAGTCCTGAGGGATTTCTAAGCAACTCTCTGCAAGGACTCCAGTTCTGCATTGCTTCACCTCCATGCAGAGGCAGTGCACCAGGTTACTGCTTCGTGGCTCTGTCCTAAAAACTAAAACCATCCAGGGACCGTAATTTGGTCCTGAAGGCAAGCGTCATGGCAACACTAATACAGATAGACATCCCCACACACCTTCACAACAGGGGACCACTTGGGAGGAACATAGGAACGTTGTCAGGGTATGTAGAGATGCTGAGCTCTCTCTGAGTCATGTCACCATCACCACTATCAGAAATGTTATAATTTCTGATGTACTTATTTCTCCAGCTGCTGGGTCACTGTCTGGGACTTTCTCATGCATAACGGCCAGCTGAGACTCTCTTTGCTAGCACCATACCACAACTTAAAGGTGATTTCACTCTTCCAGAGTTAGTGTCGTGTGGCCTTTAGGTTTCACTTTCTGAAACCAATGCTGCTTGCAACCATCAGCACCTAGAGCCCAGAGTGGTGCTGAGCTTTTCCTTTGACTGTATCTGTCTCTTCATGCATCCTTAAATCTCCAGAGATTTTGTTACTAGTGAGGTGTACATTTCGTTTTTTTGCTGGACAAAATGTCAGCAGATTACACTTATTTTTCTCTGTGGCTATACTGAAATTTAAAAGCACTAAATACAGCTCAGAGTCTGACTCTCTTTTTTTTTAGCATTATTATTAATTGTTATTTTAACCCCATTCTTTGCTACCCATGGGACTAGCAATGATGGAAACTTGAACTAACATATCTAAACCACTCACAATGCTAAAATTCAGATTCAGAGACTTGTGGTGTGCAGGACTTAGCTATGTCAGCTATACCCTGTCTAACAAACTGACTCAGTGTGCAAGGTCACCTCTTATCTGTAGCATCTTCTGGTAGAATTAATTTAGGGAATTATCTAGGACAGGTACATTGTTTCCTCTAGTCAATAGAGGGAAATCTATGCCTATCTAGCTTCTGGGGACCTGTGTTTGCTATACTATCAACACAGGCTCTTTGACCTGACTTCTGGTTCAAGTGGCATACCTCAAACGCTTTTTTTCATTGTTTTTCATTTGCCACTTCTCCAGCAGGGTTTTTTATCGTTTGATCACTGCGTGATCTTTTTTTTTTCCTTTCAAAAGTTTCCACTAACAATAGGGGTTCCCATGCCCTTCCTCCCAGCTGGCATATCCATACTCCAGCTCTGCACTCTGTGCAGGTTTTGCTGCAATCTGAACACCCGAGCTGTGTCGCCTGTGAAGGGATGGGGTCGGCACTTCATCCCAGGAGAAAGGGCAGTGCTTCCTGAATTAAGATATTCTGTTTGCTTTGGGGAGCCAGACCTAAGGCATGGTACTTTTCACTGTATTTTCTAGCGACTTTGTCAGGTATTTGCCTTCTCCATGTGCTAACATGCATGGGCTCCATTTTCAGGTGTCCAATAACCCTGTTTGGATCCTTCTCCCATGGGCTGGCCCAGCCAGGCACTGTTTGTGAGGAACTGGAGAGCCTTCCCCTGTCCTGTGTCCCATGCCCGAAATGGCATGAGTGATAGCTGGGCTTTATAGCCAGCATAACTGGAAGCAGTTTTTCAGAGTGATTTTGGATAAGGAAAAGGGATTTGAATAAAGATCTCTTACTTCTGCCTGACCCTAGAATAATTTCCTGTCCTCATATTTTCCAGACTTTTTAATAAAATACAACATGAAATTGTCCAGATGACTAGATCTCGAAGTGGTGGTTTATTCTTTGATGAGCCACTGGGCTGTGCTATTACTCTACATTTTAAAGTTTCATTTCTCATATACCAGCTTCCAACATGTTCAGAAGAATGACTACTGCTAGTGGCAGATTTAAATTGTACAGTATCATAAGAATTTGGTCAATAATTAATGCCACAATAGCAAATAATGAGCTGAATTTTAGATCAGTCATAATTTTTGTTTTCTTTGTGTACCTGTAAATGCATAGAGTAAACCAATTTCTGTTGGATCAAAATAGTTTTCAGGCACATTAAAAGTATCTAGTGATGCAGATTTCTTGTAGTTGAATGCTGCAGTCCAGCTACCAGCTTCTTTGCAACCAGGTGCTCTGTTCTCTATAGGTAAATGGAAAATTTAATCCAAATTAAAAAAAAAAAAATGAAGGCATAGCTTCACTCCGTATTTTTGTCCATTTTTTTACAGAATTGTCTCTTGCAATTGATCTCAACCAGTGAGCATCCAGGTGCATCTCTGTATTGCATGGGCTTGTTTTTTAAAGGTGCTGCTCCAGAAAAGTGTGCAGCAGTCAATATACTAAAATATTAATAATATTTTAGCCAGAGCAAAAAGATCAAGCAAGTGGAAGTAACCCTCTCCTCTCTGACAGCCTGCTTGGTCCTTTTGATGTTCAAGGTTGCACTGTGTATTGATTTTTTCTTCCTTTTTTTTTTTTATTTTCAGTGATCGAGCTGCAGTGCAAGGTGATAAACGTTCCCTGTCTGTGCTCACTGGGCTTTAACCTTTGTCAGCCACTCAGCCCCAGATTTTGTTCCAGGATAAAATCCTGGAAATTCTGTGTATGATTTACAAGAAAGAATAATTTACTTGCCAGTATGCTCTCTTTCTCCCTTTTGTCAAGTTATCCACAATTTTAAAATACTTATGAAATCTTCTTATTAGGCTCGGGTAATGCACCAAATCTGCTTGACTGTGGCAGCATTAAATCAGGAAATAAACTTCGCATTCTTGAAATACAGCTTTGAGGAGCATAATGCCTCTGGTATAATTCTGTGTGTTTATATTGTGGCAAGGCTACTAATCATGGACTGAGATCCCATCACGCAACATACTGTAAAACACAAAACTAGACAGTAACGGCCAAGATCTTACAATATCTAATTAGTTTACTGGGGTAATCTGTGTTGTGATTAGCACATCTGCTGCAGGGTCTTCAGATCAAGAAATTCAATGGGTTAGGCATTATCTTGAGTGAGGTCCCAAATAGGACTGGCTGAAAAAAGTGCCTTAGTGCTTTTTCAGTCTGGCAGCTAGTCCAGGGCTGTTGAAATGTGAAAATGTCCTGGTGGTCTCTGCAGTGTGTGGTGAGATCTCAGACCAGACCTCGCCAGACACATGTTCACCCCAGCTGGCAATGTCTCGAGAGGTCACAGACTCCATGGCCAAGGAATGATCCATCCTAGGTAGTATTTCTACCTAGTTTGATTTGAGACGTGACGAGAATAATGTTTGAAAACTTGTTTTTGCACTGACCAAGCTGCAGAGGTTACACAGCCACTTGAGGTTCCAAGACCCTCAATCTGTTATCTCTCGGGAACATTACATTTGCTGTAATATCTTGCAAATGGCTTTAATTTTAATGCACAGCTTGATCTATAATTAGTTAACAAGTCTCTCTTGAGCCAGCTATGACAATGATTACTAATTTTTAGTAGCATATTTATAGAACTGGTCACTAAGATATATGTAGTTCCTCATCTTTCTACTGCTGTCCTGGAGCATGCAATCGTTTTACTGGATCTAGGGAAGGAGCTGAAAGTAATTCTCTAAATATATTATTAACAACACAGTAACCATTAAAATAGATTTTAAAAATAACACACCTTTTTGCCATTAGGAACATTTATTCACTGTTTGCATTATGCAGGGTCTGGACAGTGGAGTATGGTATTCAGAGGTTTCTTTGTAGTTATTTTCACATTCTGGTTCTCCAGGACTATTATAATCAGGCTGCAAACATACCTTTTAGAGGCAAACAAATGACTGTTTTCACTGTGCTTTTGACTTTTTCTTGAATCACATATTTCTAGTGATTTTTACATAGGCTTAATTTTGATCTTTGGTGCCAAATGTGGCCTGATAAAATAGTGATTTGATGTCTTTTAGAGACACTTGTTTGGATATGTCTTTGGAGACCTGGAAGAGAGGGATTGCCTCTGGGAGCAGATGCAGGGGACAGAGGGGGTTGTGCTTTTGTCCTGGGGGTGGAAACATCCTGGTGCAGCTCAGTTTGTGAAACATCCCACCCTGCAGGGTCAGCTCCTTGCCCTCTGAAAGAGGCTTTAGCATCCTTCACACATGGACATTCGCTTTCACACTCTAACAAGATTTCTGGGGGGTCGACCGCGCTCACCAAGGGTGTTGTCCTGAGGGATGTGGGTCTTGGAAGTGCATCACCCTGAGCTGCCAAGGGGAAAGCGGCTTATTATCAAACTGCCTCTCTCTTCCAGAAAAGTAAAAAGCCTGATCTCCTGCTTGTAATCCTTTTTCACCCTTTACTGAAAATAAATTAGATATTTCAGTGCCACAGGGTCTGCTAGCAAGGACTGATCCTACAACCTGAAAGAACACTAACTACTTTTAGCCTTTGGCTTGCCTTTTTGCCACGGTTCCCCTTCCCCTCTCTACCAGGGCACTGTGGGCATGCTGCTGTCACACACCCAGATGTGGCCTTGCCCTGCAGAAACCATCTGTTGCCTCTACAGTACCACTTGGTGACATCCCAAATATCTCAGCCAACTGACAGGTTCCAGCTGATCTACTAATTTCCTAGGAATAAATACCCTGGTCAAAGGTGTAGCAGAAGGTGATGAAATAAACTTCTCTTGGATGCTGATTTCATGGGTGTCAGTATTGGGACTAGTGCTGTTTAACATCTTTTCTGGCAACATGGATAGTGGCATTGAATGCACCCACAGCAAGTTTGCTGACGACACCAAGCTGTGTGGTGCGGTTGACGTGCTGGAGGGAAGGGATGCCATCCAGAGGGACCTTGACAGGCTTGAGAGGTGGGCCTGTGTGAACATCATGAAGTTCAACAAGGCCAAGTGCAAGGTCCTGCACATGGGTCAGGGCAATCCCAAGCATAAATACAGGCTGGGCGGAGAACAGATTGAGAGCAGCCCTGAGGAGAAGGACTTGGGGGTGTTGGTTGATGAGAAGCTCAACATGAGCCAGCAGTATATGCCTGCAGCCCAGAAAGCCAGCCATGTCCTGGGCTGCATCAAAAGAAGCGTGACCAGCAGGTCAGGGGAGGTGATTCTCCCCCTCTATTTTGCTCTTGTGAGACCCCAGCTGGATTACAGCGTTCAGCTCTGGGGCCCCCAACATGAGAAGGACATGGACCTGTTGGAGCGAGTCCAGAGGAGGGCCACGAAGATGATGAGAGGGCTGGAGCACCTCTCCTATGGAGACAGGCTGAGAGAGTTGGGGTTGTTCAGCCTGGAGAAGAGAAGGCTTCGGGAAGACCTTAAAGCAGCCTTCCAGTACCTGAAGGGGGCCTACAGGAAAGCTGGAGAGGGACTTTTTACAAGGGCCTGTAGTGATAGGACAAGGGGTAATGGCTTTAAACTGAAGGAGGGTAGATTTAGATTAGGTATAAGGAAGAAATTCTTCGCTCTGAGGGTGGTGAGGCACTGGAACAGGTTGCCCAGAGAAGCTGCGGAAGCCCCATCCCTGGAAGTGTTCAGGGCCAGGCTGGATGGGGCTTTGAGCAAGCTGGTCTAGTGGAAGGTGTCCCTGCCCATGGCAGGGTGGTTGGAACTAGGTGATCTTTAAGGTCCCTTCCAACCCAAACCATTCTATGATTCTATAATTCCATGTTGGATGCTTAAAAGAGGACGTCACTGTCAGAGATTCTCTACTTTAAGGTGCAGTTATCATCTGGAAAGTGTAAAAGTGACATCCTGGTATGCCACATTTATTCCTCCTCCATAATTTCTATTCCAAATTCACTCCGTCTTCAAGTCAATACCATGTTTTTTCTCTGACTGCCAGCACAGCTAGCTCAGCCTGTTACCTGAGAGTCAAGCTGTGTTCTTTCTGCTTATTAAAACATTGCCAACTGCAAAGCTTCTGGAATCAGACATTAACTGGCAATACTGTGGGAGAGGCAGGAAAGCTGAGCGCGACATGGCTAGCACATCCCTAGCTACAGGAAAGAGATAGAGCAAAAAACCAAAAGGTCCTTAAACTCAGCACATATGCCTCAGGAGACCCACAGAGAACACATATTTACAGCACCTAGGTGCCATTTTTATGCAGTTAGTTTTCTGACTATCACTGCATTTCAAGACGGAGCAGCTAAATAGGGAGCCAAAGAGCCCCTTACTCAAGTCCCAGCTGTGCCAAATTTCCAAAGGATTCTTTATAGAGGAAAAACATGCAGCCAGGATTTATTTACTATTGACTTGCTCTGTCATCTCTAAACTGCAGCACCTCCTGCAGTGTGTAAACCTGGCCAAGGTGCACTTACGCCTTTTCTTATATTGTATGTGTTTAGTTGCTGAGACAGTTTAAACATTATCTTCACAAAGGGATTAAGATTTCTGGGTAGAAGGAGGAAATGAGAAATGATGAGTGAAGAAAAACTTTAAATAGTTCAGAGCTTGTGCTGGATTCAGAAGAGCATCGCAAAGTCCACATGCTTATCTGGAGCTTAGCTGAAGTGTATGAACTCCTAGTGTCTGAAAATGCAGACAGGAGCTCTCATGAGGTCTCTCAGGCACCAGTGCTGCTCATCCCATCTGGAAACACTACAGGCTTGAGTCGTCACTGCTTTGCACCCCATGTAACCACTTATCTCTGCAAAGACTGAAAGCAAAGAAGGTGCAAAATGCTAGAGGATTACAGCATTTCAGCACCTTCTTTTGCACACAGGCACAGAAAAGGATAAAGAACTGTTCAGAGCTGCTCAGTCTGGTTCTTATCCCAGCAGCTTTACTGATGTCTAAACACCTGCTTTCCCTGAGGGCAATATGGCTACTGAAGGCAGCAGACGAGCTGCCTTAGACAACTTTCTTGGTTTAAGTCCAAAATACATAGGACTAGGGAGCCTTTTGGGATCTTAATTTCTCCCAGCTGAAGACTGCACAGCTAACAGGTCCACTGCCTGGAAAATTATAATCTGATAGAACAGAATAGAATAGAATAGGAATAGACTATTTCAGTTGGAAGGGACCTACGCAATCATCTAGTCCAACTGCCTGACCAATTCAGGGCTCACCAAAAGTTAAAACAAATTATTAAGGGCATTGTCCAAATGCCTCTTNCATTCAAGGACCTTCACATCCTTCTTAAATTGTGGGGCCCAGAACTGCACACAGCACTCAGGGGGAGGCTGCACCAACACTGAATATAGCGGGATAACCCCCTCTTTTGACAGGCTGGTTGTGCTGCGTTTGATGCACCCCAGGATGCGGTTTGCCCTCTTGGCTGCCAGGGCACACTGCTGACTTCTATTGAGCCTGCTGTTGGCCAGCACCCCCAGATCCCTTTCTGCAGGGCTGGTCTCCAGCCACTCCTCTCCCAGTTTATACTTGTGCTCAGCATTACTCCATCCTAGGTGCAGAACCTGGCATTTGGACTTGTTAAATTTCATCCCATTAATCATAGCCCAATGCTCCAATCTATCTAGATCTGTCTGCAAGGCTTCTTGTCCCTCAAGAGAGTCAACAGCTCCTCCTGGTTTGGTATCATCAGCAAACTTGCTAATGGTGCATTCAACTCCTGCATCCAGATCACTGATAAATGTATTGAACAGAACTGGCCCTGCAATTGAACCCTGAGGAGCACTGCTGGTGACTGGTTGCCAATGTGATAACTGTAAATTATCTACCATTTTGGTGGTCTCCAAAGGAAGGTCAGAGTTTGCACACAGAGGTTGTGGTCCCTGACTGCTCATTGTGGGATGCCACTAGCTGTAGCATCATGCAAACTGACTGTATCAGTCAGTTACTGTAGTGGCTGTCTGTGGGCCTAACTTGAAAGAAGGTTGATGGGGCTTAAACGGTTACCATGTGTCAGCTGATTTGCAATAAGTCTCCATGTGCCCGAATCACAGAATCACAGACTGGTTGAGGTTGAATGGGACCTGTGGAGGTCATCTGGTCCAACCCCCTACTCAGGGAGGGCCACGTAGAGCCAGTTGCCCAGGACCGTGTCCAGATGACTTTTGAATATCACGAAGAAGGGAGACTCCGCAACCTCCCTGGGCAACCTGTGCCAGTGCTCGGTTACCCTCACAGTAAAAAAGTGTTTCCTAATGTTCAGAGGGAACCTTCTGTGTTTCAGTTTGTGCCCATTGCCTCTTGTCCTGTCAGTTAAAGAAAGAGGCTATAATGTAATAGCCTGCAGTGAAACAAGCAGATGGAAGCTAATTCATGTATTTCATTCTAGCGTCCAAATGAAGCGTGTAGCACAGGACAGTCCCTGGCAAAATCTTTGGTTTGTTTCAGGGAAAGAACCATGCTCAGCACTGTCAGCCACTTGCGGTTGCAGGGTTTGGCACTGGACATGTCTTTAATTCCAAAGGTGTGAAACATTACCTTCAGTCAACTTGACAAGCATTTTTCTTCCAGAATTTAGTCTTCAGACCCACAAATCTCAGCAGCAAGTACCACACAAATCTTTAAAATGGGGCGGTGGGTTGGATTTGCTGCTTTCAATTCTTTTCTAACCTTTGCTGAGGTCCTGTCCCTTAAATAGCTGCTACAACTACCTAATTTCCCACCCCCGTATTGCCGGTTGTTATTTAATTAATGAATTAATTAATTTTTATTATTTAATTGTTTCTTCTTGTCTGAATGGTGGAAGATAATAGCCACATCACAGTGATGCAGCACTAACTCCAGGCACCAGCCCTGGTGATGTCATGGCTATGTTACAGGAGGCAGCCACCAGCTCCTAGAACCAGCCCTGTTGATGTCATGGCTGTGTCACAGCAGACAGAACATTGGTGGTGGCCGTGTCACAGGGTGGGTTGGTGACATGGGTGGCCCAGAATGGGTATAAAAAGGGCTGCTTCAGACCCGGCTGGCAGACAAGAAGCCAGGTGACCAAGCACTGAGAGGGATGGGCAGGGGCTGCCCATGGCGATGGAGGGTGGCTGGTACTCCTCTGTTGCTTCTCCTGTCTATTAGAGCCAGATGCCTGGATCGGGACATAACCAGACCATGGCACACTCCTGTCCTCTCCCTTCTCCAACACTCAGCAAGAGACCTGTCAGCGCGCTACAGGACAGATAAGATAGCCCCAACCTATACCCCATTATGGTCTTACAGGGAGCTGGGAGCTCCCTCCAGTCATGGCAAAGCCATGCATCCTTTTTCCCCAGGTAGCCAAGGGCTGGGCCACACATGAGCTCCTGCCACCAGCCCTAGCGTCCACATCACAGCAAGGAAAACACTGGTAGTGGCCCACGTTGCAGTGGGGTTGGTGACATGGTTGGCCCAGGATGGGTGTCTCCTGTCCGTCAGGGAGACATGGGGTGGACAGCCTTGAAATGAGGCTGGGAGAGCCCCGGACAGGGGCGCAGGGACTTCCTGTGGCAATGGGGGGTGGCTGCTCTGTTCTTTGATGCTTCTGTCTTTGACAGCTATATTCCCAGAGAGGGACATGTCTGGATCATGGCACGCACCTGTCCTCTCCTTCCTCTACCACTCACCTAGAGACTGTTGCAACTTTCTACAAGGACATTGACCTAAAGATAAGGAAACACACATAGCCCTAGTCTGTGCCCTGTTATGGTCCTACAGGCTGCTGGAAGCTCCCTGTAGCTGTGGATAAGGGGAGCTCTGCACCACCCACCATCTCTGTATCCTGTCATGGTCCTACAGGCAGCTGGAAGCTCTCCATAGCCATGGACAAAGGGATCTCCACACTACCCACCACCCTTGTACCCTGTCATGGTCCTACAGGCAGCTGGAAGCTCTCCATAGCCATGGACAAAGGGATCTCCACACTACCCACCACCCTTGTACCCTGTCATGGTCCTACAGAAAGCTGGAAGCTCTCCATAGCCATGGACGAAGGGATCTCCACACTACCCACCACCCTTGTACCCTGTCATGGTCCTACAGAAAGCTGGAAGCTCCCCGTAGCCGTGGAGAAAGGGAGCTCTGCACCACCTACCATCTCCGTGTGAAACTTCTCTTAAAATAAAGTTTGAGAACCCATTGGCTCGTTCTTCTAGTTTGTGCTGTCATTTTGGGGAAACCTTTTGGGGCCTTTCCTTTTGCATAAGTGTTGCATTAACCTCAATATCTTAGGAAAAGAGCCCCCATTGGCAGGCTCTTCCAGACAGACCACCTCTTTGACTGCAAGGACTCACCTTTCAATAGCTTTTGGCACATGCCCTTTTTCAATTTTTGGAAACATGCTCCAATTTTTCACCCTCGTTCCAATTCTCCTTTTGGGTAGCAACTTTTGTTACCTGATAGCAAAACTATTTTTCTTCACACAAGGTTAGAGTCCCTGCCCTGCCTTTCTCACTAAACAAAGAGCATGAAACATAAGGGAATGGCAAAAGAGCATCACAGAATCCCCATCACTCCATTTCCCCCAACGCATTCCCCTTCAGCTGCAGGACAACAGAATAGTGTTGTTCTGCACTAGAAATGCTGGAAAAAAGGCGGGTTGGCTTCTCTGTGATTAAAATAGCCACTCTGTGATCACAAATAGCCAGTGGAGATGACATATGCTTTTGAGAACATTCTGGCAGCTCAGCATGGAAGCTTTGGGTGTGCCCTTTCATCCCAGACATTTGGCACACACAGTACACCCCTGTTTGTACAAATCTGTCATTACATTAGTTTTCTCATACCTTCATAGAAAATGCAGAGAAACAGCAACACAGCGGTGAGACCCTTTGCGGGGGCGGCCTCTGGGGTTTGCACTGTGGGGGGTAGACTCAGTTATGACGCAGTTTGTTGCAGGAGGGACATCAGTGAGCAGGTAGGCTGTGGCACTCAGCAGTTTTGGTCTACTTTGAGGCACAGCAGCCACCTGACTGTACCAACGTGCTTGTTTGACTGATGCTCTGATCACCTGCTGCATTCCCAGCCAGGGAGCCCCTAGACTCCCCACCAATCCTCTTCCTACACTGTTTGGGAAGTCCGCCTGAAGATAGGAAATGGGCAGGCTGGTTTTTTGTTCTTCCATGAATCCAGACCAAAAAATTACTTTCTTACATGAGCAAGCGCTGGAGTGGAACTGGAACAAAATGTCCAGGGCATAACCGTTCTCTACTATCAGCTTGCAAGGTTTCCAAAGGCAGCAGATTCACACTTTCCACCACACTGAGCTGGATGGTGCGTTTCAACGCACAGGAGGTCAAGAAGTATTTGTTTGCTAAATGAGTCACGAAAGAAGATGATGAATGGAAAAATAATTGCAGGGCTCAATAATGCATCTGATTGATAGGTCAAAAGCAAAGAATGCAGAAACAAATACAGGCAAACAGACGAACGAGGCTCGAGACCCTGATATCCTGCTGTGGACCGCAGCAGAATTTGCCTTCTGGGGATGACTGTAATTGGTGTGTGGAAATTAAAGTACTGCCTGTACTTAGTGAGCAATTCATGGGATGTAATACTGCACAAGGAGGACTATGAGCATCCAGGCAGCCCTTTCCAGAACCCAGCTCTGGTGCTGAAGGCTTAACAAAAAGACTCAAAACGAAAGAACAAATAGAATAACACAGCAATGACAAAATGCTGGCACCACCCCTGACTGCTGTCATTCTTCCTCGCCCTGTAGGTGATGGAGCATGATATTAGCACCAAATATTCGTATCAGGGTCCTCTCCCCCTAAAGCCACGTACCTGTGCATTAAGAGAGCTAATCCAAATCCAAGCTCTGCCTCTCTGAAACAGAGTCACTAGAAGGCAGCATGCCTTGCTGGGTACCACCTTTGCTAAACAGTAAATTATGTGAAGTTTGATGATGTGGTTATGCTGATGTTGAGGACCTCAGAGGATTCTCTCCTTACCAGCCCTGACATTTCAGGAGCTTTATGAAGAGAGAGACATTCAGTTTGAATTCTTCAGCTTCATGGGATAAAAAGTCCAGCTTCTCTCCTAAATACCACTGGAGGATGATGACAGGGTCCATTAGGCTGAAACTGCTTGGGTCAGTGCTGATTTTAGACCCAGGTCTAGGCTCTGAATGTTGTTGCCTGCAAAATCGGGCCAGTGAGATAGAAAGAGATGGAGCCGTACAACTGCTGATTTAAAGAGTATTGCTCTGCTGCAGTTGAGGGTCTGGCCTAACCCCTCTGATGAACAGAGTTACTTGAAAATCAGACACTTTCCTTTATGGTCTATTTTTTTTTATTTTCTGTCTCATGCACTCCATCTGTAAAGGTATCTCTCTTCCTATGAAGGGAGTGAAAAGATTAATTTGTTAAGTCAAATATTCATGACTCCCAGAGAAGGGAGAGGAAGTCACCTGAAGTTCATTTATTACAGGCAAGTAGCTGAGGTTCCTCTGGAAGAAGGTATAACTACAAATCTGTGACACAAAGGATTTCTGACAAGGGATGAGTCATCTCCTGTCCTCCCTGTCACACACTTGAAATTAAGATCACTGACAGGTAAAAACCCTGTCACATGGCAGCTCATTTTGCATTGATTTCGGTGGCTGCTGTTACAAATCTTGGGGTCAGATTATCCAGAGAAGATTCCAGAGCATCCCTATAATGGCTGTGATAAGGCATTGTGATAAGGTAGGGGATTAAAGGACCTCATGTCGTCCTGGGCAGAACTGGGCAACTTTGCAAAGTCAAAAGCACCGTGCCGATCAACACTGGCACAACAGCTGGCTTAAGAGTGCTTTGCAGGGGGATTTTCCATTTGGCTTAAACTAGGAAGGTAAAATAATTACGTGAATGAATGTTTCCGGCTGTGGCAATATCAACCATTTGAATGCATTTAGCCAATGAACAATAGTTCAGTATATCTTTAGCATCACAGGAGACAATAACTTATCTTGCGTGACAGCTAATCATTGCTACCTCAGCTCTGCCCGCTCAGTCCCTTTGAGTGGAGTTACACCCACTCATGATCAGGCCATTCATGCTCAGTCATGCATACAGCCATCTCCAAACAGACACAGTCCTACTAATCACCACCTCTACTCTCACTTAGGCTGCCATTTGGAGTATGATTCAATACTAAAATGGATCTCAGCAGCACAAGAAGCCTATCTTGTACTCCCTCTCATTTAATGTGGCAGTTCCCTACCCTAATCATTCATCTGGTGCAGAGAGTAACCCTGTCATTGCAAACACTGCTCACCGTAACGTTAACTGTCTGCAGCACTATTGCAGGAGGCCAGTCTATGAGCTTGAAAAAGATGATGCAAAAAGCATGTAGATTTTCATAGGCTTTGAGGCGTCTTATGAAAGCAAGTTGCACCTGTAGAAATAGACAGTTTTCAAAGATTCACCTTGAATTCTTAAATTCATAGGACATTTTGGGATGGTCTGGCAGATCGGCTCTTAGCTCAGTGCTGGCCCTACAGAGCTGGGGCTGACGCCGTGCAAAGTCACCTGTATGCCTCCACGTCCCAAATCTCTGAGCTTCAGGCTGCTGCATGGCTGTTACCTTGCACCAGTGCCTGAAACAGGTTTGCATGGTGCTTCCAGGGCAAAAAAACCCCAGGTCTCGTTGAACAGCATTTTACCAATATTGTTTGTGCCTTCTGGCTCAGGAGGGAGAAAGGATGCAGAAATTGTCACCGGAGCTTTAAATAAAATTACCTTCTTCTTTCACACATTCAGGCAGGTCTCTTACTCCCCCTCCACAGCCCATGGCCAAAGCCCTGTTTTTTTATGAGGGCTGAGAGGCATTTTCTTAACTTATCATCTTTTATCTTAGGCTGGAGTAAAGTTTTTGTGGAGGACTGGTCACCCCTCTCTGATGAGTAACTGTAGCTCAGCACTGAAGCTGTTTCTCAGCGTGTCTCCCTGGTCCATGACATTGTTACCTGAAATTCCCAAAGCTTATTGGTGACGAAGATAGTAATATCCTGGATGTGCTAGTGAAACACTTGGATTTTTTTCAAAGTTACTCTTAGGTATTTCTATTTAAGTGGTCTTCGCTTTTCCTTGGTCATGTCTATACAGGGACAATCAGGAAAGTTGATTTAAATTAACTAAAGGCAAGAGTTTAAAGTGAATTAACTAAATTGCATTAAACCTCCCGTTTCACAATTAAAGTGGCCTTAATATGACTTAGCCTTGGAAGAGAAGTAAACCAAATCAAATCAAAGCCATTTTAATTCTGACAGTTCCCACAAAGGGCTTTAATTAATGCAGTTTAACTAATCCACTTAAAAATTCAGATCAACTTTTCTGAGTAGCTTCATGTAAACAAGCTCTTACAACTGCTCTGCACTGAAATGATTAGGTTGGTTGGATAATTTTCCTTCATAAGCTAAATCTGTGCAAGACTTACTCTGGTGGAAGTCCCACTACAGAGGCTTGCACTTGGGTAACTGCATCAACTGGAAAAGTTGCATGAATATAAATCCAGGCTAGCTTAGCTCTTTGTAATGCCTACCAGCTCCAAGCTACTCTGCTTTCATGTCATTAAACACACAGACAAAAAAAAAGACCACCTCATCAACTTAGGAAGGAAAGAGAAAACGATGGTGTGCAGTCTCATTTCTCTCCTTCGGTTAGCGCAGAGGTCAGCTATGTTGGTTAGTAGTTGGTATAATTTGCATTGTGCCCTAGTGAGTCCTTGTGCTGTATGCAGGCAGGCTGCAATCAGGCTGGGATTTATTTTAGGTGGGATGAGACTTACATTAGCACAAAATTCATTTGCTTCAATGGGTCTTAGAATGGTACAAGTTAGGGCACACACTGAGTTTGTCTTTTTTCTTTCTTTTCCTTTTTTTTTTTTTTATGCACACCTTATATTTGGCTAGAGTCAGTTCTGGCTGGGGTCACAGCAAAGGTCATGGCTTACAAACAACAAAAATCACAGACAACATTGGCCAAGGAAAAAAAAAGACTATTTCAGCCAAAACAGACATTTAGACAATTTGAAGTATATCTCATCAGTGTGCACATCAGTCTGGCCCATTAAACAGTACGTCCTTTAATTCCTTCTGCTTTTATGAACAACTCCCTTTGTAGCTGAAATGCTTGATGACGGTAGTGCAGCCTCTTTTTTAGCAGGAATATGGATGTTTGACTTTCTTAATTAGCTGAAAGTCCTTCAGCAGGGGATTCCCAGAGGCACATAGCATTCCGTGACTGGTGACCCTCATTCCCTGTGCCGCTTTACCCTGGCAGGTGTAGAAAAATGCAGACTTTCCACTGGACTTTCTTCACTTTTCCCAAAACTTGCCAGTCTGCCAGCTTGAAACATCATCCCCTTTTGTGGGGGGAGTAATCTGGCTATTCCAAAGCTCCCTTCTCACTGCACAGATCCTCAGACCAGTCTGTGCTGTGCTGCACCTTCTCCCCGACCCTTCTGGATCACATCTGATGGTCCCTACGTGCTGCCAGCCCGTGATGCCTTGGTCCGGACCAGGGCAGGCACCCTGACTGCAGTTAGCAGAGCTCTCACTTTTCATCACATTTATTAGGCTGTATCTTTGTGAAAGAGGTCCTCCGAAATAACTCAGGCGACTGCGATGCTCTAGCAGCACTGTACACAAATAAAATATTCCCAGTGAAAAAAGTGTCAGCATCGCCTCCGCTGGATCAAAAGTCATGTCAGAGAAGATATCAAAGCATGAAAATCTGCTTGCATAAAAAAGCCAAAAGCCTGAAGCCATCCCAACCACCTTCAAACAAGCTGGGAGTCTGCACACAGAGCTGCCACACAGCGGTGATGGATCAAGAGGTAAAGCAGTGTCTAGCCAAACTCCTTCAGCTGTTGCCATCTTTTCCCAGAGTTGTTTTCAAACTGTGCAAAGTTTAACTTTTTGGGGAAAAAAAAAACATTGCACAGTGTTGGAAATCCTACCTGATTCAAAGACTCAGCTTCCTCCTTAGCTTCCTTTAGGGCAACAGAAGCAGGAGTCATCCCGTCCCAGTCAGAGATGAAATCTGTAAGGGAACTGTTTTCTGCCCAGATTTTGCAGGTGTGGGAAGCAGCTGGCTCCAGGGATGGGTAATGGGGTACACAGGCCTCCAGCTCAACTTCATTAGCTCAGGTGCCACCCCAGCAGGAGGAACCTGCAAGTTGCTCAGTCTGATGGAGCCTGTCATTTGTTCACAGGAGCACCTGCCACATACAAGATGCTTTCCAAGCCCTTAAAAAGCATGATATTTTTTTTCCCCGAAAGAATTTGCAATCTAACAGACAAGTTGCACTTTAGGCATCTTTGAAACAATTTTCCCGTGGAACCAATTTGATTCACTACATGTGACACAGCACAGAAGGCTGTTAAGTCCCCCGCGGGGCTGCAGAAGGCCTCGGCAGAGTCGTGTTATTCACAGGCAGCAGCTTGGCAGTGGGTGCCCGCAAGCTGTGTTTCACGGCTGAGGGAGAGGCGATGGGCTGGTTGGGTTCACGGGTCTGCTCATCCCAGTGCTGGATGTCTTCAGTGCAGAGGTGGCCACACATGAGCAAAGGTGGCCCAAGGGACTGAACATCTCCAGCGCTTCTGGGTGCTGCTGCTCATCGATAGATTTGGCGTCACTGCCTTCCCGCTGTGACAGGCGCTGCAGATTTCTGTTACACGCAGTTGTCTCTTCTGTCATTTCTCTAAAAGTGTGAGAGCTCATCCTCTCGCTGCAGCAAGACAGCCTCTCTGTGCAAGCGTGAATCAACCTTCTCCTAGGGGCTCTGCCCTCATGAAAGGAGACCCAGAGGGTCATGGATGAAGCGGGGACCAGCTTATAACAGGTTCTTGTGCTTAGTGGCCAGCTGGGGAAAAAAAAGAATTCTGCTGTTTGCATTGTTGCAGTTGAATATTTGCATTCTGTCATTTTATCCTTGGATGTTAATGCAGGAGGACAATTTGTAGGAAAACCCAGGGGTTTCTGATCACATACTTACTCCAGATGTTTTGTGTGTAGAGCACAGTGCCTGTGCAGAGGTCCTTTAGCAGTTCTAGCAAAAGACATCTTGTGCTGCCCCATAATAAAGAAAACATTGTATGTCTCCTCCTTGCACTGTTTCTCTCTTCCCAGTAGGACTGTGAGGTAGGAGCCTTTTGGAAACACAAAGACTGAGAGAGGGGAGATAACTAACTCCTGTCACTTATAGGGGAGACAGCTTTCCTCAGTCCTGCCCATCTGGTGTCCCTGCTAAATCTTGTTTTTCACCCACTAAGGCATTTAAGAGTGTTTCACTCTATGAAAACCCCGTTGTTTCCAGTTTTGGAACTTAAGGGTGAAAAAGCTAAATCTAATGTTTCTACAAATTTGATTCTTTGGTGCTGTTGGAAGAGAGAAACAGTATTTGTCACTGATGTTGCATGTGATTAGTGTTGGTACATCATTTCCTTGGAGATGTAGGCGCCTCCGTCACTGGGCCATGCAGTACTTCAGTCCTTTCCTATAGTCCTCTGCACTTTCACAAACCTGGCCAGCTGCTTCTCTTACTTTTGCAAAGGACACAGACTAAGCAGCTTATGTACTTCTGAAATGGGAACTGAGCGTGTTTTTTCACAGTTTATCTCGTAGCCTGAAGGACTCTGTTTCTTCGCACTTGCTGTTGGTTTTCCCTGCCTTACCGTGCCTGGTTAGCTTTGGTATCTCTCCGAGTTTATCCATCTGTGCTGAGACCTGCGCTCTCTTTTGTATCAGTTTATTTCCCTCCATGTAAGCACATATTATTGTCTGATTTCCTCTTATTACTTTAAGTTGCTCATCTGTTTATACCATCTTTGCAACATGCTATGTCTGCAGTATCAAGCTACTACTATTCTTATAATACCCGAGACCCTCTGAAAATCTCTTGATCTTTGCAAACTAGAGTTTTGCTTAGATCTGCCATCATTTTGCAGTAGTTTTTCTTTAACGAGACAAATGAAGCTGGAAGTCATAATGTTAAGTTTGACAAATCTCATATAAAGGAATGTGGATTTTTACATGTGTGCATAATGGAAACAGTATGCCTGATAATCCCACTGCTGATATCCTATCTCCTATGCAGCATTACTAGTCAGCAAGCGAAGTCAAACTGCTGAGGAGAGAGTGACACTATTGGAAAGCCTAATTTTGAATTTCAGACTCTGAAGTCTAAATTCTATTTAGTATTATTTATGGGATCTTATTATGTGGTTTACCAAAATACAGACTATTGCCAGTTATTCATGAAAACCAGACTTCCACTTAATCTGTATGAATAGTTGGCTGAATGGTGATACTTGGATTTTGGGGTTTTTTTATATTTGTTATTACTCCGTATGAAACAAGATATTCCAACAGTCCAATCACAGGCTGAGAACAGTGTCAAATAGCTCTGTCATGAATAAAGCAAATATGAGCGGTTCCCAAACAGCCCTGAATTTGGGATTTTGTCCAGGACTATTTAGTAAGTTCTTTTAAAAACAATAATAGAGTGTGCACGCATGCATGCGAAAGTGTGATTTCTGAACATAGTCACACTCATTAAAGATATTTTCAGTGAATAATCCTTGTGGTCTCTTAAAAAAGCCTCCCTTATATATGCCTATGGAGAGAAAAAAAATGATTAATTGAGAAAAAATTTGGGAAGGCATGGGGGAAGTCATGTTTGTACAAGCAGAAATTTTACTGTCTGGTTACTGTGCTTAGGTACTGTGGTGAAAAATCTTGACAATGTGTTTACATTGATCTGATTAGGGCAGTGTAATTTTTTTGGGGATCAACCTAAAATAAGCTGTTTTCTTTTTTCTGTATGTTCAAAAATTTTCATTTAGATTTAAATAGGTGTTTTCTTCGACCTGAAACAGATCATTTTGCTTGGAGGCCTTTTTTTTTAAAAAAAAGGAGACCTAGATCCATAAAAGCAAGGAGGTGAAAACAGACTAAGCTCGAGGTGATCTGAGACAGCTGCCTTCAGATCTCTTCTCTACTTGATCAGAGAAATTTAAAACCAGCCCAAAGTGTGGGTTATGGAGGAAATGATGGAAGTCAGTTCACTTTGGTAAGTGGCCTCATCAACGGGTGAAAGTTATCCTCTTGGCTTTCTTCCAGGGAATACTGCTGTCAAGAGTTGAGATGCAGAGAGCTGCACTCGAGAAGAGCTTGCAGTTGGGTGTGAGGGAGTCCTCTGGCAGCAGGAAAATGAGGATGTGGAGCCCTGTTTTGACTGAGGCGGGGAGGCCAGCTGAAGGAAGGGAGAGAGCATAAGTGCTCCCACAGCAACTTCCATTTATTTTGCATGGACCAGTGAGGGAAGAGTCAAAATACTTGAGAAATCTGAAATAAAATATCACTGCTCCAGGTGAAACTGGCTCAGCTTTTGGCTTGTTCTGACTCACTGTATTCAACTCAAATTTCTGAATGCTTTTGCATCAAATTGGAACTGTCTCTGAAAACACATGTCCAGCTGCAAACTGGTCTTTTCCGCTCCTGATGTCTCTCGCTCCATTCTGTGGTTCTGTTTGGCTGTTTCCATCTTCTATTCTTGCACTGACCTATTTGTATTTTTTTCAGCAACCTCTAAAGAAAAAGAATATAAAGATGGAGCCCTGTCGAGATGCCGACTAATCCATCGCCAAGGCAGGGCTCTTTATGTGCAGCCTAGCCAAATGGCTGGGTTGCCATTTTCTTGTGAGCCTGAACCAGATCCCATCCTTTCCTAGGGGGTGGGACGATGCAAACACAAAGGCTTGGATGCTGCTCTGGCTTGTGACCAATGCACAAGCAAGTGAGAGAGAGTACAATATTTCCTTCCAATTCTCCAAGCCATAGGGCAGCTGGGAGCCAGGAAGCTGAGCCTTGTGCTCCAGCGTACGAGCACCACAGGCATGCTGGACCTCAATGGCACAACAGCTAGGGGCTGCCAGCTGCTCCGCAGGCAACATCTGCTGTGCTTTGGAAAAGGAGGTGAGAGAATCAGCATCAACCACCTGGAAGGGCTGTGCTTATTTCTTCTTCCCCTGGCCCCGTTCAAGAATTGTCCCCATGTCCCTTGGCTCTGGCCACTCTAAAGGAAGAGCCCCTGGTCCTCCTGGTGGGTAATCAGCCACCATCTCTTCCCACATCTATTTGCACATGACAATGAATGATGGAGGGGAGCTACGCTGCGCCTCAAGTTGAGTCTCTGCAGACTGGCGGGGTGGGTGTTAAATTCTGTGAGGAGCTTTGTTTTCGTTTCCCTTCAGTTCCCTCAGGTCTGGAGAACTGTGAATAATGAATGCAGTGTTTACAAGCTGGCTGAATTAAGCAGTATTCAGCTTAATTAGGGGGATGGTTATTCAGGGAAGAAATCAACGTGTACATCAGGTATGCGGTCCAAAGTGCGGCATGGGAGAAGGTGAGCAAAGACCTGCCTGCAGATAGCAAGGCAACTATCCATGTGCCCTCTTTGGGCAACCTAACATGACCACAGCCAGGCAGATCTTTCCCCTATGCTTGCACAGATCTCTGAAGTGGCTTTTTACAGCACCATTTGTCAGCATTTAATAGCTTCCCGCTTGGTCCCAAGTTAAGATTTATTATTTGTATAACAATATCACTTAAGCATCCTTCATTGGCTGAGCTGGGACTTACCTGGACCATAAAGATGATCCCAAAGTAAACTTGTAAGGTTAGGCTGAGTTTATCTCTTTCTTGTGTGCATTAAGAAAACATGGCTGTGGTATTTACTATCTTCCAGCTGAGCAGTTGTGACCTCGGAGGCATTTCAGGTTGACAGGAACAGGAAATTTCCATTTCCTGCATGAGTCTGAATGGCAAGCAAAACCCCAAAAACTTATTGCCAAAGATATCTAGATTTTTCTCTATTTATGGCAGCAGAATAGATGGATACCCAGGTCTCATTTCCTAGTGTTTGTGTGATAAGGCCTTAAGTAAGTTACTTCTCTTTCCTGCAGCTTACTTTCCCTAATAGTAGATTGCAGATAATGGTGGAATTTGTAGGATGTTTAAGTAGCTACAGATAAGTGGAAATCTTAAGTGTGAAAATCAGAGGTGTAAGCTTTTGGGGAGGCAGAGAGTCAGCCTCTCCCTGTGCAGCACCAGTACAATGGGATCCTGAGGCCGGACTAAATACTGGAGTATTTGAGATGAAGGTGCATGTTCACAGACTTCAGCTGTCCTTTTTCCTCCCAGGATTTGACTGTTTTTCTAAATATTATAAGTTCTCTTTTTGTTCCTGAAGCTCTTGTGCCTTTTGATTTTCATTAATGGTTTTGTATTAGCTTTCATCTTTCTGCCAATCTATTGTTTTTAGCCTTGGAGGTCAGTTTTTAGTCCCTGGCACGTACTTAAATTTTCGAAGATACTGGAGAATTTAAAGCTTAAGAGAGCAGCCCCGATGACACTGGTAGAAACACTCAAGTACCCAAGTAAGGCATAAATTTAAGAGCCTTGTTGAATAGATTTAGATCTGGCATAATGCTACAGAAGTAGGGCAAGTTGTCTAGATTTATACTCGGTGTTTGGAAGCAGAATTGGGACTTAATTTATTTCACTGGAAGCACCTCTAACACCTTAATAGATAGGTGCTCTGTTGTATCAATGCAGTTAATGAGGATGATTTGAAACTTCCTCTATAATGTACTTTTGAAGGTTTACTGTAAGATATTGCAGTTGTAGCAGAAATTGCAGAAAGCACCATGTCCCCACGGTACATTATGTGCAGCACTTCCCAGTGGCAGTAAATGTTCTGGCTTAATCAAAAAGATCACATTTCTTTCTATTACTACCTGCCTAGAGAAGCTGGAATAACTTTTGGCCAAGGAATACATTAGTTTAAATCTTAAATTTCAAAACTAAATTACACAAAGACTTGCAGATATGATTCATATGTCCCCCATTACTTCCAATCTCTTTCTTTTTCACCTGTTAACTTAAATTTGTGTGAGAATTGTAGTGCTGCTGGTAGCAATTGCGCTGGTCGGAGGCTCTGGCGTGGGCAGGCACGGCTTTCAGGCTCCTCAGTGTGCTGGGACTTTGCTCCCCAGCTTTAGCACAGCACAGCCGCCTCGCTGGTCGCCTCCTCCCATTGGAGGTCATTTAGCTAAACTGTTCCTAGTGAATTGTCTGCTCAGCCGGAGTCACTCTCGTACTTCTTGCAAATTATCCTCAAGCAGCCATAGCTTTAGATTTAAATCACTATGTTCTGCTATTTGCAAGGTTCATGGAAAGATTTCTGTGGGCACTTGTTGGCCTTTGGGCTCTCCCTAACCCAATTGCTGCAGGCGCATCTTTTGGCAGTTTTGTCTCTACCTACTGTGCTGCGTGAGCGTCCCAGTTTGGTAAAGTGGGGATAACGCTGGTTACCCACCCACTGCACATGCCTGTCATGAAGATTTATGAAGTGGTATTTTCAAAGTGTGAAGCATTATTTATGCCAGATGCTGTGATCTATCAATAACAAATGGGATAAACATTGGGCAGTTAAATATTTAAAGCACAGTCTTTGGAACTGGGACATCTGTGACCTTTTCCAGCTCTCCTAATGGTTTCCTGCCTGTCCCTGGATGAGACACTTCCCCGTTCCCGCCACTCCTCTCCTCCCAGCTTTTATATAACACATCTATTTAGCTGTGAACTCTTCTGGCGAGCAGTGCTCTGATGAGGTGCTGGATGAAAGGCAGGTTCAGCGGGTCCTGGATGCTCATGAGGCCCTCAAGGCTTTGGACAGAAGATTTCAGCCCAGTCTGAATCCAGGGGTGGAAAGGAAGAGCAGCTTTTCCACCAGCCACCTTCAGGTTTTTTTCAACTCTAAACTTTCCTGTTATTATCTGTTCCCAATATTACATCCACTGTGTAGCTCGGTATGCCAGGGCTGGTATTGGGTGTCACTGTGTCACAGCCCTAGGAAACATCTGGCTCAAGGCAGTGATAGCTGTATGAAGTGCAATGGCCTGAGACAAAGGAGAGGCTGGGAATAGACTACTTAAGCATCCTTTCTGCTCTTAAACTCTGATTTGGTGAACAGAAAACACATATGCATTCCTATAGATTTGACAATACGCCTTTTCACCTTTTAAGAGAAACCTGATGTGGACTTTTCTTCCTGGTTGGTGCATTTCCCCTAATTCCAGAGCTCAGGTATACAGATATATAGTGGGTACCTGCCCCTTTTGTATCACATCAAAATATTGATAGAAAAAATTGCTGCAGACATAGCCCAGAACAATTCCTTAAATAGAGTAGTGGTCATAGATCTAGTCAAACTGAGGCAGTAATCCTGATTCCAACTATGAGAGATCGCTAGCTGGCTCTCATGGTTTATATCATGCCCAGCTGTAGATATTGAGAACTGACACATCTTTAGTGGAACCTCCTATTTCTCCATGGAAAATATCTTCATTTAGGCATTTACTCATGCAAGTACTTTCCTTGCCCTGAAAGTACATCTTAGTCTGGTGTCCACTTATTTGACTGTGATCCAGTGGAATACTCAACACAGCCATCTTTTATAAACCACATCCAAGGCACTTTCATGGTAATATTCCTTGAAGGACCACAACATAGAGCACACTTTGTCCCTGGATTCTTGGTACCAGCTTCTGACTCAACCGCAGTGTGCATATTTTAAGATGGAGTATTTTTTTTTCTGCAGTACTTAATGTTCGGAGAGAGTTTAATCAAGAAACATGAGTAATTGGCATTAACATTCACTTCTGAGCAAGAGAACAGCTTTGATAGCATCTATACTCATTAGACTTTTCGCTCCAAACACTGTTCATTACAGTGAGCGCTCTTTGTATTGGCTTTTACTTTGTAAACACAGCACAGATTCTGCTCGGCACAGAAGCATGCCTTGAACAAACACTCTGTGGTTACACAAAAGTAAAAAGTTTTAACTATCGAAAAGAAACAAGTGGACCGCTGCAAGTGCTTTGAGAAAATTTCTAAGCACTCTGCAACATGACATAAAAACCTGCAATGACAGGACACAAGATTTATTTACTGGCTGCCTAATTGGAATGAGTAGGATTGATTTCGTTCGCATACTGAAACGAATCCTTGGAAAAGCTCAAGATTCAACTTGAGAGGCCTGATGAAAGTTTGTTGGGGTACACTTATGGAGCCAGGGCCACTTTAGGCAGTGCAGGAGCATGAACCATGCCAGCAGCGAGACAGGAGGGAACTAGACAGGTCTTGGTACTTCGCACTTCTGCCTGCTTGTGTAAAAGTCCTGAACAGCAAATGGGTACTTGTTGTGGTTTAACCTGGCAGGCAGCTAAGCCCCACACAGCCGCTCACTCACTCCCCCCACTGGGATGGGGGAGAGAATCAGAAGAGTAAAAGTGAGAAAACTCGTGGGTTGAGATAAAGACGGTTTAATAGGTAAAGCACAAGCTGTGCGCACAAGCAAAGCAAGACAAGGAATTCATTCACTACTTCCCATCGGCAGGCAGGTGTTCAGCCATCTCCAGGAAAGCAGGGCTCCATCACGCGTAATGGTTACTTGGGAAGACAAACGCCATCACTTCGAACGTCCCCCCCTTCCTTCTTCTTCCCCCAGCTTTATATACTGAGCATGACGTCATATGGTATGGAATATCCCTTTGGTCAGTTGGGGTCAGCTGTCCCAGCTCTGTCCCCTCCCAGCTTCTTGTGCACCTGGCAGAGCACGGGAAGCTGAAAAAGTCCTTGAGTAGTGTAAGCACTACTTAGCAACAACTAAAACATCTCCGCGTTATCGACACTGTTTTTAATACAAATCCAAACCATAGCCCCATACTAGCTACTATGAAGAAAATTAACTCTACCCCAGCCAAAACCAGCACAGTACTGATCCCCAAAGTGACTGTATCAGCATGTCTGCACTACACTCCCTGTCCTTCTACTGCTGGAATTGGTAGAGGTGAGAGATGTTTAAGCCCCTTATAGTCTCTGTTTACTTTTTAAAATGCATCTTAACTACAGATATATGAGTAAGAACTTCCTCTGCTCAGTGTGAAAAGAAGCACACAGAGTAATGCTGATTTTCAGCTAGCTTATAAAATAACAATAAGAATATTGTGTTACTGTAATATCTAAAATGGCCCTAGGGCAGAAGATAGGAAGTGTGTTCTGTGTCAATTCACCCCTTCACTCCCTGATTAAATTTGCACCCAAATCATGTAGTTCAAAGTCTCAATTTGTTTAATGAGTTGACTTGACAAATAGATCATTTTCTCTTTTAGCAATTACCCTGAAAATGTGAGCCAGCAGGAGCCCTGATTTTCAAATCTATCAATACAAACAGATTGGGGATCTTGTTCTACTGTGCTATGATACTTAACGTTTTCACAATTTTAAAGCATTTATCAGGTAATGTGCCATCTCTTATTTCAAGTAATGCTAACTATGCTCATGTTGAGTGAAGTACAGAAATGTTAGTTGCTTCATGCCAGTGTTTGAGGGTAACGTGCCAGTGCAAGAACTCTTGGATCCCAGTTGCCTGCTGTGACTATCTGACTTGAGTTTTTACTCATTGCTGCACCCTGCAGCCAAATAATTTCAAAGGGTTTCAGCCTCTTTACTTGGTCCATGGCTTCCTGGGTACAGTGTAGCCAACAGCCAGAAAATCCTAGGGACCACTGCTTTTTAGGAACCTCCGTTAGAAAAATGCTGCCTTAGGAGCACCTTTCTAATGCCAGTATCATATGAGATTTGCCTGGTTGGGGTCTTCATCCTGCACATAGCAATGCAGCCCAAGGAATAGAGCTTTGCTTGGTTTTGGCCAAAGTCTGCTCTCACCGAACTAAATGTGAAATTTGCCATGATGAAGAGTATCGTAGTTGAGTGCCCTGGGCCAACAGTTTCCCAGTCACCTCTCCCCAGATACAATATTTTTGCTCTTTCCCACTGTACATTCTTCTAGCCTGTATCCCAGGAAAAAGGCTGAGGTAAAATCAAACATCTTTCTCCTTTGCTGGGCTTGAGGCTGATCTGGGAGGCTGGCTCAGCATGAAAGAGCCCTGCCCACTGCTACGTACAGGTGAAAGTGCTGCCAAGTCTCACCTCTGACTCTTATTCCCTGTCTCCTGCTCTTTCCCATCATGGCAGCTGCCATGAGGCATTTGTGGGATAACACTTGCAGTAAGTCCATGCCAGGGCAGACCATCTTGATGCCATTTTCCTATTGCCCAGTAGCAGCAGTATTGAAAGGGCTATAGCCCACTGGAGAGACACTTACCAGATGTTGGTGGCCACAGTATCCTTTCCCTCCATGCTGCAAACATCACTTTTCTTCTTAAAAAGCAGTAACAGCATAGTACTGTTACTACTGTTGCTGTTGCTTCACAGTAACAGCAACAAAACGTGGCTTGCTCCAGCCACATAACTTGCATTGCTCATTGCCTCTTTCCTGCTTTTTCTTTACTACTTCTAAGCTTTGTTCTCTTCTTTCTCAGAGATCCAGCAGGATCTTATGCTGGAGTAACAGCTCCTTCTCAGCGGCATCCAGCACCTCACAGCTGTTAGGAGGTGGGAGCATGAATGTGACCAGTTATTGCAGTGTGGCTGATGTGCTGTGAAGCCCTACCCAAATATAACTTGGGGAATGGGGTGGGACTGTGGGACTGCACTCCAAGACTGTAGCTGTGGTTCTTGCAGAGTGTGGAGGGACAATTCTGTCAAGGGGATAGAAAGTGAGGGAGTCCGAGCAAGAACAGGAGGGTGATACAGCCCTGATGGACCAGAAGAAAGAATGAACTCAAGGAAAGAGTCTGAGGGCAGAACAAGGGGGGAAGGATAAACATAAGAGCATAAACATGGCATGAAGGAGAACCACAAGGCCTTAAGGAGAGAATTAGAGATATGATGAAAAGAGTTAAGGACAGTCAGTAAATAGATACACAGTCTAAATGGTAATGGATAAGGAGCTTTAGCTGCAGTGCTGTGAATGTTAAGGAGAGGAGGAAAATAGGCAGCAGAGGTTTTGCAGTAATCTAGTTAGCCAGAAGGGACCTTGACTCAGCTCTTCAGACCTCAGAAGCTCATTGGAACAAGGTGAGATGCTCATGAGAACAGGCTTTCTTGGGGGATTCACGAGGCTTTCTGGATGGAAATAGCATAGAAAGACCTTTGCACAGCAGATTTTTGTCACTGCTGGCTTCACTCCTAGCTGGAAATGGAAGGCGAAACAAAAATAAATATTTCTTTTCCTCCAGCAGTCCTCAATCATTGAAATATTGAGTGAGTCCGTGAGTTTGGTTTAATCAATGCTGGTCTGGTCAAACTTGTCACTTATAGACAAAAATGTATGTATACTGGAAGAGAAAACAAGACCAGAAAAAATGAACACTATTGACAACGACCTTTGAGCAAAAGTGGATTTTGTTTCTCTTACCCTCGTACGTCTTAAACCTCCTAGATCAAAGTTCACAGTAGCAGTCAGAGCTAAGTTCAGAGACCTTAGTTCACAGTAAGGAGCTTGAACAAATGACCTGATTTGTCAGAAGTTCAGAACACTGACTTCCCATGAAAGCAATGGAAATATCAAATACTAAGTGTCTTCCAAAACAAAGGTTTCATTAGTTGTGACACTTTTTCTGATCCTGGGGTCTTTGACATGTCTTCTGTGATGTCTTGGACCTTTCAGCTTGGTATCCTAGTAGAGGAACAATAAGTGACCCGGAGTCTGGCGTGTTCCAAGTGTTTTGTCACTGGGTCTGGAAAAAAAGTGTCCCAAAACCATGCAAAATTTTCTTCTTTTTCTATGCTGAGGGGAATAACCTTAGGAAAAAAAGAAATCCTCTGTTTATTCATGGAGCTCATTCTAAACAGAAAAAGCAGCGAAAGATATCTGGTGTAGCTGAAACTAAGTATAATACAACACATCTTTCCAAGACTAAACACTGGCTCATACTAAGAAAAATAGTCTTGAAGATTATCTGAAACCACACTGTCTGCTGATACCTTCCCTGAGCATGTCATGGTAGATATTTAACTCTGGGCGTCTGACTCTGAAAAAGTCAGCATAGTTTTTTTATGTTCATTAGCTCCATTTTGGCTAAAAGAACCAAATTCACTAAGGGAGAGATGGAGAAATATTGCATACCAGCGTGATAACCTTGTGTGACAGCATAGTCGTGATAAATATGCTATACATCTAGAAGTTCAGTCTGATACATAGTCTGGACCACAGGGTTCTCTCGCAATGTGATGATCTATTGTATTGCCCAGCCAACTGGAGTGGCATTAAAATGAATTATACCAGGCTCCTGGTTTGGAAATTGTCTAGTCCATTATTTTTTAAGAACAGATTTCTTAAAGGGCAGAAGGAACCTTGGAGAGAGAGAATGAATTGGAAACAAATTGTAACCGTGACATTCTGCCCTCTTTCCTCTCCTTGCCATTTTTGGCAATTAGGGCATTATTTCCTCCTTCCTGTCAAGGACCGTTAGGGTTTGAAAAAGGCTTTTCAGTCTTTTGCCTTTGTTCTGATTTGCAGAAAGGGAAGAAAAGGGTTGTTTATCCTTCCATGCCTGCACAGCTATCTCTGTGCTTCCTTTTTCTTGTTATACGTCCTTTTCTTGTTTTCTGATACGGTTTCAAAAAGTGAACATAAGAGATGGACCGATGGACTGCTGGGGCTAAATCCTTAGCAATTTACAACTCTTTCATGACGCCAGAGACCATGATGTGCTGTACTGTTCAACCAGTCTCTATGTTCACACTTCCTTGTGTTTTTATAATAATCACATTTCTGCATGTTTTTGTTCACAGCTGACTTGTGTGAGAAGGTCTCCAAATTGTCCAATCCATTCTCAGGTTACTAGGTAAGGTAATTTTCTCGTATTTTCTTTTTCTTTTCTTCTTTTTTTTTTTTAATTTGTGCTAATTTTAAATATCCTACTGATTATGTTGTACATTTCCAATTGTGTAGCTGCCACAGATTTTGTATTTCTGCTGTAGCTAGAAAAATTTTCAGCACCACTATAAACATGCAACAGGCGTTCTTTGGTAATAGCTAGTGCTTTCATGATATCAGACAGGATGATCCCCAGAAAGACATACTGATTTTGGCTTATCCAAGATATCCAGTAAGACAATGCAATTTTGATCCGTTGCAGCCTATCTAACTCTGCAAATCCCAATCTTTTTTACCCACACAGAGCACACGTACAGGTGCTGAGTGGTATTGTGTGAGTTCAGCGATTCACAGCATTATTTGTTTGCCATCGGTCTCCTCATCTCCCCCTCACCTCTATTTGGAAACTGAGCTCTTACAGGCACTCACGTTGCATTTTGATTTCTCCGGCCTTCAGAAAAATGTGCAATTTAGTATGATACCCAGATAGACCAGGTGCTAGTCGTGGGTGAATCACCCTCAATCTTGGATGTGCAAAATTGTTTAGTAGCTTATTAAGTCTAAAGGTGGAGGAGACTCGCATATGTTTCATCTGAATTCATATGCAGTTGACTTTGGATGTGCTAATCCAGGAAGGTTGCTCAGGTCAACATGGCTTTGATTTTGCATGAAGTCCTCACAACTCAAGTCATAATTTTGGACTGTGGTGCCTAAGTCACCTGCAAGAAATAAGATTTTATATGATCATGGCTTGGTTGATTATTTTGACAGATGCTAATATTTTGACAGATGCTAAAAATATTGGTACAAGTACCCTTTTCTGATAGTTCATATTGCTGTCTGCACCATTGGCTCTATTTCTTGGATGGTTTTATGTAAACTTTTCAGTGTGCAATCCCTATGGAGTCATGATCAATTTGTGTAATTTAATAATTAGAAATAATTACATACTTTGGATTTTTCCAGTGTCATGAGCAGCTGCTAATGGATCTACAGGCACAGAGTGTCCGTTCATGCCCTCCCAAGGCTCTCTTGGAACTGCTCTGTGATGTTAAGCACTTAAACAGCAGGGACTTTCTGGGAACAGTCCAGCTTGCTCTGGTATTAGGAGCCATTTAGCAAATGGTGATAACTAATTTAATTAAAATCAGATGCTAATGCCACTTGTGAAGATGATGCCGTATGGACACAGGCCTACTGTTCTTTGGCTCTGAAGCACCCTTCTCTGATTTTTGGAGTGCTGTGATATACATGCACTAACACACTGACAGCAATGCATAATAAATGGTTGGAGTATTCAGATATTTGTCATTCAACCAATGTATTTTATCTACTTAGCTGTCAAATGTCATCAAGACCAGCAGTTTTATCATTCTTGAAAGAATTCATTCCTCAAATGACTGACTCAAAATGATCAATGTTCTGAAATTCTTGTCACTTACTGTGTAATTTACACTTTGGGTCTAATTTACACACTTTGGGTACTCAAAAGATTGGTCTACACTGATAGTATATGTCTACTTTTTGTCAGTCAATAGAGGGGTTCTGACTAATTGTTGGTGCTTTTCTGCTGTCGCAGATTATGTCTACATGTTCTATGGAGCATGACTTCCATCTTCTGTCAGTTCGGAAAAAAAATACCCTTACTCAGTAAGTTACTTTACAAGTCAAGAAAATCTTGTTTGTATTTCCTACGCCCAACAATTTGGACAATTTCCAGCTAAACCGTGGAGCTCATTGCCACCAGATAGTGTGGATACTAAAAGTTGCAGTGGTTTTTAGAAGGCATTAGACAGATTCATGGGACGTATTGTAATAACTCTTTCTGTCTAGCAATGCTGTTGATGACAAAGGCCTGATATAGATTATCGCACTCTGTTTTGTCAGTCATGACTGAAGACAATTTGGATCATGGAGTAGACTCAAAGTATGCCCATACTTCTACCATTTCTACCCATCATGACTTGTCTCGAAGCATCAGTTGAAAGGGTAGCTATTAAGATTACCAGCAGTGACTCATGTTTTACCACAGTCAAAGCAGACCATTCTGTCTGATGATGCGCAGACAGAAGTAACAGAAATGCTGCTAACACTTCTAGGTAGTCTCCTGATGTTCCCTATCAGCAATGGGTGCTGCAATGACAACAGGATCAGGCTTAACAATAACCCTACTATTTTGCTCACATATTTTTTCTCTGGTCAGGTTCATCCTTGGTGTCCTGGTGGCAGTTGGTTTTTGTCCCCTTATGTTTTGCTTGTAGACTTAGCACCTGGCAGTTACGCTTATCACACAGCTGGATGTTGACTTCTTGTTTGACAGCTGAGGGCCCTTCGACATTCGCAGATATTATTGTCAGCGCTGGCCCTGATAAGAGGCCTTTTATAAATAACTGACAGCTTGCACATCTAGGTATGTCTTTAGTTGTGATATTAGGTATTTAGCAGGATTTGTGGTTTCGTAGAATCTGACAGGGATGGCAATGTAAGCGTTTCTGCTGGGGTCCTGTTATATACGAATATCTATGAAAAACACTCAATTTTCATTTTCTATTCTCTGCACGACTGCTTACAGGTAACTCCAGAGTGAGAAAAGGGGCAGTTATAAATTTTGCCTTGTCTCTGCATCAGAAAGCTTTAAAGTATTCTTGTTGATATACTGTAAATTTGAAATCCCATGAAGTCTTGTCTTCTTTGTAATAAAGGAAGAACTGACAGAATCTAGACATAATATCAAAATAGATCGGACTCCCTGCAAATAGGTTTTTAACCAAGAATTCTTTCGTATTTCATTAACAGACTGAGAGTATATCTATTGGGTGATTGAGTCAATGCCCCATTATTTCAAATTTGTAAATACTCCACTCTGGTCCTCGAAGGAGTTCTCCAGCATAGTTTTGAGAGACAAATTCACAAGTTCTACTTCCACAATAAGGTTTTTCCTATCTTTTCCTCATCAGAAAAACAAGAGAAAGAAAACAAAATACATTTCATCTACTGGTTTCTCAAACATTCCCCCACAGTTCTGAACACAGGAGAGATCCTTCTAGAGGTGTAGAGGTTGAAACCATGCATAATAATTCTCTGGATAGATGCTTTCTCAATTGTTATGTATATACACAGCCAGCAGTCATAGTCTCTAACTCTTCGTCAGAGAGTCCTCAATATTTTGTTGCTGAGATCATTTAGAGGAGGGAACAGCTTTCTGCAATGTGTTACTTGCTGCTGAAGGACCGATGAAGGTTGGTGGCACGTGGCTCTAGCTCCAGTACTGAGGTTTTGCTAGATGGGTTTTACATTCAGAACAGGAACCCTCTTTCTCCTCACATTTAAATGTTTAGTTGAAAAAGGTTTGCTATTATAAAAGTAAGGAAGAAATTTGTTAAGATGAGGGTGGTGAACCACTGGAACAGGTTGCCCAGAGAGGCTGTAGGTGCCTCATCCCTGGAAACACTCAAGGTCAGGTTGGACGGGGCTTTGAGCAACCTGATCTAGTTGAAGATGTCCCTGCTCACTGGGGGGTGGGGTGGGTGGGGTGGGTGTTGGACTAGATGACCTTTAAAGGACCCTTCCAACCCAAACCATTCTACGATTCTATTCTATGATTCTATTCTAAAAATGGTACATTAGGAAGTATGATCAAGGCCCAAGAAACAGAGCAGCTTAGATAACTACTATCAATGAGCAGACATCCATCTTCATTTAGAGAACACGTAAACACTATGAGAGCGTAACGTGGCTGAAAAGGATTGAGGAGAAACTGAGGCAATATAGTATCAGATAAGAGTAGGAGTCTACATAAGATATTCCTTGAAATCCCACATCCCCATTTCTGGAATTATTCTCCTTTTTCCAACCAGAGTTTCCAGGCTCACCAGTTTTCAGAGTATGTGACTTAACAACAGAGCACAGTGTGGGTTTTTTTATATGCAACCTTCAAGGATTTTTAAAAAATAAAAACAGTGCTTAGCCCCAGTCAGAGAGCAAAGCTGTCACTGTGCGGCAGGTTGTTCAAATCTGTAACAAGAAAATGAACCCCTGCCATAAGTAGTGGGGAGACAACAGGTAGGTATTAAACAAGGGAGAATGGTTGGTTGGAGGGCAGGAACAAATGATGCAAAACCAGCAATAGGATGCTTTAATTTTTAAAATAAATCTGGGTTTAAATCTTTTCAGAAGAATAGCACTACACTAGTAAAGCAAAATGTAGAACTGCAGTGCTTAACCCTGGAAGATGAGAGATGTATAAACCAAATCCCACACGTTCACAACAAGCAAGAAATAGCAGTAAATTTCTAGCTATGAGTCTAGGATGCTGCTGTCAAAAACTCTGATGACATTTGATGCAGTAAATGAGACTGGAAGGTACATTCAGAGTCAACATTTGCCCTGGGGCTACTGACAAGTAGATGTAAACTGATGGTCATCAGGATCCTCTGCCAGTGGAAGAACATGTCTTAGGACATGTTGAAATTGAATTATCATTGGATAAATTGAGTTGTAAGAAATTAGCGTTGGTGTGTGCAATCCTTTGAACTGAAAGAGCAGACACACTGTAAGGAGAAAGGAATGAAAATCTGTGGGTGTGTTTCTGGGCAGGCAAGAGCTCAGTCTTTGGGAATGGGGACCTATGATTTTCCTTATAAAGCTGAAAAGCTTAATGTTAGAAAGCAAAAAGTGATCTAGTGAACATGGAGAGACGTGAATATGCAACAAGATTTCTGAGTGCTATGAACACAAGCCATAGGAAGGAACTGCCTCAACTTGCCCAAATATTTGTTCCTGCTCCAAAACAGTTTCTGTAAGATCTGTACATTAGAATAACAGGCAGCTGTGGCACTTCTCTTACAGAGCAGTTGCTTGAAGTTCTCCACACTCCTGTCACAATCTCATTTCTGTTTGTTCTGTTTTGTTTTCACAAAGCTTTCAGATATTGTTTCAGAGCTTTGTTAAACTGGGATGTATTGGTGATACAACATAAGGAAACTTGGAAAGCTCCTTTATTTTTCTGAGCAATTGTTTATGGGTAAAAGTCTGCAAAGACAAGTATCCTTGTTTTTGTGTCACTCTCTGTACATGAGCCAGAAATTTAAAATCAGATTTTGATCCTGTATATATATATATATGCGTTTATATATTTATACATTTATACATTTTAAATTTATATTTATACTGTGTGAAGACCTCTTCCTCTACCTGGTGAATGTTTTATTTAAAAAAATGGATTTAGAACTGAATGAAAAAAAATGACCTCTATTTTTCTCTTTGCTCTTCATTCAGAGGAACACAACTAATTTCAGTAGGAGTTGCCTCTCATTAAAACTAGTGAGTGTAACAGAAGAGCCTTTATAAGTAAGAGGTATAGAATAGCAAGCTAAAATCCCCCAAACACATTTATTGTTCAAGCTAGGATTTAAAAGTCCTGAGAATCTTATTTATGTAATTTTTGTTTCCCTTTAACCCCTTGGCAATAGCTGGTAGGACTCCTGCCACAAGCACTAATGAATTTTGCATTGAATTCTGACTCTTGGCATTTAGGGCTTAATAAAATCTTCTTTTCCTTTATCTGGAAGATTCCTTTTCTGCTAATTGGTGTCAACATCAATCAAGATCAGAGGTGCAACAACACTAGTTTAAAGGCCTTTTGCTCCTCTGCTTTATACCCCAAGTAATATGGAGCTGTAGGCAGCTTACACATAAAAGTGGCAATAAATGTCCTTTCACTCTAAAATGCACAAAAATCTTGGAAACTTTGAAAGATTGTGTTGTTGCAACAAATTAAAAGCCACTCCTAGAGGTCCGTCAGTTACACAAGTGGCATTTTGAGTGTGCATGGCTGTGCTAAATATTTTGCATAGCTCTAGAAGAGCTTCCTCCAGACCTTCAAAACTGTGGGTGACACTGCAGAGTTCTTCTTTAGAGGAAGCTTCCCTGGAAGATGAGGGCTGGGTGACAGTTCCATGCATTTGCATGTCTGGTATCATATGTGGTAGGCATATTCACTTGCTTGTGCAAGTTCAACAGATCATTAAAACCTGTGCTTGACTGGGGGCAAGAGTAGAAGCTGGAAGTATGGTCCTAGATGCAGCTGATGGGCAGCACCTTTTTTCCATGCGAGGTGACCGCCCCTTACTCTGTGCAAGGCTGGAGATCTTGGGTCCCACTGAATTTGGAGTTTGCCTAGGCCATAAGCAAGATCCAGGCAACCAGCAGCTCCGGGTGAGTCCCTGCAGAGGCTGTTCAATGATGCACCAAGTGTCCTGCCTGTTGGTGCAGTAGTGGTTCCTGAGCCAGCCAGCTCCCCCTGTCCCTGCAGGAACCTGGAGAAGGGAGCAGCAGCCCATCAAAATCAGTTGTAGGGTTGCAACAACTGCTCCTGCTGTCTCGTGGGCTTTCAGAATACTGTTTTTTGTCTAGACAAGCCATGAAAGGATGATGTCAGAGATGATAAAAACAGGACACCACAGGGCTGCCGATTACACACAGACTCCGCCCAAGCACTGATCATCTCCTTCCTGTCCTGCAACAAGCAACACAAAAGTATAATCATTACAGTGGTAAAGGACCATAGCCCCTACCCCCCACATTAATGAGGGGTAGATGTGTGTGTGCACAAAGACCGAGACAAGCACTGGGGGAGTGGACTGGGAAAGGTGGTTGGTAAGGAATGGCTTTTATTAAAGACCAAACTTGTGTGCCTACCCAATGGCTCATGGGAAGTGACTGATAATTTCAGACCACGTGCCTGTGCCCAGGCCACCCTCAGCCGCAGGAGACTCACTGCAGAGTCATCACAATAAAGTAGCAAAGGGTAAAGAAATTATGCCCCTGACTTTCTGAGAGCACGTCTCTTAGTGACCAGGGCTGCACGTGTCTGCTGACTATTCCCATGGGTAGAAAGATTTAATTGCATGGAGCTTACTGACCCTTCATTGCCTAATGTACCTTCTTCATCCAAAAGGCTTCCTCACCACCATGAGAGCAGCCAGGACTGTTTCAAAGAATGTGGCAACCCCAGCTGGGGGATCCCCACCTCCACCACTCTCAGTGCGGGACTCTGCAGTGCAGAGTTGAGATGGTATGTGGAGATCCTAATGCCTCAGTAGGACCAGCAGAAAGCTTCACCTAAGACTGATAACCTGCCGGACATCTGCTGGAAAGACAACACGGCAGAGAGGAAGCAGTCTAGGAGGTTCCTGGAGAGTGTGGAGGATAACTTCCTGACGCAGCTGGTGAGCGAGCCTGCCAGGGGAGGTGCCTCGCTTGACCTGCTGTTTACGAACAGAGAGGGACTGGTGGGAAATGTGGTGGTCCAAGGCCGCCTTGCGCTTAGCAACCATGACATGGTAGAGTTCTCGATTC